>JAODKL010000128.1:16033863-16044111 GCA_026780765.1 Petrocephalus schoutedeni
ACTTGTATTGGAGATCTCAGGTCTGTGGCTTTCTCATAAAGACGGGTTTGTTTGTGGATCATTTTCTGTGATTAATTTTAATCTGCATGCACAATGAAGCCTTAAAGGAAAATGCTCACAGCACCACCAAGAGGGCAAAAGCAGAAGGTGCACGCACAGGCAAAGGCACACTTAGAGTGCATGGCGCGCAGAAAATACCGCCAGTGGATATACAGGCCATGCATTTCTGCAGATTGACACTGCTGTGTCAGGTGGAGCCTTCATAGTCGACACAGATGGTGGCAATTAGCAGTATAGCAGGTGACAAGGACAACTGACTCATAAAGTGCGAGGACAAAATGCCGCTGTGCCGTACTACTGTCTGTCTTACAGTTCAGCATATGTGAATATAGGATGTAATTTTCAGCCTACCAGCTGGCTGAACCACAACTGATTTATGTACCGTATCTATACTCCTTGGTACGATATTCTGCAACATATACATTTTTCTTGACTGGAAAAGGAATTGTTTGGTATGCTTTTTGTGGATATTGCACAGGAATGCCACTAACCTACTGTAATTTAAATCAATTGTTCTTTATTTTACAAGTACAGTATGAGTACATTGGAGTTCTTCTCACCGTCCCCCATGTTGCTCTCTGAGCCAAGGTGCGGCACCCGGAAGGCTGGGGGTTAAGAGCCCAGCTCAAGGACCCACGGACACGTGGCTGTTATGCTGGGGCTCAAGCCCACAACCTTCTGATATTGGGCCCAGAGACTTAGCCCACTCTGCCACTCATCATGTCCTATTTAATTTCAGAGCCAACAATTATTACAACTCCACCATCGACTCTGGACGTGACACTAGGGGAAAGCATTGTTCTCCCATGCCAGGTGTCACACGACCCCTCGCTGGACCTGAAGTTCACCTGGTTCTTCAACGAGCAAGTCATCCACTTCGGAAACCACGGCGGATACTTCGAGAAAGTTGGCGGTGTAAGTAAATAAAGAATCACACTTGTCATCCACCCACATACGCCTTGAGAGTTTCATCTGTTAGCTGGGGAATTTCTTGCGGGATATTTAATTCCTTGGCGTTTGTTGGTGCTACAGTTGTCTGTAAACAGCAGGTGATTCAGAATGAAGATGGCAGAATGCAGCTATCTCGCCGAAGTTGTCCGCTTTTTATTTGTGACTGTAGTCCCGTTCTTAATCATGTCAGAGAGATTGGGGCTTATTTATGGAAAATGTCAATAAATGCTTGCTATCTTGCTGAACTTTCCATGTGAGACATATGTATGGATCATGAAGCTACAGATGGGCATGTTGACAGCACTCAGTGGTGCGATTATTGAGAAAGAAAATTAGCAACAAATCTCACACAGGCACATAAACAACAGGCGTGTCACGCAGTCACATGTAAACACCAGTAAAAAGCAAACGGTTAAAAGTACAGCTGAGTAATGCTGTTGTGTTGTTCTTTTTACTTCAAGGGCAGCGTCACTTAATCACGACAGGGTCATGGAGCCTATCACAGGCAGCATGGGAACAGTGTACTGGGGATGCCAGTCCGTCACAGGGCACATACACGCTGAAACATTGTGGGCAATTCGGAGTTGCCGACTTCATTTTGGGCTGGGGGAGGGAGCTCCCCACGAAAGAGTGGGTCTCGAACCCGCAGCCCTGAAGGTGTGAGGCGGCAGACACGAGACACCGCGCTACTGTGCCAGTTATGTTACTCTCTACCGGGTTTGCTCCCATAACGACTAAGTAACCAAGGGAATGAAGAAAATGGAAAAATACACACATGCCCAGAAAGTCTGTCTGCCAGAACTGCTGAGAATAAGATTAAAAGATCAGATACTTATATGTTGGATCATATATTGGATATTTGGATGCAAATGTTTTTTTTTTTGTGGATTACATGTATGGCTTTTATGAGTTTATGAATACCCTGCTGTATAAAACTACCTTTTATAGTTTAAGGATTTGGGATTAAATTGTCCAGACCCATCTATGATTTCATTCTTTTTTAGCTGTTTGGGTATTTGGGTATCTTTTTATCATAATTAAGCTCTCAGTTGCATAATAAATTACCCTGCCACACCACTAATATCCTATTAAATATTTAAGTTTAACATTATAACGGGTTAATTGCACAGTATTTAAATTCACAAGAAATTTGATCCTAAAGAATTGTAGTTCATTGCTCACTTTTTGCATCTTGCATTTCCATTGTGTCACTATAGTGTTTGAATGAAGCTGTTTAGCTGACCAAACGTCTGATTATAAAAAAGTCATTCAAAGTAAAGGTCTTGGCCAACCAGGCCTGGGTGCCATCCAGGTTTCCGTTCTGTCATGCCACTCAGACATTATACTGCAATTTATGGTATTTTTAATATTTATTACAGCACTCTAATAACTTGAAATCTTGCCAATATCTTAAATATTCATCACAGTATAGCAGGACGTGGCACGGTATTCTCCTTTCCATTCCTTACCTCACTATAGAAATCCCGCGTTATTACCGTAATACTGACTACAGTTCTGCTGAAGGTCACTGTTGTCCCTGCGTTCCTCCGGAAGCATTCTTCAGGTGACATCATGATCCGCAACATCCAGCTGCGGCATGCTGGGAAATACACCTGTGCTGTGCAGACCAAGGTGGACAGCATCTCCATCGCCACCGACTTAGTCGTCAGAGGTATGCCGTTCTGGCCTGTCAGCCAATCTAGCATTTCCGTTCACCTGTATTACATGCATTCTTTAATTCAAAGAAACAGAGACCTACAGAATAGAACTTTTTATTTTCTTTTTTTTTTTGATTGTCTTAAAATTATCTGCTTCTTAGGCCGGATTTGTGACACCTTCCTGATTAGCATTAGCATTAGCAAGGCCATGACAGGAGTGAGGTTGGCGTGAGCCCGGCCGCTGCCGGTTCCGGCTGATGAGAAGGTCAGAGCTCTTGCCGTTGCAGGTCCCCCAGGCCCGCCCGTGAGCATCCAGGTGGAAGAGGTCTCTGATAGCGCCGCCACTCTTTCCTGGAGGCCTGGCCCGGACAACCATAGCCCAATTAGCACGTACACCATCCAGGCCAGAACACCGTTCTCACTGGGCTGGCAGGCTGCCACCACAGGTGCGGGCTAAATTTAGTATGGCATCAAATACACTTGACCAGATAAGATTATATGTAGAAATTTTACATGAGATGATGATACCGTGAGTTTGGCCATTATCGGTCCTGACCTTTTTCCTGCTAAGTCTGTTTTTGAAATGCATATTTTACTATGATTAATCTTCAGCTGTCATTGTCTAGCAAGTTAATTTATTGATTTTATACCATAAAACATAAAGTGTGATGCACCACGCTGAACAGCCCAGGATATTACCATCTGGATATATGATTACAGATGTAATTAAGGACGCTGTAGCTGGCCTGCTAGATTTGCCTGCTGGTTGAGTGGTTTCCTGGTAAGCTGTTTAGTGGAGGTCCCAGCTGGTAGACAGGGTGGTGCTGCCATTGTGTGTAGCCTCACTCTACCCGTGCCAGTTCCCCAGGTGATTGGAGGCCAGCGTCTGACGGCTACGGTGACCGACCTGAGCCCGTGGGTCGAATATGAGTTCAGAGTGCTGGCGATCAATGTCATTGGGACAGGAGAACCTAGCAAGCCTTCCAAGAAAGTGAGAACAAAGGAAGCTCGTACGTATCTGAGATGGATGTGTGTGATGTGGCCATTTCATACTTCAGTGTAGTCCTGTGTTCTGTTTTACTGTAGCTCGTTACGGGCAGCACAGCGTGTCATTTTTCTTATAAACGCTCGGCAGGGTGTACGGTATAAGGTGTGGGGACCATCTCACTGAGGACTAAGAGCTGCTGTTTGCTTTCCCGTCCACTTCTGGCCATAGTACAGTCCTGTGAAAATGCCAAGAATCCTCATCATTCCCTGCAGTCCCAGTAACCTCCGTTTTATTCCCCGGTATTTCCATTTCGGCTGGTGACAGGCATATTATAAGACCAAGGATAGCTTCATTTCGCCGGCAATTGCGTTTGCTTTGGGCCAGTCGTATGTGTGCGATCTGGAGAGCGGCCAGAGGGGAGGGGTCAGTGCGGGGCATGGTGGAGCTTAATAGGGCCGACCGTGTCGTCTTGTCTTTCAGTTCCAAAGGTCAGTCCTGCTAATGTGAGCGGTGGTGGGGGCAGTCATTCGGAGTTAGTCATCGTATGGGAGGTGAGTGAGCCTCCGTCTGCTCCTCTAAACCAGCCTTTCACTCCCTGAATACATTTATTTGCCTCATACCTATTTTAAAATTTAAGTACAGAATAGAAATGTGTCATTTGTTCAAACTGGTAGAATGTTTTTTAGCCTGACATAATCAATCCTATCCAAATGACCAGCAGTTTCACCAGACCTACAATTACATGCAAATTCCCGTTGATCCTTTTCGATGCAGAAATCTGCACGCAAATCAGTGTGTTTCCGCTAAGACTTTGTCTGAGATTTACAAAGCGATAAAGTTAACTTTGCATTTGTAAATAAAAAGCTAGACGGTTAACAGACGTTATTTCCACGCACTGTTTTTTCCTGTGTGTGTGTGTGTGTGTGTGTGTGTGTATAGATGATGCCTACATCAGCTGGTTGAATAGTAAATATTGCCAAGCTCTCTCGGTGGAACAGATTGCTATCGAAGACGAGATGCCATTGTTTGTTAGGACCTGCTGTCACGTCAGGACCCTAATCCTCTCTGATGCCGGTGCTCTGTAGTCCGGTCTCTAAACGAAAGGGTTTCAGCTCTAACCCTCACACATCATTAATCGGATCAATCGTGTATAGTAAAGATTCAGGCCAAAGAACTTACAGAATGTACCTATCATTTCCATGACTGACAAAAAAGGGAATTAAAATGAGAATGAATGAATATAATCTGAAAGTAGAGTAATACTTTCACTTTACTTCGGATGAAATATTGCAGGAGTGGGAGTGAGGGGCCGACGGATCACACTGACGTTTGGGAACCCTTTTGATGACTATATATATATTTATTTGTTGATAAAAGGCTTGAAGTGTCACATGAATGGGAATCAATCTACTTTTTCCATGGTGTTTACAGAGAGGCAGGTTTTGCTTTGAGCTTCTTTACAGAGGGAAGATAACTCCCCATACATATTTTAAATAGATGTTGTGCCTCTGGCTTTCAGAGTGACTCTGTGGAGGTACCACCCTGATGTTGACGTGTTGTTGTCTGCATCTGTGTGTGTGCGTGACTTTCGCAGCCCGTTCCCGAGGAACTGCAGAACGGCGGCGGCTTCGGTTACGTCGTGGCCTTCCGACCCTTCAGCACGCCCGGGTGGATGCAGGCAGCCGTTACCTCGGGAGACGCCTCCAGATATGTCTTTAAGAACGAGAGCATCCCCCCATACTCTCCATACCAAGTGAAAGTGGGCGTGTACAACAACAAGGGGGAGGGGCCTTTCAGCCCGATAACCACCATCTTCTCTGCTGAGGAAGGTAGGCTGAGTCAATAAGTTGGCTTTCAACCATGAAAAAAGTGGACAGGAGAAAGAGATGTCCTCACACTGTTCATAAAAGCAGTGCACTTTAACAGTAGTTTATACTGTGGGACAGATTTTTGTTGCAACCGGTAAATTCAAGAAAGCTCACATATACCTTTTCCACAACTTACTCCATCGTAAAATATCTATCTTGATTAATGTCAGAGCCAGACAAAGCTCCTACCAGGATTCGCACCAGGAGCCTCTCTGCTTCTGAGGTCGAGGTCTCCTGGAAAACCCTGCATTGGAGCAAGCGGAGAGTCCTAGGCTATGAGGTATGTGCAGAATGGGCAGATAGGCCATCTCGCCTTTCACATCGCCTTTCTTCTGTGAGAAGAGCTTGTCACCTGAACGATCAGGAATGTAATGCAGATGTGCAACTACGTTCCACTGAATGTTCCACTGAATTTTTCATGATGTGCTAAGCGGGTGCACGCAGTTTGTGCAACGGAACATGACTGCTGTATGTGCAATCAGCCAGTGTTGTAATCATTTTTTGTTACTATGCTGCTTTGTTCTGTCGCAGAATGTACTGCAGTTAAGGAGATAATGTTGAGCCTGTGATCCATGTAGCTGACTAAACACTCTCGATTGTTGCTAATTGGCATTTAATACCGCTGGCCATTGAAATTCAATTTAGAGAACCATGCCGGCTTGCTGCAAATTCCAGTGGGCAGGATGTGACTCTCAGTCTTTCATCAGTACAGCTGACGGCTTTGATCAGGTTTTGATGGCGCTAATATGCAAGCCTGCACTCGTGCCTTGCAGCCAGGACCTCGGTGACTTTGAAATGCTAACAGTGCGCAAATAAAGCAAGTGCTTTGGACCGACGCGACGTGGCACGGCGCCTCTCGGCTCCCGGGCAAACTGACCGCTTAAGTCGTCGGCCGTCTTTGTGCTTTGCGCAGCTGAGATACTGGGGTAAAAACGAAAAGGACGAGACCGCCAGCGTGCTGAGGACAGTGGGGAACAAGACGTCTGCCGTCATCCCGGGGTTAAAAGGGAGCAGCACGTATTACGTCACCGTGAGAGCCTATAACAGTGCCGGGACGGGACCTGTCAGTGCCACGGCCAACATTACCACGAAGAAACCCCGTAAGGCAGACGTGACGCCATGGTGCCTGCACACAACACTTTACTCTATGGTGCTCTATGAATGCTGACATAGGGAACTTGTACTGAGGTGTCTTTGCACCCTATGTCAGCATTTATGACAGCCAAAAAAGTTGGAACAAACCTTTATAGATGCTTATGACAAGTTATGTCAGCTGTAATGAAGGGCTTATGCTGGTGGCATGTAGCTGTCATAGGGCACCCTTACGTAAAGTGTAACTGAATCTTTTTTCTTTCATTAAATTAATGAAGATTTTAAAGTTCATTAATGATTTATCAAGCTTGATGTTAATTGCCCTTTAAATCTTCTATTAACTGCTGTTTATTTTGGCCGACATTCCCCAATTCCTGCCTGGAGGGCCATTCTGCAGCAGTTTGCACGTTCCATCTCCCCAAAAACAACTTATTCAGCTCCCTAGCCAACTGCCAGGTTTAGTAGGTGTGTTTAAGTCAGCAAATTGGCAAAGTATCTCACAGACTGGCCATCTAGGATCAGGATTGGGGAACCCCGATTTAGGCTGTTGTAAACTGCCAAGGGCCTGTCATTTTAGGTCATAATAACTCATGTGGTAAATACAAATCCAGAAAACATTTTCTGTTCCTTCTGCATCGTGCTATAGCCCCGAGCCAAGCACCTCTGAAAGTCATGTGGAACGCATCGGATTCTAAGATCATCTTGAACTGGGAGCACGTCAAAGCTCTTGAGAATGAATCGGAAGTTACTGGATACAAAGTAAGACCTCACACCTCAGACCTGACTTCCAATGTCACAGCTGTCATGACACGCTTGCGAAATGTCACGTCTGACTCGTTTGACATATCCCCAGGTGCTATATAAGCGCAACAGGCACAGCAGACCTGACGTCATGGAGACCAACACCACATCGGTGGAACTCTCCCTGCCTGTAGATGAGGACTACATCATCCAGATCAAACCATTCGGAGAAGGAGGAGAGGGGAGCAGCAGCCGGCAGATCACCATCCCCAGGATATCAGGTATCTGTGGCAATGAAGCACACCATGCATGTCCCCCCTGACTGACATGCAGTGGGAGAAGCATGTATTTAAAGTGGGAAAAGTCCTTCTAAAGAGAAAAGTCTGATAAGCAAGTCAGTTTAATACTTTCAGCAAAACTGTTTTTAATCAGAATTTAAAAATCAACTTCAGCTCGTCAAAGACTCACTGTCCCCCTCTGTTGACATATTTCTGAATTGCAGCATTCACGTGTCAATTCCGTTGCATTAATACAGCTCTGGAAGTACCCTTGTAAATGAATGTCCAAGGCATTTAAAGTACTTTAATACAGACTTATTCAAACAGAGCCGGGTGATGCTGTTATTGTCGTGACCAGCAAGCCTGGATATGTACATTTGCACAGCCTTGTTTACTGGCACTTTTGCCAGATGCTCCAGTTTCCCTCATCCCAAAGATAGACCATTTAACCCAGGAGCTATGATTCATGCATCGTGAGATTTCTTCATGGGTGCCGTCCCCTGCAGAGCTGGATGCTGACTCACCGTGGTTCTCCATAGCAATAGGCCTAGCTGGGTTCTCAGAGCTAAAAACTGATCATTCTCAAAATTAATTGCTAAAAATAAATCCCCCCATAACGACGTCAGTGATTGCTCCATGGTCTAATTTGTTCACTTTGATTGTATTTCAGGTCCAAAAGCCATTGGTTCGGCTTCCAAGGTGTCCACGTTATCGGCCCTGAGTACAATAGCATTGTCTATCACAGCAAGGACATCCTTATGACGAACAGCACCCAGAGAACTGTTCAATTGACAAGGAGGTGGTGTAAAGACCTTAAAAAATAATAATAAATAAATAAATAAACCTAAAAACATATGGGCGGCCACCAGCTACACGTGGTAAATAGAAGCTCATTAGTTTATGCTATAGAAGCAGGAGGTATCCTGTGGGAAGAAATGCGGACCCCTCCCTCAAAGTGTCATTTAGGAAGCCGGGATGTCTGCCGAAGTCTTGAATATTGTTACCAAAGCAGCTTTCATTAAAAGAGAAAAAAAGTTCTTATATGCATATTTTGTATCAGATGCTGGGCTTTTTACAGATTTCTTTAAACATACCTACAGATTTGCTCCGTTCCAGTAAAGCTAGGATGTACAGGATATAGGTGCATGTCAAGTCCAAGAAGAACCGTTGCTTTCACGGAAAAAGGATAAACCTTTTTGTTTGGTTCAAAGAACCCCTTCGACATCTGAAGCCATTGACATCTGACGGTATGGGCGTCACGTCCCCTGCCATCTGTACAGTGGTCACGGCGAATAAAGGCCAGGACCTCACCGGCGAGAGCCAGCAGCCTGCAGTCCATGCTCCAGCTGAATATTCCAGCGATGTCCCGAACACAACATGCGTATTACATGTGACATGTGGCAAACGAATGACAGACTCTCCCTTCATGTGATGCCACAACTGTGAGAACTTAGGAAGGAAAGGTGTCTCTTATTTGACCTCCATGGCACACAGGGAGTGCACTTGGAAGACCGTGCCCCCTAAGAGGACCTCCATTCGCTGGATTTGGGCCCCAACCTTCATGAAGTGCAGATCTCTGTGCCCGTTCATCAGTTTCTCCCTCTCCGCTTCTAGTCTGCAGTTAGAGCAGCGCTATTCCTTGTGTGTGCCTCATTGTTCCAAACTCTCAGGTCTTTTAAGAGCCTTAAGTAATCTCATATATATGTGTATGTATATATACATACATACATACATAAATATCCATACACACACACACACATATATATACATATGTATGTATGTATATAATGACACCACTAGTTCAGATGGATTATAAAACTGTTGAGTTTAGGCGGTCGTTCTGCAAATATCGTTCACACCACTCACAGGGTGGGGGGGGGGGGGGGTTTGGGGTCAGGTTAGGGGGGTGTCTCTGTATCAGTTTCTGTTAGTTTCCATATGACCTTTACGAGGTGGAACGCTGTTGATGCTTTTTTCAGTTAGTCCTCTGATGCTGTGTAGAACTGGTACAGTACAGTATCTAGCTTGTAATCCAGTGGAAAAAAATGCAGGTAGCTCTTAGTCAAAAGGGACATATAGGTTAGTGGGTCTGTTCGATACCTGGCATTCGATAAGTGTATTCCTTTTTTGTATTCTTCAGATTCCTTATATTGAAAACACTTTCTTATGGTCAGATCTGTTTCCTTATGAAAAATCTGAAATATTGGTAAACATTTCATAGTGTGGCTAAATGTTGTTCCGCATGACATTGTTGGCTCTACTGGCATCCTGATGAAACGGCGTGCAACCATCCATCGCAGCCATGGTAACCACAGCGTGCAGCCATCAAACGTAGCCATGGTAACCGCAACGTGCAACCATCCTCCGCAGCCATGGTAACCAGACATAACTTCCTTCCTTAAACCAGTTCTCACTACTAACGGGTCATTCTTTAAAATTTCCTGGTCTTTTCAAACAATCAGTTTTATGTGTGTTGTTGTCCTTGTTGTTGGTTGTTTATACTGAGTTAATAAATTTAATTTATAAACCCGTGTGATTTTGTTGCTGACGGTATGATGAGTTACTTTTTTTATTTTTATGCATCTGTAATCAGTATTTAGTACTCACCTATT
>JAODKL010000128.1:16104880-16119683 GCA_026780765.1 Petrocephalus schoutedeni
CGAATAGACGCTTTTCCGTCATAACGTAGTATGTAACGTAGACATTAAAAAGTCTCACAGACTTGCTAGCAGAAATCAGGATGTACACTGTGTGAACAGTAAATAAGCGTCCCTTTGGTTTTACATCACTGTCGCTCTCCAAACCCAGTATCACCTTCACCAAGCAGACCCTTCTGCAGAGGAAGACTGAAGCGGGCTGGAACTGTAACTGGTCTCTTTTCACGGTACAGCTTGGTTCCTGAATGCTAGTGGAAAAGTGCTGTAAATTATGACACTTATACTGCTGGTCTGCTGCAGGATAATTCCTGTCATCCCCTTACCCTTTCCATCCATTAATCTTCCACCCACTTCAGTCCCATGCAGCACAGGCCACATGCAGGATACACTTTGAGTAGGACGCCAGTCTGTCACTGGGCACAGACTCGCACAGGCATATTACATGGTTGATTTTGAAGTACATAATAACCTGACTGCATGTCTTTGGACTGCTGGAGCACATTTACGCAACAGAAAGTCTTGAGATACTTGCTTAAATCTGTAAAAATGTTGCAAATGTATTGGTTTCATAACAAATGTCAATTGACAAGCAATGCTTAACATATCTACACATCTTCCACACAGATAATTTCTTAAGTGTCATATTTTAAGACTGCTTCTCAATGGACTTTTTAATGCAGAACAGCTGTTTTAGAACTATAATTTAGATTTCAATTTATTACTACTTGAAATTGAAGTTTTACGTAAAACTACCGGTGATTTCTAATGTGATAAATATTTCCTGTAAACAAATGAATTAAGTATTGATTATGACCAAATTTGCTGTACTTCTTAAATATTTTTGCAGTATGTTTTGTTGCATTAAGCAATAGCATAAGACTTTCTCTGAGCACTGTACGTAAAACATACAAACACCACACAAAAGGGAGAGACTCAAACCCCAAAAGTGAAGGTGGGAAGCAACAGTGTCAATGGCCGAGCCGCCATGACCTTTGCAAGCATGCTAATAACGAATCCTCTAATTAGCAGCTTTGTACTGCTTTATAAATAGGCCGCATACAATTAGACGTCCGTAAAGGAACACAAAAATACGAACCATTAACAATAACATTTTTTGTTTATGGCAGGATACAAAATAACTCACATGATCTCTAGTCTTTTGGCCATGAGATATTTCAAAAATTCCTCTGCACTTTTACACAAATTCTTGTCTACTGAAGAAGCCGTTCGAGTATAGGGCTCTGTGTAGTAGGATTCACGTTACAAAGAGCACCTCAGGACAGGTACTTCCCCAATAGGTCTGGAGCTAGTGTTCAAGGTTTAAAAACAATTGAATCTTATTGTTTTGTTTTATTGTTTTGGCTTAAACAGCAGGACCGACATTCTCATAAGGGAGAAGGTGTATAACTGTGAAGATGAATGCCTATCATTGTGCAAGAAAGGGATGGAGCAGGAAGAGAAAAGAAACTGATACAATATAAACAACAAAACCACAAAGAAAACACACAGGGTACAAGTCATAACATTAAATACAGCAGCACACAAGACCTGGAGACAGACACACAACGGTAGGCAGACTTTTGTACTCATCTGGCTTTTAAATACCATCAGATTCTGTCAATAGCCTTGAGTAATACGGAACCTGCTCCATTGCACTGTAACCATAACACACAGGTTTATACTGCTTATTTTACACGCTGTGCCTGGCTCCATTAAGGGGCTGCAGTCAGTCTACTTTAAAAATCAGCTTCATCAGCACCTGGCATCTATCTCTGGCACTCCAGCTCAAATCCTCTTTTGCCTTGATGGCATCATTTGTTTTTTGCATGACCTCTAAATCTGTCTAAAAAACGTTCATATTCTGTTATAACTGCTGGTGCTCTTGGTTTCTATGGATTTCTTAATGGTCCGGAAAGTTTAAACAGAACTAAGAAAATAATCACAAGAGAGGGCGGGGGGAATCATCATTTTTCAGTGTTTTAACAGAATAAATTATTATGAAATGATAAATACACACATATATCTATGGACTCGGGGCTATAAAGGCCACATATCCATCTCACTAATATGACAGTGATTAGTCAGGAACAATTATGTTATGTGTTGCAAACATATAGTGATATTAAAAGGGATTATGACATAAAACACTGGTTACTGTACCTCGAGCTAGCAAAGGGTGTGGCAATATGACATATATGACTGTCTACCAGCTAAAAATAAATGGTACACAATGCACCTCGCCTCCTACACAGTGCACAAAAGATCAGAGAAGCAGCGAAGTGGCTGTCGTAGTTAGAGAAGGTGTGTGGCCTGTGCTGTCAAGTGGAGCGTCCCTGTCTTCTCCCACCTCTTCAGAAGTCCTCAGCAGTCCTGGATGGGCCTCTGGTTTGAAATAGGAGGACTCTGTCCAGGGAGCACGGATCACAGGCCTTCTGGGAAGCTTGCACACTGCACTGCAGGGCCAGAACCACAATTAAGTCTTCTAGCAAAAAGCACCAATATCAGCACCTCTCTTCAAAACAAGCCCTTTGGTAGGGGTCTGAAAATAGTATATCAAAATGAATAAATATAATATAGAAGATAAAGCTTGGATTTTGAATCAGCCTCATTCTTGACATAATACTAGTGCTCATGTCTGTATGACGACGATGATTTCCGATGAGAAAAAAACCTGAGCAATTTTGTAAAACGGCTGCCTTTGACACTCTGCTTTATGCTTGTGAGGAGGTGACACCACCTATCTTTTATCTAACAAAGATATGCCACTCAGCCCCTGTAACACTGCAGCTCCTGTCTGCCTCGGTACCTGCTATGCTGCCAAGGGATGGTACCACTTCCACTTAACCGCTTGCAATCTTCGCTGTAGCTTTTTTACACCTCTGGTAGTGTCCTTCGCTGGATGCTCTGGGAATCTATACTTTTACCGACAGGTGCCAGTGCCACTATCCAGCACTGCCTAAGGATCCAGGAGATTAGCAAGAGGGCTTCCAAGAAGCAGTATCACTAGCTGATGGGTGTAATTTCCTTTATTACAACTTACAACCTACGGGTTTAAAGAACCCGCAGATTTCCACTCTCCACATTGTCCAGCATCCAGCACCCCTGGAACAATCAGGGTTAAGGGCCTTGCTCAAGGGCCCAGTCGCTTCATTACTATGCTGGCCACAGGATTTGAACTGATGACCTTCCAATCACACATTGGCTTCCAGAGTGCAGAACTAAGTCATCTATTCATTGATACAATTTCATAGACATAATATTAAAATGTAATTAACAACTTGAATGTGAAAATGGCATGCAGCAATTTCTTTTGGGGTTGATCTGAAAGCAGGGCTCCAGTATGGGGGGGGGGGGGTGAGGGGAAGGGGTATTAAGTATTATTAAATGTGATTTTGCTTGGGCACACTTTAGGCTGAGTCCCCAGAAGACATTCATGCTGTCCATCCCGCGGCTCAAAGCTGCGGCTGGGCCTGACATTAGGGGGCCTGACATTAGGGGGCCTGACATTAGGGGGCCTGATACTGGGGAGCCTGACATTAGGAGGCCTGACATTAGGGAGCCTGACATTAGGAGGCCTGACATTAGGGGGGCCTGACATTAGGGAGGCCTGACATTAGGGAGCCTGACATTGGGGAGCCTGACATTAGGGGGCCTGACATTAGGAGGCCTGACATTAGGAGGCCTGACATTAGGGAGGCCTGACATTAGGGAGCACTCACACTCATCTGAGCCTCCCTCCCAACGCAGACAGCAGATTTATCCCACCAAACTACTCTCACAAAAATAAACCCTGTTTTACAAAATGGCATCTGTTTTATTGTTTTTTAGTGGCACCAGTTCTGTTTAACCCCCTCACTTCATACCGGGAGGGTTCGGGGTTCGAATCTCCCTCCCTGGCTCTCTTTATGGATTTCACATCTCCTTACAGCGTTCAGGCTGTTTGCACTTTTTATCTTGTGACACCCGGTTTCTCCACCCAGAGTGCGAAACCACTCAAATTATAATGCGTTGTGTCCTTTCCCAGCCCTTCCCTGCCTTGTGTCTGGGACAGGCACCAGGCCCACCGCGTACGGGAAAGGCAGACAGGAGCTTCTCTCTGCCCAGGTTCATGGCCTCCGCTTGGCTTCCTTGCATAGGCTTCCTTATTCCTTTGTTATTCCAGTTTAGAGAAAAAAATAGTGCAAGTGAATATAGAAAATGGATAGATGGATGGATGGATGGATGGATGGATGGATGTGTGGGTGGAATGATGAAAATAAAAAACAATTATACATAGAGCATATAACAGAAATATAACCAGGTAGTGAATTGCGTAACATTGTTTTCTCTGAAGTATCATGTACAGATTAGGCAGGGCTGTGAAAGAATGCTATAGCCTACGGTTTGTAGTGTTTTGGAAAGCGCCAGCAATCTTCCAAATTGTGTATCTTCCGCATGTTTGCAACAACTTGTATCTTTCGGTTCTTGGAATATTTCCCTCCCTACATTTATTTTCTTGCGGCTGGTCGTGTCCTTTTAAGGTCATTAAAGACAGGAAACTAGACCCTGAGATCGCAGTTCCCCCACGGTCAAAAATAGAACCATCTGCTTCTCATTCATGTGTGTGGCTAAGCCGACCGTCAGCGGCCAGGCAGAGAGTAAAACGAATCCGAGACGGGCTGTTTGGACCCAGGGTGCAAAGGGGGCATGACCTGCTTCTGGATGTTCGTTTTTCGAGCGGGCTCAGCTGGGACCCGCCCAGTCATGTTCCATCGCTCATGTGTGTCCCGCCCAGACGGTGTTTCCACTTGGCCGGCCGGATTACTCTCGCAGCTGCAGAGGAAGTTTGTCAGTGAATCCAGCACCCGACACGCTGGCCTTGGCCAACGTCCAACCAGTTAAAAAACAGCTACACCCTGTATCAAATGCTGCTGGGCTGCTTAGCTGAATATTTTATCCAGAGTGATTGGCATGCCTACATTAAGAAACAGTAGTCGGGTCCTATGACTCAAAAGGAATGTCAAGACCGATCTGAGCTGTCGTATTGAAATCATTGTTATAATATGAAGGCTTCATGAGTATTTGAACCAGGAGCTACCCCCTGAGCCACCCTGCCACCCACTATAACTTCTGGGTTATATTACACATCTAATAATTACCTGTCCATCTCCTAACCAATTATCGGGATTAGGGTCATAGGAATATCTAATAAATATGGTGTACCATAATTATTCTTATAATTATGATAGGGTAAGTAGTTCTATTCGAACCACAATAATGGAGCGAGAAAACATACTGTTGGCTATTTTGACGTTTTATTTACCAATTTAATGAGCATTACTGTTTGCGAAATAGCCACAGTGTTTGTAGCTGATTGAAAAGAAATGGGGTAAAATAACAGTTTAATATATTAGCTAGATTACTGTTAATTCAGTTGAGTAAACTGACTGCTTGTTTTGTTATTCATTTATAGATGGTGTGAAACAGTGGTCTTAGGTGATTAGGGGGGATTGAATTTTTCCCGCCACGCCGCATATCTGTGTGAGTTTTTCTCCCAACGCTAGACATGCGTTGCTGTTTAACTTGGCCAGAATGGGATTGGTTCCAGGCCCCATTTTCCCCATCCAGCATAAACTGTTGCAAGATGGATAATTATTTTAAACTGAACATTCCAGTAATAAACACATCTTCCCCTCAAAAGCTTTTATCCAGATAAATGTTGGCTTGTAAAAGCATAATAAGGAGAGAATAGTGGTTCTGTAATGTAGGCTGACATTAGAGGACACAGTTACTGCTCTAATGTGCTATTCAAGTTATTCCTCAAATTCAGAACAATGACAGGAAGTCCTGGAAAGGAAGACAAATATTTCCTTATGACATCCTTTGATGATACAGTTTTTGAGTCTTAACCATATGCTGTTACTTTTAATTACTACGAATTGTTTCAAATTAAACACGGAATAAGCAAATGTGGGTTTTTGTATTAAAATGTTAAATTTCTTCTCCATCATTATCGCTTTTCTGTGCAGTGATTTGCATTCCACCTAATGACCACCCATATGCTCCATCCATATCTCTGCCAAATCGATTGCATCCTTTGGACAGCTCAGTGCTTTGCTGGGATATTGCTATCGGGGGGTACAGACTTTCTCCTGCAGCTGGAAACCAGCAAACTGCAAACTAACACATCTGTTGGAGGTGATCATGCTGTCAGTCAGCAGAGTTGCCCTTGTTAACACAGCCCTCTGGTCTCCTCTTGACATAACCCTAGCAATCATACCCCCCCACCACACACAAAACTCCTTAAGACAAACACATAGTCTTACGAAACAGGCTGAAATGTAGCTTTCAGCCTGCAGACTGAACTAAAAACCACACTGGCACAGTCGTAGGGCAGAGAATAAATGCTGCAAATCCTTACGGGAATATCGCCGATCAGTGCTCCGCTGATCAAAGCAATTGCGGCCTATTTTAGCACAAAGGCAGATGTTTTTTTTTTTTTACTTGAACGGTCGAAGTTCTTTCAGCACCGTTGTCTTTAAGGGACACCGTGAGGTAACCTGCGCAGTCATGAAGACAGAACCCCTGGCACGGTACCCAACATGACAAACATACCACACAGGTGACCATGAACACAGCACACAAAAATCCTGCTTGATAAGAGGAATATCCTTAGTGTCACTATCAGTCAGCGCCCATCTAGCAAGAACATTAGTCTGTGTGCAACTTTACAGCCATCAGACGCCCTGTAACGAAGCTTCATTGCTTTTGAAACTAAGCTTGTAAATAAAGGCGCTGTTCGGAAATCATCCACTGAGGTGAACATCTGTGTATTCCTTTTATTTAAAAATACCCCAAAATTATTGTGTAAATGGTTCAGTTTCGGGAAAATTTACTGTGTCCTTATGAAACTGCACAGAAAAATCCTTCACTTTAACAAGCATATGTGTAAGCCTATATGCAGTTTCATTAACACTGAATACATTTTTGAGGGGCATTCATAATTTGACATTTCTATTTTAACATTTTTGTCGCTTCAATACACATTTCTCTCTCAGTGCTTGGCACTCCTACTCATAGAGATATTTTTAAATATTAGTTTCTAAAAGCATTTGAATTACTGGGATGGATTCTGTGTTGAATGCCTTGTTAATTAAGGTAGCGAGTTTCCAGCTCTGTGAAAGGCGAACAGCCAGTCCTGACCAAGGACAAAGACCACGCTAACCATCAGCTGGCAAAAGAGTTTCAGCCCACAGTTTTGGAACCCAAGATTCACCTGTTCAAATACTGAACCAATCCACTGAACCAATCAAATGGTACATGCTTTATTGATCCGTGTGATCAACACATTCTGAAAATGCCATATGTAGCAGACTCATGGACAGCTGGGAATGAAGAAGCCTTAGCAGAAACATTGCCTGTGATATTGGCTTAAATATTACTTTGATCTTACATTCTGGACTTCCTGGTGGCTGGGACAGCCTGGACAAAGCAGTCCCAGTCCCTCAAAGTGGTTAGCTGACTCAGGATCATGCTATAGACACTATAACTGGCTGACGTACACAGAATCCTTTCCAGCCATTCCGGAATTTCAGACGGCCCAAGCATGCCTGAGGGAGAACAAATGCGAGCACATCTCCAAATGATACACATGCCTATGGACTATGCAGCAAAGCCACTTGGAGGGAGGGGCACATTCTCCCAGCCGGCTGTGGCCCTCTGACATATCTGCCTGGGTGTGTGAGTGGCTAAGGGCTACCCAAGGTTCCTCACTGCAGAAAATCCTCTTTGCAGCCTGGTTTTACAACAGTGCATTATACAGTCAAACCTCAGTTTACAAGACTTCAGATTTATGATACTTTCACATCATGATACTCTGATGATGACCATCAATAATCTTAGATAATTAAAACTTTAGTTTTTCATTAGTGAGCGATAGCTTTCTGTGGTTCAATATTCACACATATGTGCTGCCTGTTGCTCAAAGTCCTGTGTTTCTGCGTTGAGTTACATCAATGGCAAATACAGTAAGTACAGTGGTAGTAGGGGGAGCTGAGAATTAATTTATACAGTATTCAATTTGAAAAGTTTGAAAAAGAGAAATGAGAGAATTGCGATAAAACATAAAATACTTCAACGATGACATGAATTGCACCAATTTATTATGTAGCCCTGTAAGACACTGCTTGGTTGTGAAGCAAAATGGCCATTAGGAAGCAGAAAAGGAAGCGGCAGAGATGAATACAGGCACACTGTCAGGGTGTCACTGGAGTGCTGAGAGGTGTGTCTGATCCCCCGTGGTGGTGCCCTCCGGCCTGCTGCAGATGGCCCAACCAATCCCCTGGAGCTTAGGGGTGTCTGGCAGAGGAGTCCAGGCTATGAGCAGGAGGCCCAGACCGGCCTGCCGGAGGCCTCCATCGGGAGAGAGCGTCCCGGGGACATTCTGCGGAGTCCTGGCCAGCGTGCCAGCTGCACAGGGCGGGGCCACGGGCGGGCCGTCCCCAATGCACATTGCTTCCTTTGTGCTGTGCACACTGGAGCATTTATCCCCAGTGGCCTGTGCCACCAGAGCTGCAGTGCACCAACCTGAACAGGGACTCGGGTAACAAGCGCCAAAGGAAGATGAGACACAAATAAATACAATGCTAATAAGCATTTACTATTCCAGCTCTTGCTCCTTAAAACTCAAATGCGATGAGGAAGGATCTCCCAATCCCCAGATGCCATTAGAAGCAGCCAGACAAATGTCTGGACTGCAAAACGAAAACAGTCCTGTTTCTCTTTCAGCTGAAGCCGCGTAGCATTCCGTGCCATTTTACCCACTGATTTACTTAAGTCACTCGAGTCCAGTATGAAGAACTAAAAATACCAGATGAATTTGCTCTGTTCCTGCTTCGATGCTGTTGATTAACCGTTTTCCTAAACAAGTGCAACGCAGAAAGAGGCATATCGGCCCCCAGGGGACAGAGCACTAGCAGGGAAGCAGGTGTTTACAGCTCTGAAGCCCAGAGGGGATTAATGGTGAGACAGTAATGTGAAACGACAGGACACGCAGGCTACACCGCTTTGCACCTTTATTCCTAGAGACAGCATGGAAATGTTTTTACCTTGGAAGCCAGAATCCAGATGCATGCAGGAAAAGCAAAGGCTGTGAACCTGGAGTCTCAGAAGAGGAGAAAAGCCATTGTATGGAATTCGAGTGGAGAGTCAAGGATGCTGAGTCATAGAATGAGAGGCTGGGGTCACGCCTCACTAAGCAGCACTACAGCTATATTCCGCGATCTTCACTCTGTCTAAGAGGCAACACCACCGGTTTGACGATGAGCCACAAGGCACTGCAGGGCATCCTGCAGGAAGACAGCATGATAAAGCCAAGTCATCAAACACCTCTTGTTAAATGCCCTGTCCTGAACTCCAGGCACCAGGAGCAGATGGGGGCTGCGGGATTCGGAGGTCGGGGCATTCCTCAACCAGCTCTGCAGGATGCACGGATTGGACCTCCATAGCACAGCACGGTCAAGTGTTGGTCAGCTCCCAATGAAGTGCTCATCCATAACTCTTATATAACTTTTGAGTTATGCAAGTTCTCTTTATGAGAATTTTATGGTTATTCACATACTGTAAGGTGCTCAAGCCAACAGTATCACCACAAGATAATCTTAGATATAAATCCATAGAAGTCAACATATCTTTTCCTCATTTCATTTTCGCATTATGCTATTTTTTAGACCATGAATCCTAAGAAACCCTCAAAAGTCAATAATTGCATTTTTTTTTCTTCTCAGCATTTGGGGGGAATATTATATATAGGCAAAGCTATCAGCACTGACTGCTCACCAGCGTAATGTGGTAAGCATATTATTCCAGGATGATGGATAGCAGCAGGCTAGATTTACGGGGAATTTTACTGTGATACGAAATAATGAATCCTAACTCCGGGCATAATAAGACGTGAAGAATCTGAGTTATGTGTTTCATGGCAAATGTCAGCATCTATCTATATTGTTTATATTATACTTTAGAGGGTAACAACGGTTCTTGCTGTGTTGTGCCTGAATGCTGGCAAGGAACATTAAGAGACACCCCATTAGACTTGCTTTATATTGTGGGTCTCCTTCTTTACGGTCCCAGTGCCATGCTGAATATACAGCTCCGCTATAGCATGCATCTGTGAGCTCATCAGATCTGAGTCGGTCACCGATATCTGTGGGTAGGGTACCGATGTCGGTACTTTTAAAGGTACCGTCCGAATGATGTCGGTACTACCGAGTATCGCTTCATGTCAAATAAAACGGTGCCAAATTTCGGCACTTTCATGCGCTCCTCAGGGGCGCACTGGCTGAGCGGGACATAGGGAACTGGGTGAAAGGTTTAAGTTAATCACGTTATCTCAGCCTTTCAATGCAATTTACATTTACTGCAGCAATAGGATTAGGGCTGGGTACTGAACCTCGGCTCTAGTGTATAACCGGTGCCAACGTGAACGGCGAATGACGCCGAAATATGGCCCATGCGGCACCATGCAGGTGCGGAAACACGCGTTCCGAAAGTGTTTGCATATTGAGAAATCCTTTGCATTCAGCTCGATAGCACAATAGACACGTTTCATTAGATAATGCATATTTAGCTCGTCAGCGATGTGTTTTGTCCATTATTACCGACACGTTTTATGAGATTATTGATGTATATTTAGCTCGGTAGCGAAATGTCTTGTTGATTATAACCATATATTTAGCTTGATGTTTATTGGGTATAACGTATATAAAATACGTATACAGATAATGTATTTATCTCCATAGCAAAATATGAGCCAGCACGAACTGATTAATTATTACCTTGAGAAATCTACAATGTTAAGAATTTTACTTTACCGATATGCATTTAATCGCAGGACTAGTCAGATAACACGTAATTTACATTTACAGGCGCACACTGAAGCAGCAGCCATAAAGTTGACATTAGCGTGTTCATGTGAGTGTGTAATGTCGATGTGATAATCAATAAAGCCCTGACAGTTAAAAGAAAAAAACCTGAATGTACATCAATAACGTAATAAAATCGAACCTAATGTACATATGATTAATCTAATAAAATGTCAGTTATAATCGATAAAGCCATGGATCTAATTCTACATTAATAATGTAATAAAACGTGTGTGTTTTTCTTGAAGTACCGCTTTAAGTACCGTTAAGGAACCGCCACCGTTTGAAAAGTATCGACTTGGCACCGGTATCGAATGAAACCCAAACGGTACACAACCCAATCTGTGTGTGGTGTTCTTCAAAGATCAAGCATGCAGCTGATGGCGAGTCACTGAACTGGATTTAAAGCATATCCCTTAGGCTACAGGGATAAGCAGATCTAACTGGTGTAGTTTTAATTTAGTTCATTGCTGTATGTTGGTCTACTTGTGCAGTTGTGTAATATGCAGTTTCACTAACAATTTGTAGAAATAAAACTTCCAACGACCAACTTCAACAATCACTACCACAAAATACCGCTGGGTGTCACTGTTTGTTTATTTTACAGCATTTCAAAAATATGCAGTGGAAGTGGGGACTCATTTGAACAAAAATAGACCTTCATTTTAGAATAATGGTTTTGTTTTAAAAACAGTTTTTACAGCAAAAATAAATATCGATTTGCTGCGTTTTGGAGTTCCGTGGTGTCTGTGCCATTTTGCCTTCACGTGGTCATTAATTTACCAGTAGCACCGGTTGCCTTAATAACCAATAGCTAATTATGTTTGTTTGTCACTAAAGGCCCGAGGTATGTAATAGTGTTTCCTGAAAGTGCATGTGCATTAGGGTTGTTACTACAGAAACCGTGCATGAACAGACCTGCGCCTGCGTTTGGAAAACCAGGGGAAATTATGCTGGTTAGAATAACTGCTTATTTATGAGTAAAACGTCGTCCATGTCCCCCCGGACGCTTTGAGCTACTTCAGGTTTTACAAACTACTTTAAACCTGAAAGGCTCCTGTGCTCGGCTAAATAGTTCAGTTCTTCTTGTGTTTGGTTTGTTTCCTTGGCTGAAAGACTCATCCAGCTGCTTCACATTAACATTCGTGACAAATGCATGATTATAGGAGACAGACCACGTCCAGATCCTTTTAATTGGAATGGTAGTTTACAAACCCTGTCTTAGCGAGAACGTACAATAAATACAGGGGGCGCGTCGGGAGAGGTTAATGAACGTCCGCTATGCGGCGCTATCCCAACATACAACTGTAGGCGAGCGAAATCATTTTAGTAGCCCATTTGTTCTTCTGACGTCGTGTGTGAATTTCTGTGTTCGTTCGGCAACCTCCCAAAATTCCCCTTGAATTGCTCACGGCCAACTCGCGAATAACCGAAACTACAAACGTGAAGGGGTCACTGTACGTGTGGGTGTGTATTATTCAGTACGTACATATCTAACGTAGATTCACCCAATAAATATATTGGTATATATAAATTCATTTAATTGAATCTTAGTTGTATATTATATTTGGTAAAATGTTTCTGTATTTGTTTACGAGCATTTCACAGACCGCTAAAACTCTAAATGCAACTTAGATGCACATTTACGTCTGACCTCTAGATGTCGTTCTTTCCCGTTTCATAAATCTCACTTTTATAAATCAGAAAATCTAATGTGTACTAATGTTTCACGGCTATTTTGTTCATGGGCGTAAATTACGGGGGGGTTGGGGTCGTAACCCCTCCAATAATCAAAACTGGCTAATACAACCCTCCCAATAATCATGTCTCCCCTTGAATGGGTGAGGACCTCAACCCCCCCAATGTTCAAACCAAAGTTATGTCCTTGATTTTGTTCGTACGAATCCTTTATAAATGAGGCCCCAGGTCCTGTTAATTGAAATGGTAATTTACTAATACTGACCTAGCTCAAAGCGTCCTCGTGGACATGGAGTATTTAGTCAACCCTCTAATAATAAAAGAACTTAAGCCATCAGAGTTTGTTCGTTAAAACTTTTAAATACAAGTTTGCATTAAACGCGCCTCATATATATAATTTATATATTATTTATTTATAAATATTTGTGAATATTTTTGCACTGTACTGTCTTCTATTGTATTGTATTGTCATTATGTACAACTGCTCTGCGTGCCCTTAATTGCCCCTCGGGGACAAATTAAGTTTTTTTTTTATTGAATTGAGCACTCTATGACTGTGACTTTATGCTCAACTGGTTGGTTGAAACATAATCCTGGTTTGGATTTTTACTTTATGGACCTGAAATTGACACTTCTAGATTTGAGGAGATCAGGCAGCTCTCAGACTTTGTCATGCATGCATTATAACTCACTTTTCCCATACCATTTACTTTCTGGAGGGGGTGTATATTCCTTTAAGATGCTGGCTCACGTAGGGAGGCAGGGCTATCTGTACGTTTTGCACGGCCTGTAGGTCTGCTCTATGTATGTACACCTGGGGAACTGGATGCGTCCCTGTACACCCCTCCATCTTTTTGTAACATAAAATAAGGGAGTGATGTTTGGGGAAAGTGGCCTTTTGTCAGTTTAATCCGCACCCCGAACCTATCATAATATGTTACCATAGTGTTTTATAAGTCTAGCATAATCTTTGGTTGCATGAACAGCTTTGGAACCCTAACAGCAATAGTACTGAAATGATTTGAGTTATAGATATAGTTCTTAATAAGTTACTTCCCTTGTATAGTTAAACTGTGCCAATGTGGTTGCCTGGTTCTGCAACTGTATTGTGTGAGCTTCTGTTTTTGCCATTTCTGGGATGATTCACTTTTAATTATGTGAGTATCTCTTCCGGGTCCAGGAGACCAACCTAAGGGCTGTGTGCCTCTCTTCCTCTTTCACTTCTCCCCACAGCAACCCCGGCTAATGAAGAGCGGGCTTCTCTCATTCTGGGCATAATGTCACAAGGTAACCAAAAAACAAACTCAAGCTTCTCATTTACTGTAGCGTATTAGTTTCACACAGCTATCTGCTGGGCACACTGTACATACTATCATGTATGAGAAAAAATTGTAGATTACATTATATTCCTGCTTATTGAAATGTTTTCTCTTGTGTTTTGTGTTATGGCTCTTCGACACACGGCCATGCATGTGATGAGGGTGTGTTTGTCATTGTGTAGTGATTTAGTATTGAAACAAACTATTGTGCTCTCCAAACAGAAATTACTTGTCACATGTACATCAATATTTTTTCAAGACATAGTATTTTCCTGACAGAAGTTGTTTGGAAGCTTAGAGCCTTTGAGAAAATTATGCTTAAGACGGCGGGCAGAGAGGTAAATGGGACACAGTGCACAGTAAAGCCACTATGAAGGATAAAAATCACAAAAACTGGAGTATTAAAGCAAACACTTGTGAACACATAGTAGAAATATCCATGCAGTGCTACTGAATTGCTGCTATGGAAACCAAACCAAACAAAGGAAATGAGCTGGGAGCCAGTATAACTTTTTCAAAGCTGACCAATGTGCAGAGGGAGCAGAAGAGTCAGCATTGGGCTCTGTCTCTGCCCCATTATTGACTTGCTTGGTTTCAGAACATACAGCTCTGGAAAAAATTAAGAGACCACAGCACAATTTTTTATTTCATTAATTTCTCAATTTATGGTTATGCATCTGTGTAAAATTTTCATTTTCTTTTGCAAACCGCATCCTGGTTCTTCTCTGTTTCTCTTTAATGAAGGGCTGCTTCCTTGCTTTATGGAACTTCAGTCCTGCTTCTAGGAGCCTAGGAGCCTGGTACTAACTGCCCTAGCAGTGCACTTCTCACCACTTAGTGTTTCTCGTTCCTTATGAAGGTCCTGTCATCCTCCGATTCACGAGGCAC
>JAODKL010000128.1:16181273-16198286 GCA_026780765.1 Petrocephalus schoutedeni
TCAGACTGACCCCAAACACGGGATAGGGGTTAATGATGCTCTGGGGTCAGACTGACCCCAAACACGGGATAGGGGTTTGATAAGAGGTTTTGATCAAGCACGAGTAGGCGGCGTCACCTGGATCGGCTGCCCGAGTAGGAGCGGCGGCGGCGTGGCTTGTCCTCCACCAGACGGATCCTCCGGCCGTTGATGTCGGTGCCATCCAACTTATCGAGGGCCCTCCTCATGTCCGAATAGGAGCGGAACTCTATGACGCCCTCATTCGTGCGCTCCTTGTGGGCATCTGCGTAAGTGACTTCTCCTGCCTGGCGCATAAAGTCCTGGGGGGCAAAAAAAAAAAAAAGATTCACCACAGTTGAGCAGAGAAACGAACATCTTCTGACTGAGAAGATGCACCCGCCGCTCACCTTGAGGTCCTGCCAGCTGCAGCGACTGGACAGGTTCTCCACAATGAGGCGGTACTCTGTGCGAACTGGGGGGCCGTATTTATCTCTGCCGGTGCGACTTCTGCTGCTGTAACCACTACTGCCTTTAAAGAACAGAGCAAAAACGAAATCAGCGCTGCAGATACAGACTCAGTAAGAAGGAGCTTATAAATGGTGACAGAAATAAGGACGATGGCAGAGGCTTCAGTTTAATTCACATTGAAGAGTGATTTCAAGCAATCTCTGCTCAGTAATAAAAGCAAAAAGGAACGCTGGTTCACTTTAAGCTCACCACCCAGATGCTGCTCAAAAATTGGAACTGATTAACATTGTCACTAAGTCAAGGGATAGTATCCACTTTATCCCTGAGCCCAAAATATTTGAGGAGAACAATCGAGTGTGCATTATCCAGAGACGTCAGCAATCTGTGTGTCAAAATCTATCAAATGATGAGGCAAACGCAGCATTACCACTGCCAGTGTAATAACTGTAAACCAACCACTCTTTTAAAAAAAAGTGTAAAATAGATGGCGGCAACATCACGTTTCGCTTTAACCTTTCCATTATTTCTCAACATAAAAACCAACGGGATTCCTCACCATCACCCTGGTCTATTGGCAAAAGGTTGCTGTCATCATGGCTTCCGGTTAGGTCAGCCAAAGGGCCATAGGGCAAAGGTCACACACACATTGTAAGGTGAAAGCCAAGGCCAAACGGGACAGGCAGTCATCTTAGCCTCAATGGACTCGAACTCAGCCCCAGCCCGCACAGGACTCTTTCAAATTGAAACATCAAGGACTTTGTTAATGTTGATGTCAAGTGGTAGATATACACAGTGCATGTTCACAGTCATAGTCACAGTTATTTACATGACAGCTGGACTCTTTCCTGAAGATTAAAAAATAAATGAATAAAACAAGCTGAAGTCCTCCGAGAGGAAAGCTATGCTTGCCAGTTACACTACACACAATCCAAGGACATTAACAATAAACTAAATACAGCTGCCATGTAAATACCTGACCTCAAAAATATCCCCCCTCTTAACGGACAAGAACACAATGCAGCTTTGGTCCATCGTGGGAGTCCTTAAATCATGCCAGAAGCCATCCTGTGATGTGCTGAATTGCAAATTCCTCCCATCTTAATTCCTGCAATGAAAAAAAGACCCCCCCCCCCCCGGCACACACCCACCACCCAGCTACAAGGACGGCGGCTAAACAAGAACAGACCACAGGGATAACCAGGTTACAAGACAGAGAGAGAGCCTCAAATGAAATATTATCTGGAAATTATGTTAAACGTCTTAGTATGAAAACCCCCAGTTAATAATGCTGATGTACACGACTTGCACTTATTAAGTTTGCAGTATAATATTCTCAAGTCTTGAAAGAATAAGTTTTGGGAGCAAACAATAAAGCAATAAAACTGCATATTTATCAGCATGCACAGAACTGAGCTGCCTTTGTGAAATGGGGCTAGACTAACACTGCAGTCTCTAACACTGCAGCCCCCAGCACTGCGGTCTAACACTGCAGCCCCAGTCTGCCTGCACTTACTGCACCCAGAAGCCCCCAGCCCCCACCGTATCCATCCCGATCCCGGCGTGGTCCCCTGGCGTGCTCCACAATGACACGTTCCCCACACAGCTCCTTCCCGTTCAGCTCGTACACGGCGTCATCTGCGTCACGCGTGTCTTCAAACTCCACAAAGCCATACCTGTAACAGCAGTTTGCAGAGGAAGCACTGCTATTAACTGGCAGAGTTTACAAAAAACTGGCATGTACATTCCTGTCTCTGGGGCAATCTATATTCTTGAATTACATTTCCTAATACTATAAGTGACCTTACCTCCTAGTCACCATGACCCTGTACTGGATAAACAGTGAAGGCTACAGTAAATGCTGCAATATGCATTATGGCAGAGGTGCCCGGTGCTGACACACCAGGAAGGAGGGAAGCGGCACAGCGCATACACAAGCCAGCCCCCGTCTCACACAGGCTGGCCACAATGCAGAAATGCGACTTACCCTTCAGAAAATTATATTAACTGATATTCTCATCTGACATTATTCAAAGTAAATTTCACGTGACATCAAGCCACATCTGTGCGTGCATACACACGCGCACACACACACGCGCACGCACGCACACACACACGCGCACACACACACACACTCGTTGGTAATCATATCTTCATGGAAATTCTCCATTCATTTCTATGGGCAAATCATAACCATTACGAGCCTAACTAACCCTAACCCAGCCCTATAAGTAACCGAACCAAATGCAAGACGTTTGGCCATTTAATGTTTTTATGGCATTCACGGCTATTCATAAAGCTTAGTGGGAGAGTAGAAATACCCACATGGTACGAAGTAACGAGTCCTTTACGCCATGGGGATGCCCACAGAGGGTAGCGTCACTAACGGCGTGACAATGTAACAAAGCGGCGGCCTAATCCTGGCGCCCCCGGGCGGCTGCAGGCGCCCCCGGGCTGCGCGCTCACGGCCGCGGACGTGCAGTGCACCGAGCCCCGCTACGCGGGACCCCCAGGCTCCGGCCAGGGAGCCCCCACATCGCGGCCCTGCAGCCTCCCGCTTTATATCCCCGAGCCCGTCTCTCCGTCGCCATTTTGCGGAGGAGCAGACAAAACGCCGCGCGCAGGGACGCGTCCGCATGCGCCGCTTGTCCGCGGCTCTTTCCGCGCGGCGGACGCGGCTCATTCCGGACGCGGCTCATTCCGCGCGGCGGGCGCGGCTCATTGCGGACGCGGCTCATTCCGCGCGGCGGACGCGGCTCATTGCGGACGCGGCTCATTCCGCCCGGCGGACGCGCACCCTGCAGCCCCCCCGGCCGCCACCCTCAGTACATCCTCACCCGTTTTTCAGGTCGATCTCCAGCAGCTTGCCGTAGCCGCTGAAGAACCTCTGGATGTCCTTCTCCCGGACGTGGTAGCTGAGCCTCCCGATGTAGACGCGCGGCATGCCGGCTGCTCTCCGCTGCAGTGTGCGCCGCGTTGTCAGAAGCGGCCAGTGCGCGGCGCTGTGGCGCGGTGCGGGGGTCACCGCGCCACGTCACCGCGCCGATGGCTGGGGGGCGGGGTTCCCGCATCCGCTGCCTGCTGATTGGCCGGCCTGGTGATTCCAAGCAATTGACGTCACCTCTACTGTTTAAGTATGTTAAAGTTGTTAGTTACTCTGATTTGATGTTTAACATTTTCCCCCAAAATGGGCAGCCAAAAATCAGTAACACAAAAATACAATTTTTAAATCTTTGAATTTTATTGCTTATTGATGATATATATTTTTGCTCCATTTTTGTTGGTTTGTTGGTGATTATCCTTCCCAGATGAGAGCAAAATTGACAATTGTGTGCTTTGCCAGTAATAATTTTAGTGGTATTAAATTTGCAACGTTCGTCATTGTTTCAGAATTTTTGATGCAATATTGTAATAGCAGCATAAGGCCGCAAAGTGGCTCTTACTCCCTCCATCACGCCTGGATGTCGTCGCGGGTTTCCAGAAAAATAGGCGAGTCAGCAAGACGGCTTGGCGTGCCCAAAGTCCCATCAGTTCTGGGCCACGGCCAGCAGAGCGGGGACCCAGAAGCGGAGGCCAGCTCTCGCCTGCAGCCCCTTCCTGCCCAACCACCCTCACGTCAATCAATATCGAGGAGCCATGTGCTTTTTATCCAGCAGTATATCCTTGACAAGTGAATGTGCACTTTCTGGCAGATGGTTAGGGGAAAAAATGTAAAAATTAATATTGTTTTTAGATTTATTTATGGCAGATGGTTATGTTAAGAAAGTTTGATGGAGCTGCGGAACATTGTATAACAAAGTCCATTAACACTAATAAAAAAAAAAAAAGTATATAATGACCGGGACATTTTAAGAGCAGGTGGTGAAAACAGGTCTGTTCAGATACTTGATAACCAAGAGTCAGATCAGGTGGCCCATTATCCACCAGGACAATGACCAGGAGGTGACAGAAGCAGAGGTGGTCGCTGTCTCTGTGATGCCAGCAGTGGCTGCAGGCTACTATGCCCGTGGCACCAGTTCTGGACTATTGCCTGGGCCGCGGTATGTGCGGGTTTTCGCTGCAACTCTCTAATTAGGTTAATAATTAGAGGACTGAATGGCCTCACACCCAGATTAGAGCAGCCAAACCAAAGGTTATCCCAAAACCCCGCATACACACCGGCCCTTAGCGGATAAGATTGCCCACCCCTGATTTAGACAGTGAAGTTGTATAATTTGAATCTGTCTTCTAACTGCTCCCCGTTTGTGTTAATTCTGCATTAATATTGGGATTCAACATATAATATTAGGGGCAATTAATGAAGATAATGGTACAATTAATTTGTCAAGTAAGTTTATTTATATAGCACTTTAACAACAGGCCTTGCTGACCAAAGTGTTTTACATAGATCATAAAATCACAGAATGATCAAAAGACCAGCATAAAACACAGTCTGCTCTGAGGCACATTTAAGTCTTCTCAAATGCCAATGAAAACAGGTGAGTTTTAAGTGCAGAATTAAAAACTAAAACTGAGGAAGAACATTTAATATCTAATGGCAAGCTATTCCACAGCTTTGGTGCTACTACTGCGAAAGCATGACTTTTTTCAGCCGGGTACTTGGATTGAAAAATTGGTCAGAAGGCCTCAGTGATGTTAATGCAGTATATGGATATTACAAATTGGTTATATAAAGAGCAGCTAACCCATGTAGGGCTTTAAAAGGCAATAATAAAATCTTAAAATGAATCCTATTCTGAACTGGCAGCCAGCAGCAGGAAGCTAGTACTAGAGGGATGGTCCCTGCTTTGCACCAGTTACAAAATACACAGCAGTGTTTAGGACTAACTGCACATGGGCTAAACATGACAGACCGACCCCATTACCCCAAGAATTACAGTAATCTAAACAAAACAAAAGTAAATGATAACAGAAAAGCCTGCACAAGTTTTCCCTGTTATGATAAGAACAGCATTTATTTACTTATGAAACTTGAAATCAGAGTCAAAAAATGACACCAAGATTTTTGGCATAAGGCCTAACATATGTAGACAGAGAACCCAGATTTCCCATAATGCTTTTATTTAGTTTTGGGGGGCAAATAAAATTACTTCTGATTTACCGTCATCTAGTTGTAAAAAAAATGCTGACACATCAAACCTTCAATATAACATGAGCAACCGTGAAGCATATGCAAGGGCTCTGGATCATTAAGTCACAACGGCAGATATATCTGTGCATCATCAACATAAAAATGAAAACAGTGTTATGCTTCCGAATGATTTCTCCTGATGGCAGCAAATATACAGAAAAAAGGGACAGGCCCCAATATACAGTAGACTCCAGGGGTAATCCATATTTACTGGTAGCCATAGAAGGAAAGAACTCACTAATATTAGCTTATATTAATATTAACTTACAGTGGGTATATTAAAGAATCACCCCCAACGAAATATTACCATTTCTTTTGCTTTACAGCCATAAATGAAAACACACAAACCTATATTTTTTCCAGCTTTACTTACTCAATGATTTCTATAACATCCAAGTGAAAGATAATATAGCTACAGTTCAGAAGAATTAAAAAAATAAAAAACAAGAAATAATAATTAGGATTAATAAAGGATCACCACCCTCCGAAACAATATTTGTAAACTCAATCAGGTGTAAGTAAGCACCATTTCCACCGCAGGCCGCGGTTACTGGCTTCTACCTGTGATCAGTTGTAATCAGTGTGCTTAATGAAGCAGAAAAACAGCTGATCCTGGAGCGTTCCCCTGCTTGGTAGTGCAACCGACAGCAAACAACTGACTGTGGGTGGCAAGTCACTGCCCAAAGCTCTCAGGGACAGAGATAAGGCAGGAGATGGGGACAAAAAAATCTGAGATAGTTATGAGGTGGCTGGAAATCGCTGCAATCCCTTGCTGCAGGTTTTCCTTTGTCAGAAGAGGCTGGACAATGGCATGTTTAAAACATGAGAGAACTGTGCTAGTAACTGGTGATGAATTAATTAAAGATAAAACACTATCCTGCAAGACATTGAATGTTTCTTTAAAAAGTTTCAAAGGGATTACACCAAGCGGAGATGTAGTAGGTTTTCACACCAGAGACTATTAGGCAGTTAGGCAGGAGAGTGACGGGTTCAAAACTATTATAAGTATCAAGCATCAATGGCAGAGCTAACTAAGACAGAGCCGATGCGTTCTACTTCTCTGGCACAAATCAACAGATATTTCAGGGCCACGAAACACACAAGAATCATCTAAAGAGTTCTGTTGAACAAAACATTTGGTCCATGAGCATTTTTTGAGATGATTTCTGAAAAACATTTTGTTCTTTCAGACCTTTCTGACCTTCTTGAAACTTAGCTAGAAGTTTAATTAATTGTTTTTTTTAATAGATTCCCAGGCCTAAAAATATATGAATAAAAATTATAAAAAAAAAATTAAATTGCATTTGTATTTAACTATTCGCTAAACAAATCTACCGTACATCATTTTTAAAGTTCCCGTTATCAATCTTTTCTCTCCTCCCTCACAGCCTGGGGCCCGGCCCCTGACAGATAATCAGCCTCTTACGTGTTTTGCCTGTATTAACTGGGCTTTAATAGAAACATTTCAAAATAATTCTCTAAACCTTACGCCATGGCATTTGGCCTACTGGACTGTGAAAAATGACTGTGAAAGTCGACTGTGGTTTTCCTGCCTGAAAAGAAAGACCTTCTGTTCTCAGCAACTTCAAGACCACATTCTCTGCCGCTGTAGCCGAGTAGCTTGGAGGAGGCCCACGGACTCAGAGATGACTCTGTGCCACGGCCCTGACCCTCAACACTCCTTCCTGAGTACAGGAGGCTGCCAGCACTCCATCGCGTCTCCAGAGCCGGCCATGAACAAACCCTCGGCTGCCTCCTGGAAAACGCACAAATATACATTTATTTGGTATTGAAGCTGGAACCGTCAAGGCATTGGTTTGCATTCCAGGACTACAGTAATATCTCCATTTTGGTCAAGCATTTTTAGAAACTAATTCATATCTATCAAGGACATTTGTATAAACAAAGGCATGCATATACTGTAACCAAGTGCTACCTAGCCTTTTATACAGAACCCACCTGCCCAGGGACTCTCGCATTCATATAACATCCAGTGATCTGAGCGAAAGGTATTGTGGAACCACATGGCATGGTCGAGGGAGGCAGAGAACTGAACGCGATGCTTTGGGTAAGGTAGCAGGGCCGTCCCCAGGAAGTAGTAGTCAGATACGTAGGCAGCAACACAGCAGTGCAGCTTCATGTTTCCTTCACCTGTTAACAGAAATGCCATGAATTTATACTGTGGCATTTGCCAGCGCAAACAAATGGATTTAAAGTCTCCCTCAATAATGCGAGTCCTGGTAGATAATTAAGAAAGTAATACATTTTTTAATTAACATACCAATATATCCTTTGGCTCGAACCCAGAATAGCTTCTTTGGCTCTATGGGAACACGTCTGTAGAAATCAGGTGGGTTCACTGGCTTAATCTCAATGGGAACCTCGTCAGCCAAAATTTTGTTGAGTCCTAGCTTGGTATTCTCAGCCAAATTCGGATTACTGCCAACACAGTACAAAAAAAGTAAAAATAAAAGAAACAAATAAATAAAAACACACGATCTAGAAATTGGCAGTTAAAATGCAGTACATTCACAGACAGAATGAGGTGATGGGGGTAGCAGTGAACCTCAGGTACTGGTGGATGAGTTCTTCAAATGTCAGTAGTTCTTCGGGAGGGGGGACACTGGGCATCGTGAACTGGTGCTGCACAGGGCTGGCCTGCTGCATGTGGAAAGAGGCTTGGCATATCAGAATGGGCTGGCCGTGCTGAACGGCCTTCACAGAGCGAACTGAAAAACTCTTCCCATCTCTTATCCTATCCACCTGATACAGAACTGGAACTTCGGGGTCTCCTGCAAGTAGAACATGGAGAGAGGTGAAATCCTTGCACACCGCGGACAAGCTTGTCATCCACTGTAGCAAAACAAGTTTTTGTTCGCAATGTTTGCTCACCTGCCCGGACAAAGTAGCAGTGCAGAGAGTGGGCAAAGACATCCTCACCGACAGACCTAGCGGCGGCAACAAGCGCCTGGCCTACTATCTGCCCTCCAAACAATCGCCGACTGCGGGGTACCCAGTGGTGTGTACCTCTTTAGGAAACGTGGGGAAACTTTAGATCGCTGATCATCACATTCAGGGGTGCCCAAGTCCAGTGCTGGAGGGCCAGAATCCAACAGTTTGCAGATTTCTCTGCTGTGTTGGATTCTGGCCCTCTAGGGCTGGTGTTGGGCTGCCCTGGTCACGTCAGTTATCTAAGATAATCAGTTATGTTTTCATTGAGATTAATTCAGTTTGGCAAAATTAAATGCAATATAACTTGATTGACACCGTATGACTTTTACATTGAATAGTACTCAAGGCTTTCAGCAAAGGATAGCAAAATTGTATACTAACAGTTAAATATTTTAGTTCCATGTCGTCTATAATAATATAAATGAGTTAAATTATAAAATATGACCTTCTGAGCTACCTATGTAGGTCTGTGTCGAGTTTGTCCAGGTTTAAAATACTTGTAACCAAGACACTCCGTAGATCCGGGTTGCGCTCCGAGGCAGGTTCGTCTTCCGAACCGTTTCCGAGCCCGTCAGCTGGGCCCGAACGCGGCGGCCCGGGCCGCTCGGCAGGCTCCTTTACGCGCACCGTGCCGGCCATCGCTTACCGGAAGTGTCCGCGTCACGTGGTCTGCGTCACACCGGAAGCCGGAAGCCGACTGCCGTGGGCGGCACATGCGATGGAACAACAACAGCTGAAATTATGTCGACGAGTGTTATGATAAGACACAGACCTTTGCGAAGGGTGCAGCAATGAAACAGGGCCCTGTCCTAAGCGACAGCCCAGCCTTACGCAGTGTGAATTCCATTATTAAAGTTAATTCCCACAATAACCAGGTGGAGGACGTAAATCGGCACTCATTCTGATCATTTTTGCGTGGGGCCGTTGGTGCATCCGCGGGAAATCAACTACAAATACTATTTTGTCAATTAGCTTGTGTTTTTGGCCTGGCCGATTTATTTGAATAAAATAAACAGGTCTTTGTTTTGATTGAACAATTCAGGTACTTTGTTAATAAAGCAGAGTAGTTGCTTCCCCGTAGTGTGAACAGAACATGCAAACTCCACACACATGGAACTGGGCCGGATTCGAACCCCGGTCCCAGAGGTGTGAGGCGACAGTGCTACCCACCGCACCACCGTGCCGCCCTCAGCATTAAATCCAAGTGAAGAAACAGCCTGATACATACCAGACGGTGTCCACATTCTCACGAGTTCCAGATTGTATAAATTGTTTTTGTTTTTATAAATATATATATAGGTTTGATATATTAAATATTGTGACTTATTTTAATTAAGCAAATCTTACACTAAGCTTTAATATAGAATGAAGAAATAAAAATACATTTTAATTATGAACTGCACTATATTATTCGAAAAGGGATGCATCAATGAAAGCTTAAGCGCCATCCTCTCGGCACGCCTCTTTTTCAAGTCTCATTTAAATTGAACGTTTTGTAGGCTCCGTACCAGTTTGGGTAAGAAGCGGTAGAAGACGAGATTAATAATGCGGCTGCAGGTCCTGGGGCTGGTTCTCATGGCTGAGTGGTTATGTGTATCTGGGAAAGAAGAAAGATGTTTTGGTGAGTTTAACGCTCCTTCTGAATTACCCGTGGTTTGACGGGTCTTTATTTATATTTATTGCTAGCTTGACTGACTTCCTATCCTTTACTGGCGTGAAAGGTGGCCCATATCTTGGCCAGTACATATTTGTGTAGGTATGGGTACACCTTAATAGTGACTGGGGTGTTTTCAAGATTCTTGAGGATCCACATGGGTTGTTGAAAAGATGCTAACCAACCAAAGCATTCTGGGTGGTTGTTGGAATCAAAATGGATTCCTCCAAATATGAAAACTCTTGAATGTCAGCTTATAAATGATATTGCTATCTGAGTGAATGAATGTGACCACTTTTACCAAAATGCTGTCTGCCTTTAGTAAAAGCCTGTTTCTGCATTCCTGTAGAACCCAAACCTGGCTTCTGTCCAGTCCATGCAAGTCCTTTACGACCAAGTCACTGTACCTGTGACGATCAGTGTCCTCATGAACTGAAGTGCTGTACCTTCAAATCTATACATTACTGTCTGCAACCTACTCTTGGTAAGGTCTTCTCTCCTCTGAGTGATCTGAGTGTACCAATGTTTTGACCAGTGACTGGGTGTGACCAGTGGCATGGCTCTAAAGGGCCTCCAGTCTGGACAGAAGGCTGGGGAAACTGGATGGCCCAGTCAAAATCCAGAAGATCACCTAGCAAAGATCTCCTTGAGTCATTGTGGCATGAAGCTCTCTTTGCATCTTATTGACAGTTTGATTGTATGCTTGTAGCTGGGGTGAATGGAAGTAGTGGCATTTGTATTGATGTGTTAACTTCCCTTTTGTCTCTGTTTCTATAGACTATATCCCATTACACTGGGTGGGAAGACATGTACTTCCAGCAGAGACTGGCCCAAGGGCTTGATGTGTTATGCCAGTTGTGTGGACCTCCATTTGCAGGTAATTTTGCCAAGGAGCTGAATAATTGTTTGGTGGATGGGCTGAATTTCCTTGGGGTTTGACCTTAAATGCCCTTTTCCTGAGCACAGCAAACTTGGACTCTACATGAAGAGCAAATGCCTTTACCGTGGGGAAAATTTAAATGTATTCCTGTATTTGGAACCCAGCGTAATTGACTCTTGGTGGGGTACAGTGTCACTGCCTGCTTTCTCCAGTGATCCCAGACCACTGACTCTAACCCTCTGAACAAGTTCCGAGTCCCCAGGAATTCCGCAGGCCTGAAACTGAGAAGCTGTCAGATTGTCAGATGTGTGGGAGTGCTTGCAGCTTGTCACTTTCTCCACTTCCCAGGTCGGGGATGACTTCCCAGCTCTTGATGCACTTCCAAAGTGTGGTCTACTGGGCAATAAATGCCTTTTCTCAGCAATGCTTGTTGTGGGTGCATTCTTGTGATGGAATTGTTTAGTCACAACCACAAAGTGAGTTTTGCTAGCCTTAAATTCAGTCGGCCAGTGAAACCTGTCCACAGCCATGGCAATACTGGTTTTGCTGCAAAATGGGGCCAGCACATAAATATGGAGCGTTCTGGTTCCCCACCACCAAATGAATCTTTCTTGATATGCAGGCCCTATTTTCCCCAATCAGTCAATGTCTATAACCTACTTGTTGCAAACTGTCCCATCACCAGCATATTATACACATTCTCTTACTCTCCTTGTAATACTTGCCACCTTACTATTTATCTTATGAGTCTCTTCCCTGTCAGCATCTGCTGGGCTCCGTGTTGGTTTTTCTAAGGCCCATGATAACTGTTCTGAGGATATGACTAAATATAGCTGCAGGTGCCTTAACTAGGTCATAATACTTTGGCCATATTTTAATGTTCCATTAGAATGTCTGTCTGTAAATTGTGTATTAAATATGGAAGCACCGTTTTGATTTCACACTTTTTAATAGTGTGTAAGGGACTATGGGCTTAAAAGCTATGCTGAAATTCCCCAACCTGTCTGTCTTCTGGTCAGAGTAGCAGAAGGAATATTGCACTAAATTTCATGATTCTCAGTTGTATACAAGGGTAATTATATCCTGCTGAAATCTGTCAGCCATGTTTGATTAATTGATGCATCTGGCGGCAAATGCAAACCTGTGCACAATGATTGCTGAGCAATAAGCTCTTGAGTCATAGCGCCCCTCAGTTTGATTTTTAATGAAATGTGGAGAGTGGACTTGGATGTCCTGTTGATAACAGGTGGCGGATTAAATGCAAACGGGCCACACCCGAGAAGGTCTCTAACGCCGGAACAATTACTCTGATCGGAATCCTACGGACAACGTTTTGTCTAAATGGTCTCAAGATGTCGCAGTTCGAATTTTGTGTGAATCGAAGAGTTTAAGACAAGTCTAAAGGAGTTTTTGCAATTTCGCTATATCTAAGGGGCGGAGTTTGACGATCTTATTGGCCTGGAGCCGAGGCATCTGCAGAAAGGAATATACTTATGAGATTTCACACAGAGTGCAGATCATGCTCAATTTATATATATATATATATACACACAGTGGTGCGTAACCAGATCTGTCCAATAGATGGCAGTGTGGCATTTCGGACAGTTACAATACTGCATTATTACCCTCCAACACATTAGGTGGCGCTGTGCACGCAGTCGAAGCGTCGCCCCATTAATGCATAAACCAAAGAAGAAGCGGAGGCCTGGAAATATGTTGCTCTACAAGGACAGAACGTAGCTGGATCTCCTCGGTTATGCCACCGTGCTTATTAAGAGCATTATCAGCGGCTGAGTTCAAGTGTGCATGACAGACGCTCTGCAGTTATAAACGATTACATGTATTTGGTCTTGATGCTTTGATTCATATATGAGGAAACGACCCATTTAAAAACATCGGCAGATCCTGCCTGACATCCCATCCGCGGCCAGGTACAGCATCGTCTGCCTGCCGTTTTATTTGTTCGGTTTGCTCGCAGATATTAGCAAATACGCCTTAGAGAACGTGACGTAAGCGTGACGCGTCAGCTAGCTAATACCCGCGACCCGGATCCGGGGTGTAGCCACGGTACCTGCCGGTTTGTTTGTTACGCGCGATTCGCGTTTTTCTTCCAGGGTTCTGACTGTTTTGGGCTTCAGTGACACGCTGCATTGCTGCATGTCGGCGCTGTTTCCCTTTGTCAGGGCTAACAGCTGTGGATGGGAGACGTAAGCACTGGCAGCCGGCGACGCAGATTCATCTACGGCCAAGTGGGTCCGTCTCCTGCAGGGCTGCTGCTACGACCTTTAACTTAAGGAAATGTAATCGAATGCAATTATATTGTTTATTTAGAAACCAATTGTTGGATGTATATAGCAGGAGTCATCAGAGGGTCCTTTCGGTCTACTAGATAAGATCTGAAAATGGATAGGTGTATATTTTGTGTTTACTGAGTGACTAACGTTTTCTAATATTGCATCAATAGACATGGTCTATGGTTTATTTATTCTTTCTCTGACGTTTTTATGGAATCAGGTCAGCTTCAGTGCATTGGTTCCTTCACGAAGCGTTACGCTCTGTATGCTGACTAAAACTGTGATATTGTTCAAAAATATATTACATTGTCTGATTACATGTTAAAAGTGTGAGTAGTGTTCTTTACACAATGAGTAAAATCTTGGTAAAATATTTAATGGGGGAAAAAAAAATAAAGCCAGCCCAAATTTAGCTTTCGGCTGTTAAATAACCTACTTAGATTTCGTGTCCAAGTGTGACGCCATGAACCTGGCGAGGCTGCTGTGTCGCCACAAGACGCCCTTTGTGATCGGGGGACTCTGCCTCTTTGGAGCGGTCCTCCTCTTCCTTGCCAAATGTACTTCCGAGACCCTGAAAGCCGTAGACCTGCCCGGGGCCGCCCCTCACTACGAGCTCCGGCAGCCCGAGGCACGCTCCAAGGAGCCGTCGGCGTTCCTGGTGGTCCTGGTGATAACCGGACCCAAGTATACAGAGCGACGCAGCATCATTCGCAGCACCTGGCTGGCAAACCGCGATTCCGACGTGTTGAGCTTCTTTGTTATCGGCACCGAGGGGCTGCCCAGTGACGACCTCCAGAATCTGGGCGCAGAACAAGTCCGCCATCACGACCTCCTGCTGCTGCCTCAGCTGAGGGATTCGTACGAGAACCTCACCCTTAAGCTCCTACATATGTACACCTGGCTGGACCAGAATGTGCAGTTCAAATATGTCCTGAAGGCTGATGATGATACTTTTGCCCGCCTTGACATCATCAAAGAAGAGCTAAAAGGCATGCAGATCGACAGACTTTACTGGGGTTTTTTCTCTGGCAGGGGGAGGGTGAAAGCAGCAGGCAAATGGAAGGAGAGCACCTGGGAACTGTGTGACTACTACCTGCCTTATGCCCTGGGTGGGGGCTACATCCTGTCAGCTGACCTCGTGCACTATGTGCACCTCAATGTGAACTATCTGAAGGTTTGGCAAAGCGAAGACGTGTCCATGGGCGCTTGGCTGGCACCAGTGAACGTGCATCGCACGCACGATCCCCGTTTTGACACGGAGTACAAGTCGCGGGGCTGCAACAACAAATACCTAGTGACACACAAGCAGAGCTTGGAGGACATGCTGGAGAAACACCAAACCTTGCAGAAGGAGGGCCGTCTTTGCAAGGAAGAAGTAAAATTGCGGCTCTCCTACATTTACGACTGGAATGTCCCTCCCTCCCAGTGCTGCCAACGGAAAGATGGCGTCCCATGAGGGGTCTCGCACTCTTTTTGGACATTGATTTATTTATTTTTCTCAGCTTCCATTCTGTTTCGATATTCTGCAAAAGCCCTGTTTTTGTGGCACTGGGCTTGGGCTCAGTGGAGCTGTATGAGTGTTTGTTTGAATTCTGTCCTTGTTTTGATTCCCACACGGTTTATCATTCTGATTGTCTCATTATTATGTCTCTTTTCAGAGATTTGTGCAAGTGGCCTTGTAAACTGTATTTTTATTTTTTATCCTATATATTTATGTGTTCCTGTACTGTCAAGCTGTTACAAAGTTCTGTAGTTTCAATGGTAAAATATGTATTGGGAAAGACTTGTCTGTTTCTGTTTGGCACTTTATCACATCCTGATACCTAGATGCTGGTAAATTTTAGTATGCAAGATAAATTTTGATGACATGAATGGTTGAATGAAATTATACATTTCAGTCCAAATTCTAAATGTATTACCTTTAAGTTTATGGTGTGATTTTTTTATTGCAGACATGTTTAGAATTAAAAAGATACTTCAGTGTGTTGCTCAATGTATAAAAATAAGTCGCGCTGTGTCATTTTTTCCAGAAAGAATAAGTGCAAGGAATAAGTCGTACAGATACTTACCGTGTGTGTGAGCTGGTTAGAAGCTGCTTCGGAACTTCTGGTCTTATCTGTATGTCATTGCAATTTTGCATAGCTTTTAATATTAAATATTAAAAACTAATATTTAATATTAAAAACTTTCATTTGTATATTTCTTTACCTGACCTGCATAATCAGATGTAACACATAACCAGATGTGGCCAGCAATGGTGACCTTCTGGTTTGGTTATTTGATTAGTTAAGGATTTTCATAGTTATGCAGCTCAATGTGCAGTACAAATGTGAAATGTGTATATATACACACAGGCACACATCTAAGTGTGTGGAGCAGCCAGTTACCACTAAAGCAATTACAAACAATAGGCGAATGGTGACCGCTACTGTCACACTGTATTTTTGCCCCATACAAATTTGATGGCACCCTTTGGGTGTGACTTATAAACATACGTATCTGTTTACTATTAAACCCCACAACAAACTACAAACTACAGCAGCTACCCACTAATAAACATTTCTTTCGTCACTCTGCTGGAAATTTGCAAACTGCTTTATGGAGCAAAGTAAAAAATTGAGGATCCAAAGAAGGGATCTTAAAATCTTAATCTTAAGGGTTGTTGGGAGCTTATCCCAGGGAGAACAGGAGACAAGGCAAACCAACTTCCTGATGTGATTATGGTCCACTGCACATCACATGCACACACTCACACATAAAAGCAATTTAGAGACACCAAGTTACTCAGCTACATGCACTGCAGCAGGGAAGTGATATTGAGAAAAGTTCCTCACACATAGATAGATTGTGACAATAAAGCTCCCAACCATGAAGATGTGACAGAACAGTGTCAGTCAACAAATGTTAACCAATGGGGGAAGAAGTTGGAAGCGTGTAGTTTGCCTCGTACAAGAGTACAAAATGACGAGAGAGGAGGAGATTTGGAATAAAAAGTCATGAAATGAGTGAGGTTAAATAAATGCTTGCATGTTTAGCATACCAAACACAACTGGATAAGAGCTTGGCCAGCTATCTCTTCTGGAGCAGCCCCAAGACGAGGCCGACCCATCAGCATCCTCCTTTCTACTATCCCCTGAGCTATCACCTTTCAGCTATTTGGTGAGCCCAGTCTTCTTCCTGGGCCTCCCTGGAACTTAGTGGAAATAATCTCTGCATATCATTTACTGTGGTATTATTGGCTTTCATTCATTCATTTACTCAAATTGATTCAATTCATTTCTGTTCTGGTTGTGGAACATTGGACCAGCTCCTTACCCTATCAAGAATACTAGAAGGTGGGAGTTTGACCAACCAGTCTACGTGTGTTTTGTGGACTTGGAAAGGGGGTGCTCAAGGAATATGGGGTGCAGGGTCCTTTATTATAGACAAATAGGTCCCGGTATAATTGGAGGGAGAGGGCAGTGCCAGCAGTGATGTGGATGTTGTACAGGGCTGTGCCAGCAGTGATGTGGATGTTGTACAGGGCTGTGCCAGCAGTGATGTGGATGTTGTACAGGGCAGTGCCAGCAGTGATGTGGATGTTGTACAGGGCTGTGCCAGCAGTGATGTGGATGTTGCACAGGGCTGTCCCGGGGAA
>JAODKL010000128.1:16198386-16208493 GCA_026780765.1 Petrocephalus schoutedeni
GTGCCAGCAGTGATGTGGATGTTGTACAGGGCTGTGCCAGCAGTGATGTGGATGTTGCACAGGGCTGTCCCGGGGAAGCAAAAGCTGTGTGAAATGAATGAAAGGCAAACTTAGCAGGTCAATCTGTGCTCCTACCCTCACCTGTGGTCACAAATTGTGGGTAGTGACTGTACGAATGATCTCACAGCTACAAGCCAAGGAAATGAGCTTCCTTAGTGGGCTGGGCTCAGTCTTAGAGATGGGATGCGGAGCTTGGAAAAGGTAGCTAGCTGAAGAGTTCTTTACAGATCCCTTTACCCCACCAACCACCTTTTCTGTCCAACAGAAGGCTGCGGACGGTAAATATCAAAGTCAAAGGCCCCTTGGGCACTGCTCCCCCCAAAGCTGCTGTCATTAGCAGGTCCCACTCCGGCATGCCCAGACTCCCAGACTGACGCGTTCTTCATTTTAAATGGATTTTTAATATCAGACTTTACCTTTCACTTGACATTTAAACTCCAATACTGCACATAATTATTCCCTTCTCTTTATTCAGTTCTCTCTGCACCCACTTTATTTACTTCAGAACTAACATTCTCCAACCACAAGGGTGAATTTTAATTGTTTTATCCACCAGGCCACCAGGTCCCTGTATAACTGGAGCAAGAGTTTAGTTCACATTGCCCGCAGTAGGTCAGATTTATTCATGGTTATTTATTAATTGTTGGACTATGGACATAATCTCAAGACTCAGCCAAGGGAGTCTAGAAATGTGCTTGGTTTGGTTAGCTTAACTCAGCTTCGCGTTAGTTAATATAACTAAAATAGCAGCACATTGCAAATGCAAGCTGTCGCTCCACACTTGAGCAGGGAAAAGTTCATTATTACACATATTTTGTGAAATGGGATTACAAGCATAGATATCTGTGTTTTTAGCCATTCCTGTAGACTACCTAAAATACTTTCAAAAGTCGACCACATCTACAGTATATGGTGTTATTTTTGTGTGTTTTCATGCCAAGCATTGGTATAAATAAATTCTAAGTTTAGTTTTTTATTGGCAATTTAAGAAAAAATTAATACAGAATATTATTTTGTATTATAAAGTTCCCAGTTTCCGCTTTATTTTACATTCCACACCAATTGTAAAACAAGGTCTTCCCTTAAAAAGTTAGTTAATTACTGAGGCACTATTCAAATTGAATGGTCATAACTGACTGAAAAACAATGGACCTGTGATATTTCTTTCTGTTTTCCACAACCAAGGCTGACTAACTGAAATTGCTTTCCTGAGGTCATTTTGCGGTTTTATACTCAGAATATGCTAACAGGATAAACCACAAGGACACATTTTTTATTACAAAATAAATTTGTTACGAACAATTTTGCAGTTTCTTACAATAAACAATTTCACCGAAGACGTGGTGTATGATTCAAAAACTTTGTGCGAAAACAGTTGGTTCTGTTAGTCGGATATGGGGGAATTTCCGTCAGGACGCCGCGCGGCTAAAAGGTGGGCGCTGCGGCGGGGCCCTGGGGGGTCACCTTGGCCAGGCGGAACTCCTTGCGGGAGCAGCACAAGTGGAAGGAGGCACAGGTGGAGTTGCAGCAGGGCAGGAAGCGGCAGATGCTGACCCTCCACAGGAACCAGCCAGGGGACCAGCAGCACCAACACATCACAAGCATGCCAAGCAGCAGGCCCAGGGTTACGTACAGGAGGAGCCACAGAACATCCGTCTTGGAATCTGTGAACCATAAACAGGTCTTATGACTGCAGCCTTATGATGATAATATGAGTATGGGTTGCTTCTGAGAAGTTTGTGAAACTGAAAGTGTTCTTTGGGTGATGAATATTTTATCCAGCACTGTCTAATGCCTGTGGAATGAGAGCGCTGTTGTGGTGCCCTACATACTGCCTCCATATTTCTTTTATAGACACATTTCTTGACATTTGGGACTCCATAATGTTACTGTCTTATCTTCAAAATAATGGATCCATTCCTGGGAATGGCACCACTATTCACAGACGGTTAAAAAAGAAAGAAGGGGATTTCATTAAAACATAGATATTGGTCTGGGATCTTGAATGCTGGAGTTGTGTATTCCTGATGACAATCTCTTTGGTTTTACTAACGTCAAAGACCTAAGCTGCTCCATGTACAGTAGGTTCATCATTGTTAGTGATCAGGCCCATAATGGAGCAAAATATACAATCACTTGTGAACAAGAAGTACATCAAAAAGGGTTCAGCACACTGTCCTGCAGGGTGCCACTGTTTAGGATTAGCTAGAGGGTTTATTTCCAAATCACACGTCTGGATTCCATCTGCATATTGAAGGGGTCACTCCCAAGTGCTGTAACCTGGCAATAAGCCTTGTTGGGATCACTGTGTTAAATGCTATGGTCTATAGGCAGTAACCTAAACATGTCTGTACAAGCACCAGCAATTTGGTCACTGCAGGCTTTCAGAATACGTCACTAAGACTCTGTATGGACCAGCTGCTTTGAAAGTATAATTCTTTTTAATTTCTTCCCTTCCTTTAGATGCAGAACAGGCAGCACATCACTAACAAACAGGAGTGCCAGAGATTAGAGCAAAAATGGAAATCTGTAGGATTAGTGGTGTTGTTGGCAAGGTCAAACAGGCTGCAAAAATACAAGCAAGCCCAATGTAAGGCACCCGATTAGTCTAACCTTAATAGTCACAATGGAAATAACCCACACTGCAATTTTAAGACAATCGCTTATCAGGTAAGGCTGAACCTCTGCTACCAAGTAATATTGGTAGTGAACATTTTAAACAAGTCTTTAACCATAAAATTTCAAACATCACATTCAGAACAAGATGAAATGGCTCACAAACAGCTCTGATCCAAGAACTGGTCACACACCCTCAGTGTTTTTGAATTAGTCAATGAACAGGAGTGAAAATCAATAATAACTAAAACTAAACCAACCACTTGTCCACTGGACCAAATCCCCACTCATCTTCTTACTAACCATTTTCCTCTATCACATAGACTTGAATTTGATGTTGGGTTGTGTGGAATGGTGTTGTAACGGTTAAAATCCGGTTTGACTAATCAGTATCAATTTATTCAAGTGTCAAATAACTGTACTCCATCGTCTATGTCACTGGTGAAATATGGAGTACCACAGGGATCAGTTCTTGGTCCTTTATTGTTTTCTTTCTATATGCTGCCATAAGGTAACAAAAGGAGAAAATATAATGTTAATTATCACTCCAATGCTGATGATACCCAAATGTACATTTCTACTAACTAATGACACCAAATCTATTGTCATTTTGGCTAATTGCTTTATCGAAGTAAAGCCCTGGATGAGGCAGAAAAGCGAGTCTGTTGTTTGGAGGCAAGTCCGCAGATCGGAATGCTATTATCTCCACACTCCCCTCTAAAGAGCTGAACTTTTCCCTCAGCAGCTCAGCCTGTAGCCTGGGCGTCTCCATAGTTACAAGCCTCTCGTTAAAATCGCATATAGATGCAGTATCGATGGTGTGCTTCCTACAGCTACCTAATATTGCCAAACTGCGACGATTCCATTCTATTCAAGACACTGAGAAACTGATACGTGCCTTTGTACACAGTAGGTTTGTCTGGGAGTACACACCACACATTTATCACCGTGCAGTGTATTCAAAATGCAGCAATTTGAATTGTCACCAAGAACAGGAAGTTTGCACACATCACCTCTGCCCTTAGGTCCCTGTACTGGCTTCCTGGTAGGTTCAGGACTGACTTCAAAGTTCTCCTGCTTACATATAAGGTACTTCAAAGGTCTAGTGCCTACCTAACAGAATGACTTCAAGTTTACAAGCCGCATTGCCCACTCTGAACATAGCATGCAGGTTTCTTTGTCATTCCAATTATAAAAAAGTGACAGGTGGTGGTAAAGCGTTCTGCTACACACCCATGTAAAGTAGCTTGGGCCGACTCTGTTGTGAAAGGCGCTATATAAGAAAAAAACTAAATTGAATTGATTGAATTAATATCGGAGTAAATATAATAATGATTTAAAAATATGGTGCAGCCCATCTAAAAGCATCTAAAGCAGTGGTTCTCAAACTTTTTACACCCACTACCACCCAGAAAAGTTATCGTGGGGGGCATCCTGCCATCAAAAATAAATGAACAAGTTTAACACAACCTTTAAAGATTCGGTTGGATGTCTATGAGGTTTTAAAAAATAACAGGCATTTAAAAAACTGTAATGTAGGCTACATAGCCAAACTGAGAGCAACATCAAAAGCCTTTTTGTTACCTTGCTTTGTGTGCAACCTAACCCTACTTTTCCGATAATCGCTGGTCAGCCCCTGTCAGTCTCCGACACCATGTCAAATACCAATAATATGGTCAAGTCACATAACTGTAGTGCAGTAGTTGCCAAATATGGAACTGTGAGACTGCTCAGTAACTGAAAAGCTGCTTACACTGGACACTATTACATCCTACATCAGGTACTCAAGATCTGCGCATTATCGCAAAAATGGTAACCAAATACAGCAACGTCAAGCCCTGGTGCACTTCTAAACTCAGGTACCGGTGCAAGGAGAAGGAGGAGGTTTTCACAAGTGTGAACTGCGACGGGGATCCAAGCTGCCAAACAACCAAAACTCCAAAAGGCACTCCAAGAGAGCAGCCATCAGAAGATCTTCAGGACCTCTCTTCCATCCAGGACATCGTGCACAAACACTCTCTCAGCACAGTCCATGACATCATCAGAGACTCTGCCCACCCCCACCATGGACTGTTCCCCCTGCTGCTCTCTGGGAAGAGGTTTTGCAGCATCAGGACCAGGACAGTCAGATTCTGTAATAGTTTCATTCCTCAAACCACTAAACTCCTGAACTCTCAATAACTCATGGCAACCCCTCCCCACCCTCTACCCCACACTCCGCCTCTCTCCATACATTCACAGGTCACTTTCATAGAGCTGTTTTTAATCTCACTATATACTGTATGTAGGAAGTGCAATATGTGATGTATACTGGTTCTTGCTGCTATACTGCTGTTAATCTATTTTATTTATATTCCATGTTATTCCACTTCATTTATATTTTCTATTTTAGATTTTATATTTTTTAAAGTTTAAGATTTCCTGTAATGATTTAATGTACTAGGCTGATGGTGAGTAAATGCAAAGGAATTTCGTTCTATTGTGCAGAAAGCCAGAGTATGTTTATGAATGACAATAAAGTAGCTATTCTATTCTGTTCTATTCTATTCTGTTCTGTTCTATTCTATTCTGTTCTGTTCTATTCTATTCTATCTTCTAGCAGCAGCACATCTATGTGGAAACGCCACCAATGTACTAAATACTACAATAGGCTAGTGATATTACCTTGAGTTGCCCAGTCAACTAAATGTGTACTATTGTCATTTTGCAAACATTTCCCACCTCCTCTCCATTCACACCTTCAAATAATGAGGAGCATTTCATCTATTCACCCCCCACTGCTGACCATCTCTGAAAGGGAGGTTAATCACCTCTTCAGAAAACAAAACATCAGGAAGGCCACTGGCTCTGGTGGAATCTGTCCTGCCTCTCGCCAACGCTGTGCAGATGAACTCTCTCCAGTGTTTACAGAGATCTTCAGTCAGTCTCTAGCTCTGGGTATAATTCCTGTCTGCTTCAAGTCCCCCACTGTTCCCAAGTCGCTGACGACCACAGGCCTCAGTGATGATTGTGGGCCTCATTATAACATTTCTCAGATCTCCTGATCCCCTACAACGTGAAGCCAATAGATCGGCAAATGATGCTCCCAAAGGACACCCTAGGCTTTTGCCCCATGTGAGAGAGCAAGTCATTCATCCAGACAAATACACTTGCAGTAAATTATTATTACACATTGATATGACTAACACAAGCTACATTTCCTGGTATAATTTTATAATATTTCTTTTTATTGAACTTCCATCCATTTATCCTATGCTGGGTGCTGGGTTCGGAGCCCACCCCAGACGCTGCGGGCAAAAGGCAGGGAATAACCCAGGATAGGGCACTAACCCATTACAATGCATAAACACCATTCGCACCTAGAGGCAATCTGGCAACTACAATTAACCTCAGCATGTTTATGGACTGTGGGGGGAAACTGGAGGACCTGGAGGAAACCACGTGATGACAAGGGGAGAACCCACGTAAAGCCAGGAGGGAGACTCAAACTTATCACCTTCCATACCATAATCCCCAGATGGTTGGGAGAGAAGCTCACTGATCTGAACCTGGTGTCTTCGATCTATAGATCACTGACTTTCTGATGGATAAAACATAATGTGTATGTGTGAACATGCATGTTAGATTCCCTGACCTCTATGTATGTCATATCCCCTGACCATAAATACAGCACCACTCTGTCTAAAAGGCCATTGGTTGCAAATTACTCTCAATCCAGGAACTTTATGTATCCAGGATGACTTAGTGTGCTGGGAGGATAATTTTTGATCCACTGGAATAATTGTTCCTTGCCATACACACACCTTACGCTTTAGTGCCATACTGAATGTAATCTAAGGAATTGCATTTTTATTGGTTAGTGTATTGTGTATTGAAATGTATAGTGTGCAGTATATTTTGCGGTCTAGGTAATATCTTCACAAGTTAATGTTTTGTGTATTGTCATAGTATTTGTTAACAGTGTTCTTGTAACAAGAATAGTGTTCTGGGTTTTAGGTTTATAAACTGAGTAGTAAGAGTAAATATTACATATATTACCAATATAATCTCTGTAATATGGCTGTTTTCAAAGCATACTAAGAAATTAAAACTTTTTCACATTTGTGCTGATTATAAACGTGTACTCTTCTCTCTGCTGATGCAAGTAGGATTTATTTTATAATATAATAAAATGTAATGAAAATAATTCTAAATGCCAGTAAGAGATTGGGGATCTGCAGTCAATGAAGACTTACCTGTCACTGAGTCTGGCTCAAGGCTTGTGTCTGGCGTCCCGCAGCTTTGGTTGGCAGGTGGCATCAAAGGAGCATTTGTGGGTGGGGAAGCTGTTACTTCAGACTCTCTAGTTTGAGCAAATAATTCTTGACCTTTCAAAGAAAACATCAGATAATCTTAAAATGCATTCAGTCAAACTAAGAAACATTAAAATAATAAAAAGGGATCCAGTTTGTCTGAGGAATAAAAATATCTGCAAATATCACCTTACAATCCTGTACTGTTTAAGTGGTTGAATAATAAATGGTTGGATTTAAAGATCAAGTTCTTAAAAATCTTGCAGTTTCAGTGAATTCAGACTTTTTTTATCGATTAATTATATAACTCTTCCATGAGAAGTAGACTAGATGATGGAAATAACTAGCCACAGAGAGATCTATTGAACACTGTATACAGTAATATTAGAATACTGTGTTTTTTGCTTTAAGAACTTTAAGTATGCACACATTATATAGTAGCTTTTCAAAAATTTTTGCTTAACATATTATACACCCCTCATTAAATCATCGTCATCTTCAAAAAAGTCATTATATGAGCATACTATCCTATGGTTTGTATAAGACCACTGTTGCATATATTTCTGTTTTTATTTGTTGCATGATTTTCATACATATCTAAACAAAATTAGGACTGTCCATTCTAGCCAGCCTGATGAATCATGGATTAGTATTAGTATAATTAGTATTAATAATATCTTCCAATATGCATATGACTCCTTAGTTCTTAAGAAATCCATCTCTTACCTAATCTAATGGAAGCGAAATCCCCTACAAAGTCTACTCTTGGCTGAGTTCCCCTGGTCACCAGTCTCAGTGTCAAATAGTTCCCAGTGGAGATGACAGGACTGGGCAAACTCTTTCCACATAACGGTGGTCCGATTGGTGGAGAGCCCTTGTTTTTTCCATCATAGAACTGGACGTAAGAGCCAGCATGGCAAGGGTCACCATTTACTTCCATAGCGTTTAGATCACTGTGAAAGCCAGGTCTTGCATGACCTGGAAAAGGGATGCTCCTGGAGGCCTCTGGAAGCAGTGTTGTAGAGCTGAGGTGGTGCTGGTTGAGAGCAGAAACCCGTAGGAGGCTGTAGACTAGGAAGAAGCGAAAGTGGAACTGCACCTGGTCCTGGTCAGACGCGGCCTGCATGGTGAGGTAGCAGTCTGTCCCCACGGCGACAAAATAGAACTTCCGGGAATCCTGATGGGAATTCACTATAATCCTATCTCCTTGGATGGTCCGGCCACACAAGTCCACAAGATTAACTAGAAGGATATCATTTCAAATTAACTTCACAACACTTTCATTCAACACAACATTTAAACTTAAGTAGGACTTTTCATCATATTATCTTTGATAATGCAAGCAAAAGTGATATTTGATCAGTTTTTAAAGGAATCAATCAAGGTAAATTTTAAAATAAGAACCCATTTAAACAGAATCATTTAGCCTGTAAAGGATTGTTTTACTAGGTTTCTTCTCTTGTAGGTTTCTTCTCATACAAACTAAATTCAGGTGCAGGGCATTCATATTGTCAAGCTCTCTTTTGTCTTATATGACACTTTTTTGGTTATTCTGCATGATAAACTTAAAAAAAATATCATTAAAAAAATTATAATAAACGTAAACGTAAAAATTCGCCAACTAATGTTTGCTGTAATTATGCAGTTAAAAATGTTGGGTTATGGTTTAGTCCCAGGATATGACCACTCTGCAAGCCCCACCCTGGCTATAGGCCAGGAGGACCCTGGAGATTTATGGCTGCTTCAGGTTTTATTGGTTCAGTCTCCAGGGGCAAAGAACAGACCCCTTAGAAAGGATTTCTTAGAATACTTAAAGAAACATATCAGTGACAAAACCTCAAAATATCAGTGAGTATATTTATCTGCGCTTTAAAAATATTTGGACTAAAAATTTATCACAACAACTCTAAGCCTTTGAGACAAATGGGACCTTTAACCATAAAGTTTGATTTGCAGTAATTTGTAGCTTATTAAGCTCGGAAGCTCGGAACATCTTACATCCCACCTGTTCCATGCAAATACAGTTAGTTATCTCGAAAAAATAACGTTAAGAACACATTTACTTACATTGGCCTATTTAAATACGTTGATATGTTAAATACGTTAGATAACCAATACGTGCTGTTTAGCAATAATCCATAAGCTTTAGGTACATTTATGTAATGAGCCGTTAAATATTCCTAAGCCCAGCCAACGCTTCTCCTGAGCCCATGCACGCAGGATCTCCGCGGTACTTACCGCTCCGCATCGCATCTCCCTGCAGCGCCAGGAAAGTCGCCCAAAGGAGCACTTCTGACGGGCCCATCGGTCTGGCCATCCTAACATCCCACAAGCGCACTGTTTACTAACGTGTAACCAGCTTCGCTGATTTCGCTACAGACCCTGCTCTGGGGCCATCGCACTCGCAGGACGCGCGTACATGTGGCGCAGCTGCGTAACGGCGCCAGTCGCAGGTCCGGGCGGCTTTTCGTCTTTGTGCCGGCCGCGCGAGTCACCGCGTTTCCATGGCGACGCGTTAAACAAGCCCCCACGGGTCGGGACTCTACCCCAATTAATAATAATAGCGACACACCCCAAACCAGTCTTACTTTATTCTCTAAAAATAAAGATAAAAATAAAAATAAAATTAAAACGAAATGTTCTATTGTATGTGCATGTATGATAATACCCCGCTTTGGGTCACTGTGACCCTTGCTGAAGATGTGGATATAAACGACTGTTTGCTTTATTTTAATCATGTCTTAGACAACCTTTAGACACAGGTGTACTTTCTTTTTCTTTCTTTTCTTTTTGAAAGAAAAATAACATTTAAATTTAATATATATGTTAATATTGCTCACCATCAGTTAATGTTCACCTCAAACCCCGGAATGGGGAAGAAAGTCGATGTCACTATGGGCCCCTTAGTACCAGCTGAGCATCGACAAAACGCCACGGCCTACCTGACTATTGTTATATACATAGCCAAACAAATATACTTGCACATCTGTATTTGTATAATATATTCTTTTTAGTACTTAAAATTACTTTAATCTGCAGCTTTATTTTTCTCCTATTTGTAATTGATATTTGTTGCGTAAGGACTGCAACTCAATGTCATTGCAGTGTCTACAATGACTATAAAGGAATCTCGTATCTG
>JAODKL010000128.1:16234805-16246673 GCA_026780765.1 Petrocephalus schoutedeni
TACTCCCTAGAATGTGTGGTCATTGAGTTACCCCCTAGAATGTGTGGTCATTGAGTTACCCCCTAGAATGTGTGGTCGAGTTGCCCCCTAGAATGTGTGGTCATTGAGTTACCCCATAGAATGTGTGGATCTTGCATATCGACCATCTCTCTGTAGGAGTGTTCCGGTTCCGGTTATCTTGTAAAATGTCTTGAGTTACTTATGGTATGTTTTCAGATTCCGGGAGTACTGTGAACTGGCGTACAAGATCCTTTGTCGAAATGGGACCCTGTTCGTAAATTTATTCTCCCTGATGCGGGCAGCGGGACTCCCGGAGCTTAGTTCCTCCAAGGATATCCAGTACCTGAAGGTAAGTCTCAGCAATAGCTCATATATTCAAAACTGTTCTGCGACTTGAGTATGGAGACTTTGCGTTATATGTTGGCTTTGTTCATTCTATGTATTGTATTCAGCTTCAAACAGAAAAATCGTGCTGTATTGCAGAGACACCGAAAAGCTATTATTGTAAAAGTTTAGCATTCCGGGTTAGCAACACTTTCTAAGAATGCCATGTGTATAAAAATCTATGAACATATTTGTCATTGTAATGCATTCATAAAGCATTATAAACATGGCTATATATATTTATAAAAATGCATAAGGCATTATAGTGTTTAGAATTCTTCATAAGTTTTGATCTAAGTTCTCATCTGTAATGCATTATCGATACCCTTACAAAGTATCCTTAATTCTTATACAGACCACTACAATGCATTATGGATGCTTTATAATACATTATGAAGGTGTCTAAAATGTATTATAGATGAGGGCTTCAGTGGAGCTTATGAAGTATTGTAATCAACATTGTAATGCCTTATAGCTTTTTTATAAATATTTTAGTCATGTTTATGATGCTTAATGCATTATGTGTTATGAGTCTATTAACAGATTTTATAGACATGGCAAGAAAATCTTACCATTGGGTCTTAAAAATGTTTGTTTTATGTGCCATATTATTTAGTTCACTTTATTTTATTGATTTATAGGACTCGTTAGCATTGGGAAAGTCAGAAGAGGAGGCCCTGAAGAACTTTAAAGTGAAATTTAATGAGGCACTGCGTGAGAGCTGGAAGACTAAAGTGAACTGGATGGTCCACAGTGTTTCCAAGGACAACAGATAATTATGGGTATGGAGGACAAATGTTTACTGTCATTGTAAGAATCAGCCTTAGGACCATAAATATTTAACTGATAATAGGGAAAGGGGCTGTTTTCTTTAAAATCCATATTAATGTCATGAATCATTTTGAATCTGTATTTACATTGGAAATGTAATATTTATTGAAGAAGATGCATAACTCACTGATTCTATGTGGAATTTCAGTGTGTAACTGCTCATACTCTATGGACATTAAGAAGAACAGAACACTCGTTGTGTTAGCAAACTGTTTACATCCATTTTGGATGAGGATATATATCTATTTATTTGTATTTCTTTATGTTTGTATTTTATGCCTTGAGTCTCAAAATATTTATGAAGATCCTATACAGACAATCAGAAGAATATCTAAAACAAGACTTACTGTTTTTATTGTTGGATGAATTCTGCTTTCATAAGCAGAAGTATGTTGTAAAGAGTATTGACCTTTTTGTAGATGTTCATGTAATTTACACAAGAACTGTTGCACTTGTGCTACACGTGACACTTTGGGGGTTGTGATGCATTTGCTCTTAGAAATTTCACATTAAGAATAAAGTATTTTCCGGCTCACCTAAATTTTGGTGATGGCTGGAGCAGAAACCCAGCATATTCTGTTGATAATCAAGAGCAAAGGACAGGTACCATTGATATAATATGACGTTGTTCTATGGGCTAAAGAATGCATACAACTTCATATTCTTAACCTAGACGGATTACAAGCTATTTCTCAAAATCTGAATGTGCTGAAGATCCATGTCTAAGCATTTGGCCACATATTGGGATTAGGGACGTGCATCTCTGTCACTGCGGCCAATTCAGTGCACATGTCCATCTATTGCTAATGATCTGGTATGTTAGCAAGATATATGAAGCAGCTACGAATGCGATATAATAGGATTCACTCCTGTTGTGATGGCGAGCAAAAGAATCCGGTACAGAAATGGTTTACAGAGGTGGAATCAATCGAAATATGAAACTATCGGTGAAAAACGGTCACTTTTCTAAACACCAAAGGGCAATGCCAACATAAACTTTGATGCCAGTAGACCGATGGGAATCGGTGAGTCTTACCATCCCTAGTATGGATGCGTAAATACAAACCAGCAGACAGAGGTGCCAGACCTAATGCTTTGTTATAAAGGTATCCTGTTTTCAGTGCACAATCTATTATCAATTCTCCTGAAACGGAAGCCCGAAAGACCTGTAGCTAATCAGCAGAAAATAGCACAGATACACCTACACATGCTTTCAACGTGATCATAGCTTCTTTTACACAATTTTCCCAGTCTTCCTCCTTGCTGCGTATTTGTAGATTTCCTTGTAGATTTGTAGATGTCACTTTCGTTTTAGGTGAAGCACACGTCAACAAAATGTGTCCTCTGCAGTTAACCCATGTGACACAGCAGGGGGGAGCTAATTCAGCACCCGGGGAGCAGTACTTGGGGACGGTACCATACTCAGGGTACCTCAGTGGTACTTGTAGGTCAGGTACTTGAACCGGCAACTCAAGTCTTCCTCTGCCAGTTTTGGAATACTTAGCACATATTCTCTTCTTGCACATAACCTCTAAAAAGAACAATGTCATCCACAACAGATTATTTTACTCAGCCTTCTGTTTTGCAGGACTGTGTCAAATAATTTCTCCTTTCCTTTTTTCTTTAGTACAGTGAAAGAGCTTTTTAACAGAGTTTTGTTTTTATTTTAATTTCTCTCTTTGTGCATTTGCAGTACGGTTGATGGGGTAAAATGTTTACAAAGCATGTAATATACAATCAGCCTTAAAGCTTTGTTTTGCTGAAACCTTTTTGTATATTTTTTTTAATGTTATAGAGTGTTAAATCATGGAAAAGGCACCAATAAATTTTATTTCACTCTTCACATGTCCATGGATGTTAAGTGTCCACCTTTAATCTCAGCCTTTTCACTTGAGGAGGATGAGGGGTTCTGGAATTTCACAAAGGCCAGAAACCCAGTCCAAAGGCATAATCCCAGAGCGAGTCAGCAACACAGATACTGGAAAAGGTTAGGTGAGCACTTGCTGTGTGCCACACTAGAGAATACTGGGCATCCAGCGCCACGAGCAACACTGTACCTGTGACTTGCATTTTGCTAAATAGTGTATCGCTACACCTGCTTCACTCTTTCAAGATGAGTCAAAGGAAGCATCGCCAACCACTAAGATACCCAGACCCAGGATCTGCGGGGAGAAACGGGGGCCCGTGACATCTTCTGACGATTCTGATTTTGTCCGGGGGAGGCGTGGTGGAGCAGTGTGGCTAGGGCTGCCGCCTCACACCTCTGGGAACAGAATTCGAGCCTGTGCCCTCCGTGTGTGCAGTTTGCATGTTCTCCCCATGTTGTCGTGCGGTTTCCTTGGGGTACTCTGGTTTCCCCCCGTCCAAAAGCATGCTGAGGCGAGTTGGAGTTACCAAACTGCCCGTAGGTGTGCATGCATGACTGAAGGGTGTGTGAGTGTGCCCTGTGATGGGCTGGCTCCCCATCCAGGGCTGTTCCCTGCCTTATGCACATAGGCTCTCGGACAGGCTCCAGACCCCCCACAGGCCTTGAATAGAACTAGTGGTTACAGAAATTCTGTGGATGGAGGGATGGATGAAGAGATGGTTTATGAAATCCACATAAACATAACACAGAACTCCTAGAGGGAAAATTTCCGCCTGTTTTTGCTCATCCTTACCGTGAGTGCCAATAATTGTGGAGGGCACCCTATAGAAATTAAGAGGATATGATCAAAATATTATACATTTGCACCTCAAGTGATGAATCAAAATATTTTAGATAAAATATATGCATTAAAGACCCTCTCTACACCCTGAGCTATGTTCTTATTGTTGATGAAATTCTTCTGAATGCCATTGTGTTAGCTTTTGACTACGATATGTTGGAATTGTAGCATACAGGCAGAAGTGAGAATCTGTGATTAATGCAATATAATTGCATTAAAATAATAGTATATATAATATTATAATAATAAACCAGGCAGCTTTGATTTTTTAAGTAACCTTTATAATTCAGGAAAGGATAAGGCACAATAATACTGAGGAAAGCACCCAGAATGTTAAAGGCAAAACCGAACTGAAAGAAACGTAAGATTGCAAGTTCTTCAGTAGGAATGAAAGTGCACTTAAGTCGGAACAGCATGGACTAGTCATGCTGCCATGTGCAGCCGCCATCAGAAAGGAAGGGAGTAGCTAGCATGTGGCCCCTCAAATCATAAGAGCAGACATCCAGTCATTTGCAGAGTGGTCAATGATAGAAATATCAAGACCATAACAATGGTTTCTAAATGGAACTTACATTCAAACGCACCAGCTTCAGCACCATTTTCCTAAGCAGCTGCAGCACAGTATAACAATTACAAATTCCTGTACTGCAAGAAAAAGCCCATCGGCATACAAAACGATACACATTAATCCATTTTGTAAAACACCGAACAGGAATTTATGACCAATTTATGACAAATTATCCCTGAAATATAAAACATTCCTGAGACTCAAGATTTCTACAGATCATTTCATTTGATCTGAAATGTTTTACTACATTTAGACATGTTCATTGTGATGTTGTGAAAACAATCGTGCTCAAAACACATTCAAACAAAAGAGTAAATTATCCCTGAAAACAAAGAAACAAAACTTTGAAAACGTGCCAGTTTCAAATACTATCTTAGACTTGTTTGAATGCCAGTTTACAAAAGTTGAACAGTTCATCGTTAAAATCAAACCATTACACATGAGGAAACACGCATAAAACCAGTGCAAAGTCAAGAACTTAAAATATATTCAATTATTTTATTTCCATTATCTTTATCATTATAAAAATAGTCTCAATTGTTGTGAAGGGGTTTTAAAGGTGGGGGGCGGGGGACATACAAATATTTTCAAATTATTTGGTTTCAGTAGATTTCTAGAAATTGCAGCAATGACTGAGGCCTTCAGCCTAAGAGAGCATCATAGTCAATATACCATAGCAGCTTGCCACTGGTTGGCCTGACACCTGTTATTGGCCACTTTTGTGGATCGTCCTTTACCCGGCTCAACTGAATGATCAACTCATGTTTGCTCTTACCAGTCACCAGCACACCTACCTTGTGAGCTCGATTGATGGCAGCTAGAGTGAGACTCATTCGCTGATGGGGTTTCACAGGACTCTCCGTCAGGACCACTAGCCTATCCGCATGGGTGTCCAGCGGAGTGCTTTGGAAGAGTGAAGCTGTGTGTCCATCATAACCGACACCCAGCAGGACAAAGTGAAAACTTGAGCCGTTGACCAAGTGTAAGATGTCCCTCTCATAGAGCAGTGGGCCACCGTCTTCCTCGACGCACAGACGTCGATTGAGGTGTACAGGCATGGGATGAGTGTTGAAGTAGGGCAGCCGTACCTGCTGCAGAAGGTTCTCGTGCAAGGCATGGAAGTTGGAGCCAGGCTCTGACAATGGCACACAACGCTCATCCACCATCCATATGTGCGTGTGCTGCCATGGAAAGGAGTAGTGGTGTATAGCAAGGCGCTGGAACAGGGCCAAAGGGCTGGAGCCACCTGACAGCGCCAGGTGGAAAACCCCACCACCCTCCACTGCTTCCTCAGCTGCTGCCTGTAGGTCAGCAGCTAGTCGGTCAATGAGCTCCTCCGGCCAGGCCGATATCATGTCCAAGTTACGATACTTGCCGTGCATGACCTGGAAGTTCTCAGTCGCTGCCGAGTCCACAACGAAGTTGTGTGAGCTCAAGATTATAGCTTCATTTGAGAAGGTAATCTTTCTGCCATGCAGCTGGAAGTCGAGAAGACTTTCCGTGTCAGTGCCTCCAGGATATATGCGGGGAACCTGCTGTGCTAGGCTGTACAGTAGGGGTGTCCAAAAAGCCCAGGAAGCCAGGAGGGTTTCTACTCGGATAACGCTGTCCTTCCTGCCATGAAAAATTTGGGAGATGACCACCTCATGGGCCTCCCTCTGAAACCTGGGCACGTGGATGTAGTAAGCCGACAAGGGCAGGCCAAACAAGCTAGTACCACTTTCCCCTGTCATCACTTCCCAGCCATCTTCTGGAATGGCAGGCTTAAATAGATTCTTGCTGACGAGAATGGCGGAGTGCTGTAGGTTACCATGTCTTAGGAGGAAGACGATTTGCTTGGGGCTACAACGGAGGCTGCTGGAATTCTGAACACTAAAAACCTCATTCTTGAAGAGAATGCGGGCATAGGTCACCTGCTCATCCAACATCTTCCCAGAGGTCATGAAGATAGGAACGCCATCAAACTGAGCATTCCTGACATGTACCACAGCACCTAGGAAGAACAAAAACCATCACTCGTAATACTGAAATAATTTTTCTGAAACTGTACTTAGTTCTATACAACAGTGAATAGGGACTATACTTCTAATAATAAGTCTACAGATATAAATGCAATAAATAGGCCCAAAAATATATAAAAAGAAATTTACAACCATTCAAAGTTAAGAAAAATTATAAGTGTTTAAAAAGCCATCAAACCAGAAGCTGATCTCCGCCATCAAGGGAGATCTTACTTACAATTCTGCCCATTTTAAGAAATCTTCATCCAAAAAATCTTAACACCAAAACCTATATGCCACATAAATGTACGTGATACATGTGATGTAAGTCAAAGTGAGATAAATAAAGATGTTTCATGCTCACTAAAGCACATAAGTAAATGCGACATTCCATCCGTGTCTGCCCGAGGCTGCAAACCCCTCCTTGTGTGCTACATACCTGCAAAGGTTGGTGTGTTGCTGATCTGTCCCTTGGTTCTGTTAAGCTCCTCCTGTACCTCAGAGTTGTAGGCCTGGTACTGGCCAATGACAGCACTAGTCCGGTCGATATGCTGTAAAGACCCGAAGACCTGCAACTTCTTGTTCAGGATCTCGTCACTATTGCTCAAATTGGCCGGGACTCCCATTGTCAGAAGGAGAAGGAGCTCCATCAGGTGGTTCTGTAGCACGTCCCTGATCACTCCATACTGATCATAAAACTGAGCCCTGCCTAGAGCAAAGACACATTAAGCATGATGCAATTTGTATCACATTTGATAGTGAGGTTTTACTTTGTAAAAACATTTTAGATGTTTTCTCTGCAGAAACCAGTATGCAGGATTGTCACATGCTCTTTAGGGCTGGGCGATATCTGCAGTATTTTAATAAAAAATATCAAGATCTTTCTGACTATCGTTATATTAAAAAATATTGTCATTGGGTGGTTCTTCGCCTCCACAGCTGCGCATTTAAAAACATGTAATGCATGGTATGTTGCACATTAACCCTTACTAGCACAGGCGAGATTAGCTAATGGTCAAACATATGGCAAAAATTTTAACTAGGCATAATTTCTGAGTATTTTCAGACAATGCTTAATAATCCCATTCCTTTTTATAATTATGCAAAACTGTGCAATACCATAATTTTTACCATCACATGCCTCCATAGATGCAAACACCTACTAAAACTTAAATGCAAAGCAGTTTTTGAACAAGGAAAAGGAGACTTTTCACAGCTTCAGAAAAGGCAAACATGCTATTGGAGCAGGATGGTGCAGTAAACAGGTCAAACTCATATGGAAATGCAATTACATAGTACTGGCTTTTGTTAGGAGGTTACATTTTAAATTATTCAAGAATGTCCCATTCGAGAAGTTCTGTGCTGTAGAACAAGAGTTAATTGCGTTTAATTTGATGTTACAAGAAAATTATTTTTGTTTTATTTTTTGTTTGAATCATTTTGTTTTTATGGTGCATTGCAAGTGATTTACGTAAAAGAAGCAAGAGTCCACAACCTTTAACATCCAGAGTTTCTTTGAGAACTATCTCCATTCGCTCTATGTGGTGTTTGTTCCAGATGGGCTCAAGGAAGTTCTTGTTGTCTTTCCGAAATGGTAATATCTGGGAAACAACCTTTTACAGAAGTATACAAAAATAAAAACAGATAGAGATCAAACTTATGATACTCTTATGTAGCACTGCTTGTAACTTTCATTGAAATGACAATATAATTTTATCAATGATAGAAAAAAAAACTCTGTGTGTGTGTATGTATGTAAACCCATTAGCCCTGTAATTCTGCAAGTCTTGCTTCTGTAAACCAAACACAGTATTGGTTCAAATTGCAATGCAGTTTCTTTTTACCATGTTAAAAGATATGCATGTTTGTGACCTGTAACCTCCATCTTCCAGAAGAACAGGTTCTGAGTACTGTGAGCACTCACACAGGACCTGCATGCTTACTTCCAGACTCACTGATTGATCTGAACTTAGCATTTCGTTTGTAATGGAGGCCAATCACACCATCAAAGGCATCATGAAGGCATATCATGGCATCAGCAATAAATATTAGTATCAACAGTGTGTTGATATTCTATTGTCTGTTACACCTTCCTCATCCAATAAAAATTGCCATAAAAATAATTATGATAAACACTGCAGTAATCTGACAAAATTATTTAATAAATAATCACGTACTACACGTAGTACAATAATGGACACATCAAAAATTAAGCCTAAAGGCTTAATTTGTTGTGATGTTTCAACTACGGATGCAACGATCGATCGGCCAGCAATCGGAATTGGCCGATTTTCAGCCTGATCGGTCACATGTATTTCCGATTTCATACCGATCTAACGCATGCACGATTCGCCATACGCACAGCCGCGTGCACACCCACACCCCAGCCACGTGCACACTTACACACGCAGTAAAATGTCCATACATATTGTTTTCCCATTATGTTTCCCCCTCCCGCTAGTGACACCTTCCAGTTACCTGGAGGCATGGAAGGAGGAGAGGTGTCCGTTTACCCCCAACATATATCAGCGGTGAATGCGTTTTTCTGTAATTGCCAGGAATAAAACTGGATGGTTCGAGTTGACGATTGGGTCCCTCCTTTATTTAATCAGCGGGCCAACACACATCAACACAACGCAGCACCCCGCTCGCTCCGGTTACACACGCTCAGTTTGCAGAAGCTAGCAAAGTAAAAGCTGCTAAAATTGAAGCCGGCAGAGCATGTTCAGAGCGATCTACGAGACAGGAGTCTCTCCTAGCTTTGGTTGGTATAAACAGTGAAAAGAGCAAAGGAATTATGGAAAAAGGTTTCCTTAAGGTAACGTATTACTACTTTTTGAGATAATGGCTTATTAATCATTTATCAGAGAAATTAAAAAAGCCCACCAGAGTCAGACTGGGATGTAATTATTATTAAAGTATAATAATCATAAATCAGATTAAACATCAAGGAATAGTAAAAACACATTTCAATCCAGTCATGGAGATAATCAGTTTGATTAATCATGAAGATCACTTGGAACCACAGAAAAGAGCTGTTTTGCTGCCCAGCAGCCATGCGAGATACCCTTTATTAGTATAACATCCCTCCTGCAGTGGAACACCATCGCAGAATCATTCCACCACTATGATACTGCCTGTTGCAGCCCGCAATAAAATAGTACAATTATCAAAAGCAGCATTTCATGCAAACTCAAAGGAGCAGGCTGAGATACAGCAATTATGAAGAGCAGGCTTATTCATACCTGTTTTCCTAGGTAGTGGTCTATCCTGAACATCTCGTCCTCATGCAGTGATTTTTCCAGCTGTGTGGCTAGTTTCTCAGCACTGTCCAGGTCATGGCCAAAAGGCTTCTCCAGCACCACCCGAAGCCATGCCCCCTGGCCAGGCCTACACCTGTGGCTGATTTTGTCGGCAATATCAGCATACGCAAATGCAGGAACGGCCAGGTAGAAGAGCCGGCCTGCTTCTGCCAGGCCTTCATCTTCTAGCCGCTGTCTGATGTCTCGTGCCAGATTTTCATAATCTTCTGTAGTGTTCAGCTGCTGATACTGTGCCAGCTTCAAGAACTGCTCCTTCAGCAGGGCACACCTCTCCCCTGACACGTCCAACGGGCATGACAGGCTCTTCAAGATCTGGAAGAATTTCGGCTTGCCTTTTTCGGCATTTGAAAGACCCCCGCCATAGAAGGAGAAGCTATGCCCACTGCTGACCTGATCTGCATACAGCTGGAAGAAGCTATGCCAGAGATACTTCCTGGCCAGATCACCTGTGCCTCCCACAACGACCACAGACACATGGCCCTTGGATTCCTTGGCTGAGCCCGTCTGCGTGCATACGCTGTCCAACAGCAGGAAGGTAAACAATGCCCGCCACATCACTCCAAGACGGCCTCTGCTGCCTTCTACCTAGAGCTGCAGGACAGGACAGAGCAAAAGAACATCACTACTTTTGGCTCTGCTGCTAAGAAGTACAATGTTAAGAGCATTGTGATGTTAAGTTCAATGTTAAATTCAAATGTTAAGTTCAATCCAATAAAATTTTATTAATATATTGCATTTTCACAGCATTACATTGTCTCAAAGCACTTTACATTATCCCTGCCCACAGCCCCCAAATATGGCACTATATATTAAGCCTTTATAACAATTTTACTTTGAGAGTTTTTACTCCTGCAATGTAACAACTCAAAATAATTTTATATGTAAGGTCGACACTCAGGTGTGTGAGTCTACTAATTGTTCAGTTCTAGCACTGTTTGTAATAAGGGCTGAGCCCTAATTATGTCTGATAAGAAGCAAAGGCTGATTATGATACACTGATACAGTGATACTTCATTCCCACCTAATACTACTGGCAACAAACACAGCCGTATTCTAGCAAGGAGGATAACAACATTCAAATTTGCTCAGAAAAGTTCACTACTTCACTACAGTTTTAATAACGTTCAGCTCAGGGTTACTTGCAAGTCACATATTTGTAGTAAAAAAAGGAACACCATATTGGCATGCGTGGTGTTTGTAGGGCTCTTTGAGTAGAGAAGCGTATCCCAATTTGCGTGTTTATAAGCTCAGAAGGAGATTCCATCTCAAAGAATCCAAAACATACAAAGCAGCATTTACAATACTTACACAGATCAGCCAAATCATCACTGACAGGTGAATAATAATGGTAGAAAAAACAGCTCAAAGTGTCGACTTGGATTCCAAATTTCAAAGCAGGAGGGGAGCGATTGTGCCGTCACAGGCGACAGGGTCCCAGTGGGACAGACATCACAGCTGGGACATTAATCCCCGAGTCGGGAGGTCAGGTGGGAGCCATACCCTGAGCCACTGCAAGTGTTTAATCATTACACTAAATGCAAACACAAAGATACTAAAACACTGACACTAAAATGCAAATACGAAGCAATTTATTAACAAGAAATCACTTTTCACAGCTTCAGAAAAGGCAAGCGTGCAAGAACCAAAGGCGAGTATCTGTAATTTACTACTTTGTAGGGGATACGCTTTTACCAATTAAATATTTACACAGAGAATGACTTCCCTGAAGGAGGCGCAAAGTTACAGTAAAAGGGTTGCTCAACGCCACCTCTTACGCCATGTGTTCGCATTCACCGCAAACAAAGCGGTTATCACCTCCAGCAGAGGTTAATAAACCCCGAGGCAACCTTTGGAGCTAAATGTCCGGGTTTGCTACATATGGAGAGGCGACAGAGGGCCGCTGGAACCGCAAACTGGACAAAAAGACATTCCAGTTACGGCCCATTAAGCGCCAAACTTGCGTCACCGTATGACATTCGGGTATCAGTTTGTATATTATTTGGTTTTCTGACAGTCAGGCGGGTATCAGTTTGTATATTATTTGGTTTTCTGAC
>JAODKL010000128.1:16321677-16332988 GCA_026780765.1 Petrocephalus schoutedeni
TTACTGAATAACTAAGTATACCCCTTCAATATCCCTTAATGCTTTCAGCATGTAAATCTTTTCTTTTGCTGAGCTGGGATTTTAAGTTTATAACCAGTCTTCAAGTAAGAGAATTAATCTGCAGTATTTGCTTAAGTGAATTCGCAGGTTATACAGTAGCTTTCATTGTGAAATAATCTGAAGGTTAGATTGTTGAATGGAGCATTTATATTATCACCTTCAGTGGATGTTACTGAGTTAAGGATAAATTGAAGTGTAAATTCTAAACAAAGCTAACATTGGTTTTAATGCCATGTTTGCACGTGGCTTTAAAATGCCTCGTGAGCCATCGGATCGCAAGTGGCCAGCGATAAATACAAGTGTAAATCACCAAGACTCATTGTGATCTGGTTACTCAAACCACTTGGCCTGGTGGTCTGGGGCACATTTGACCACACATCTTTTGTAGTGTAAATGCTAATGTGTCCTGGATACGTCCCCGACAAGGACGTTGCAGTAACTCTGCACGGGGAGGTAATGAAATCTGAACACAAGTGGTCAGCTGGACACCTTGGAGACGCATTATAGACGTATAGAGGTGTAACAGCTGTCTACTTGTGATCTGATCTCCCAAGATGCATTTTAAAAACAAGTGTGAACAGGGCCAGTGTGTGTTTCTGAACTCATTTATTACTGGGAAAATGCCAAAATAGAAAGTAAAGGAAACGCTTGTTAATTTTAGCATTTTACTTAACGTGTCCTTAAACTGGAAAGAGAAAAGCAGTCCTTCATGCATGCATTTACTTTCATTTTTTGTTTTATGTTCATTTATTCATTTCATTTTCATTTTTATGGTATTTTCTTTTTCTACTGCTCTCTGGGCAACTGGTTGGCTAATGCATAAATCTGTAAAATAAAAATACCCATAGATTTCTTGTAATACCGTAGTTAACTTTTGAAGTATTAATTCGGCTTTATTCACATTTGGATTAATAGCTGAAAAAGAACCTAAATTTCAATTGCAAAAAATGTTTTACCTGAGATAAATCAATAATAACAAATGCATAGGTTTCCCCTCATTTTCATGCCACAATCTGTTGGCTGATGTAATTGCAAAGTCTACAATCTACAAAAACGAAGAGCTGTAACGATTACTCAATTAAGTAATCGATTCAAATTTTCCTTCTTCATTACTGGGCAGAAGGGAGATGGCAAATGGTAAAAATAATGTGTGAAAAATCAGTTGTGTGGAAGCACTTCACATTAAAAGTGATTGAAAATGCAGTCATCTGTCAGTATTGCAAAGCAGAACTTAAGTATCACCACAGCACGACTGCAATGCAAATGCATCTTAAAGAGCACTTTTGGCTTTGACGGACTCACCCAATAACGCGAGGTTAGCCATAGATATGTGCCATTTAGCCTCTTGGAGTAGCCTAGCCTGACCTTTGTCATCACTTTTTAGCAAACTGATTTGAAGTCATTTACTTTCTGTGATTTTTCTGTCAAAATATTAGTAATCACTGCTAAAACAGAAGTTAGCCCTATCATTTAGCCGCATCATCTTGCATAATATGGTAAATATTAACCATAAAATGTTATTTTTCTGAAAATATATTGTATGTTGCTTTTAATCTATATTTTCTATGAAAATTCCAAATATTTCCAAACAGCGGAACACTAATGTGTTTTCGTGACCCGTTCTTGTTGGCTCTTCTGTCCATTTCATCTCATTCAGTTTCCCATGAACGAGCTGCACTGTCTGAGTCAAACGGCAGGCACATGAATGATTATGACGGTCTTAGTGAGCTCACTCAGAAGCACCAAACTCTGGACTTATTAAAAAAAAAAAAAGAAACATATACTAGATTCTTTAAAAATGGAGCCATTGTTAGAATTGCAAAGCTTGCAAAATTTTTCTTTCCTTTAACTGACCAACAATGTTTTAGTGCAGCGTATTGGTTGGTTTGAACCCAGCGGACTGTTGTGGTCCTTGTGACGTGACTAGTCGCATGTGCATGAGATGCCATGTTGAGAATAATTCCCGTCACACGCCGTATGAGCCTGCTGGGGCGACAGAGTGGTACAGCGAGCTGCGCTGTCGCTGCGCACCGTCGCTTTGTGTGTGCGTGGAGTGTGCATCTTCACCCCCTTTTTTTTGGCGCTCTTTGGTTTCCTTCCACTGTCCAGAAACATGCAACTTAATTGTCTTAAGTTGACCTTATGTGTGATCCTGCAGTAGCTGGTTGGTTCCTGCCTAGCGCCAAATGCAGTGTGTTTATATTATTATATTACAAGATTACTCAGTGAATCAATTATTGGTACCAACCAATAGTGACAGCCGTACTCAGTTTTTTACCCTAGACCCTGTGAAACAACAATATAAAACTAAATAAATTTTTACATATTAATATGTGGACCTAATACTTCCCATCAAAACCTAGGATTTATAATGGATATATTTTGCCTTCAGTATTTCTAGGTATCACACAGGAGTCAAACTGTTTTTTCCCCGCTTAAATGGGAGCACATAAGTGGTCTAAAATTGTATGTTAAGCTGAAAACACATCCTTAGAAATGGTGTAGACAGTCTTATTTTGTTTTTTAAAGATGTGCGTTACCTTGTACTTAGCCAAAATGTATTTTGTTGCCAGAGGAAAATAAAAATGACCAAAAAAGCCATCTAACAATGGACTGATCACAGATGACAGAGATGAATAAGCATGGTTGCTTGTGAAGATTGTGAGATAATGCAGACTATTGTCAGTGTGGCTCATATGAAAAATGTTCTGTAGAGAACAGACCAGCTGTCTAGGTCCAGTAATGATTTGTCTATCCAGAGCTCCGTAGTCTTGAATAAGATGCTGGAGGGAGCAAAAAAATGATGTAAATATAAAAAACAAGTCAAGTTGGTTACTGAATAGCCACTGAATAGCTGTGGCAGCGTTGTACATTGTACCACTAGGACATTGTCAGCATGTAGCTAGAGCTCTGTATTAATTAATACAGATAATTAATAATAAATATTTTGCTCTTAATTTTAGGTAGATGTGTAGAGCTATCATATAACGTCTATGTGAACATGCTTTAAGGGGTTTAATACAAATGTTCTCCACGATTCTTTGTATAAAGTACTGTGAGACCTTCAGTTTTAGGTCTATCTATAAGGTGACTCCCAGTGTGCTAGTAACTTAACACAGGGGAAGTGAGTTTGTGATCCTGCTAGAGGAATCTCCTTTCTCAGTAATGGGTGACCTCACTAGCAGTTTTTCCCCCTAATGAAGGTTGCATTACACAGCGCAGTTGTGCGCCACACCTAGGATTGCAGGATTAAATACGGTTTTGAAATTCTGTTCTGCCTTTAGTACTGTATTGGCAATGTCGTCCAAAAGATTTAGCAACTTTGCGGAAAAAATGTTGAATGATGGAAATAATAACACTGACAGTTTTTACTAGTCGCTAATTACAGATACATTAACACTGTTGGAACTTTTGCAGATTGGATGACTTTTGCAGATCAACAGCTATGGGATTTAGCTTCCGTTCATGGTTTTGTGGTAATGGAACAGTCATTACTTTTAACCTGAGTTATTTGAAACGATTTTACTGGTATTCCCGAGTAGCCAATGCTGAAATGAGCTGGTAGGGCAATTCTGTGATGCACTTCGTAGCTGAAACTGCCCCCCCCTGCAGTACAAGACATGCATACTAATACATTTAGCTTGTGTTAGTATGGCCACTCATATTGGGGAAAGGTGTGAAAAGTGCAGTGCAGTGCAGTGTTTTATCTGTCATATCTAGCCATGTTACTAATAATGTGTTTTTAAAATAAATTTGGTAATAAAATCGATTACCAAAGCTTCCTTCTTCCCTTCTCTCTTCAACTCAACCAGCAAAGACTGTATGGTATTGCTGGCCAATATATAACTAAGAGAATGGGCAGTGTGGTAACAGACGTATTTAAATCTCGTTGGTAATGGTGAGTGTGGCTGTAAAGTGACGCTACACAGAATGTCTGTGAATATCAGAACATCTGTCTGCTCAGATGCTTCTCATCTTTATCAGGTTATGTCTCAGGTTTAGCGAAACGTCTTGTGTGCCGCTGGGCTACAGTGAACAGCAAACAAAGGCATTGGCTGCTGTTATAAAGTATTGCCCCTTGGTAAAGTCCCTATGTTTTTGTTTTGTAAGATGACCTGATATTATTGTGCTACAGGCAGAATTGACAGGTCAAGTAGAAGATGAGAAGAAAGAAACTTGAGCAGTGTGGCCACTGACGGCAAAACCGATACTTCTCCAGGAGTGTATTCAGCAGTATATGCTTAATTACTTCAAATTGGGAATTTCTTTTGGACCTTAGACTAGTACTCTTTTTTTGGGTGCCATTCTTGCTTACTAAAAAGTGCGACTGATCTTAGATGTACATCTGCTAAGACCAGATCAGTTATGGCCTGCTGCCATATATGTCATTTTTACATTTTCAGTGTTAATTCAGGCATTCAAGGGTGTTTGGATTCTAAAAATATTAAATATAATCTGTGGATCAATTTTTTTTAAATAAGTGGCTTCACATTGCTGAATGTCAGATTGCTAGGCAAAATGTGATCGATCTTTACTGTTTACTGGTAATCCATTAAGTGACCAGAAGGCTATGGTACAGAAACCTTTAATGACTTGGTAAGCTGGGGGGGGGGGGGGGCACTGCTTTTTTTAAAGATGATGCTAATAGTCAAGCGCTGCCACAAACCTTTATGGTTAAACTAAATGATCTGGAGTAAATCCCGCACTGTTTGGGTGGCTGCGGATTATCCCCATATGTTTTGAATCTCTTGTCTCTTTTGTCGTTTTTACATCTTTGTGTAAAACATTTTAATATAGGCTCTTCACTGCTTAGGTCTTTGTCATTCGTTGAACTGGCTTACTCAGAAGGTTCCTTGAAATTGTAGTTTTGGTGTGTTTTTGTATATACACATGCTAGGAGTGTTTGTGTATGCTTTATGTGAAGTGATGATGTTCATATGGAAGCTTTTACCCAAAACACAGCTGATAAAATGTGAAAACCGTTTTGAAGATTAGCTGTTTGGGTATTTTCGCAGTTGTTTGTCCAAGCAAATATAACTAGTCTGACTTTTGGATGGAATCTTCAGCGTGCTCAAGCTACCCTTGGTTAGTGGTTCCTGGGTCTGTTTTCACTGTCCACAGCAGGTGATTTGTACCAAAATTTATCCTCTCATAGTATGAGGGGCTTCCTCTTTAAATACACAAATCACAATATAGTCCCAGTAAACAGTCTCCACTAATAGGAATTGTTTTGTCATATTTTTCTGCATTTTTGAGGAAAAAAAAATTCTAAAAGGAAAACAGATTAAGAATTGCATATCACCATGTCAGATTCTCTGTTCCCCGAGGATAAATATTAAATAATTGGACATGGGTGGTGGAGGTTTAAACGGACTGGAGGTGAGAAATGGCACTGCTATTTTTACCCTGTAAAGTAATGGGATTAATAGAAAGCCCAAGGTTATTAGGGGTAGTACGATTATTCCTTAATTACTGTGTGCGCATGTCTGCCTAGCTAATGATTGTAAGATTGTCTGAAGGTTTATTTATTTTATTTATAATTCAAAATCATTGCAAAATCAAGCATAAATAGGTTAATCAAAACTAGTAAAATGCTTTAATTTAAAATCATTCTCATTCCTGTACTGGTTAATGAATATGCTAATCAGGCATCCTAAATATTAGCAATACAAAATAAATCAAAATGTATATAACGGTATTAACGTGTGCCGTTTATTTCTTATTGATTATATCTTTTTGTTGCCAAAATTATAATTATATATTCAGTAATGGATGAGAACAAATATTTTGCCTTGTAGCCTTGTGTTGCCCGTAGCTCTAAAGTGAGTTTTGTGAATGGTATTGTGTTGCAGAGGAGATGTTTTCTATATTTTATGACTGACAGACGTGGAATGGAAAATCTGGCCAAGAGTTCCTTGGTGAGCAAACCACAAACATCCGCTGTAAACCAAAAGTAATAAGTATTAAGTATTATTAGTGTTCTGGCTTTCAAGAACTGATGGGCCAATTAATAGGGCTGTAGTGTCACTACAACGTCATTTGACTTCACAGTGTGTCTTTATGTATCTAATCGGTGAGGGATTTCTATGTTAAAATGCGTTCTTGCTCTTCTGGTTGTGGAGCTCCAGATTTTACCGAAATGCTGACGCATTGGAGCCTCCTGAATTTAGTAAAATCGTTTTCTGATTTCAAACAGTAATAATTAACAAGTGACTCAAAGTGACTGCCATTTCATATAATAGAGATAATACCGAAATGGTGTAACCTAGTTATTTAAAGTATACATTATATAGGTCATTTTCACCAATGCTCACGTAACAACTGATGAATGATACAATAATTAATCTCAAGCACCCTTTTCCCACTGCTCCATCTTCATTTAATCCAAATAATACTTGTATTACTTCTCTGCAAGTATTTTGATTGAAAATGGAATGTTTTGGTTTTATGGCCAGCTTTTGAATCCTTCTCTGACTAAAATGACATAAATTAATAAATGTGTTGAATATACCACATTTACTCTGGCAAAAAAAGCACTATAAAATTTTTAAGGGAAAAAAAACCCCTTCTGCCTCGACATTCTTGTCAGTTCTGTTTTGGATCTTGTTTTTCTGTCATCCACTTCAGATGCTGCAAAGAGCTGTCTGCCTTCCTACCTCCTTTGTGTGGTTGCTAGTCACTAAGGCTGCTTTTTTTGGGAGGTCGGGGGGGGGGGGGGGGGGGGGGGGGGGGTGTCAAACTATTATTATTGAGCATGCCTCAGTACATCACACCTCCAGGGCCTCCTGGGCATTCATTTCTGCATGTGCAGTTTGCATGCTCTCCCTGTGTTCTGTTTTGCAGTTCTTTTGTGGGCATACAGTTTGAGCTGTCTGTTTCGGAATCACCCTTAGTACGTGCCTGCTGTGTGATGGATTGGTATGTCATCCAGGATGTCTGATGCCCAGGGCCTTGTGTGTCATGGGAAAGGCTCCAGGCTTCTAGCTATGGAATTTTTATTATTTAGTCTTTAGTATTATTTAGTATAGACATTATACAGGGTAGCGGACTGAAAACATGCCACATTTGAAAATTGTTGTGATTGTGAATGAATTGGTGGTGCTTTGTCCTCTCCTTTGTGTTCTGTCTAGATTTATGAATTGTAGATGCACCTTGAGTATTAGTTCCTGTTGTTAAATGGCTCCATTTGAGGCAAAAAATGTGTGTAGTTTGTACTGATGTGGCCAGGTCCTTTTATTAGGCTCTGTTTGATTGTATGCCGCAGTGCTTTACTTTGAAATTAACCTGCTTTTTCACAAGAGTAATTTGAACGTACAATTCATATTTGACTGGTAAGATCTTCAAAAAGCTATTCTTTGCCAATGATATTTAGTTTGAAGATCTCCAAAAAAGTAGATGCACTTTATTGCCTCCAGATTTTTCTTTGTATTTTTTTCATTTTCTTGAAGCATTATTGGCTTGAGAATGTTTAGTTGGTGATTTATTATATGAAGATCTAAAGAAGAAATAGATTGTGTGTAGTAACTGAAAGCCTGCTGCTTTGCTTTTGCTCTCATCATTGCACAGTGTGTTGATAGACGGGATGTTATGTTGGTTCTCCTGGGAAGCTGCGGAGCTTTCTGTATTTACTCGTCTGCGGCACACCTTTGTATTTCAATTTCTGGTATATAAACTGGTGGATTTGACTGCCATTGGCTAAACCCTGAGGAGTTCTTAGTGCATGTAACCTCAGGATGATGGGCATCATTGTTTCAACTAATTTTGGAACATAACAGTATGACTTCAGGTACGGGCTTTATAAACTTCGTGAAATGACATTAAACACAATCTGCACAACAGCAGTTGAAACATGTACAGTTTATGGCAGCAGTTTTATTGTGCGTGTCTTATTCAAGCCTCCTCAGAGTCCGGTACTTCTGGGATTAGATCTGAGAAAAAGGCTCCCGTGGACCATTGTGCATGTATGCTACTGCGGCGGCTTCTTGGGTGAATTAATGGTGCAGTGTAAGGAAGGCATAAACGGAAAAGCAGCTGTCCTGCCATTTAATATCTGCACTGGAAATGAAGAGACACATTGGCTGCAGGCTTTGAGGGTGGCTGTAATAAAGCTGTTGTCCCTTTTGTCATTGTAACTTTTTCACATCAGTGCATTTGTACTCTCCCCCCCATCCATTCGCGTTTGTTATTTAGCCGATGCTTTTGTCCAAGTGAGGCAAATGGCACTTTAGAAACATAGGTGCTGTCAAGGAATTGATCAGTCCATCTGCTTTCAGTCCACATGTTCTGGTATGGTTTGCATTGGTTTTGAGATTGAGTCCTGAACACTGGCCCCCAAGTCTATATTACAGTACTGCACTGACATGCTGTCTGTTATAACATGCTCAAAAAGTCAAGAACCATGATATATTTTTTTCCTTTTGGCTTTTGATCTTTATCACAAGACATGTTGTCACAAAAAGTGTTTTGTGAGTGTATTCTGATTTCATTATTTTTTTTGTCCCCCCCCCCCCCCACCATTGTAGCTTTTGTGAAGCGCTGGGGTTCTTGGTGTGGCCAAATTCTTCCTGGATCTGAGTGTTAAATTCAGAAGACTGAAGCCCAGGCTCACAGTCTACCTTTCACGGAGGCCCAGCCGTGAGAGGACAGAGGAAGGCACGTGGCAAATCATGACTGCTGACAAAGAGAAGGACAAGGAGAGGGACAGAGACCGGGACAAGAGGGAGAGGACGCGGGATACGGAGAGCTCGCGACCCCGCCGCAGCTGCACTCTGGAAGGCGGAGCCAAGAACTATGCGGAAAGTGACCACAGCGAGGATGAGGACAACGAGAATGGGAGTGTGATCACGGAGGAGCCCAGCAAGAAGCACAAGAAGAAGACTCCCAAGAAGAAGTCCCGTTACGAGCGCACCGAGAACGGCGAAATCACCTCCTTCATTACCGAGGACGATGTTGTTTACCGACCTGGTGGTAAGTCTTTAGATTGTCTGCACACTACTACTCCTGTCTTGCAGGGCTGTTTGTCAGGGAATACATATTGTTTTGGGACCATTTCAGCCCATCCGCAGGCACTTTCTTGTTAGCACAATAACTCAGACTGTTTGATGGATCTATTTCAGACTTTGCAGAGGTATTGTGTGGGTGGCGAACTGGAACTGATCAACTTTAGAGACGAGTTCAAAATTCAGTATGTGCATGTAGCCAGTGATGGATTTACTTCCTGTCTAGGGTGTGCCCCCTACCTTGAGCTCTATGCTGTGTCCAGTAGGCTGCAGTACCCCCCACAACCCTGAAGTTGCTGGCTTATCATAGGTTATGTTTTAACCCTGGCAGTTCCCTGTCTTCTTTGAAATAGATTTTATTCACAGTTGAATGCCTCTCCAGGATTTAAGGAAATTGGGGCAAGCTGGCTTTGGGATGTGGTTGATGTACTGGCACATACACAAAACATTGCATCTGTTTTTAGTGAGGGGTATGGTGCTTTTTGTTAAGCGGTACTTGCTTGTGCAATCCACATTGCTTTAAATATGTGTGCTTGAGAATGAATATTTAGTGTTGTCCAGGCTTCAGTTGGATGATTGGGGTCCTAATCAGATTTCATGTACATGCCTCACAAAGACACAAAGCCCGGGATGGAATATGCTTTGTCCAGTTCTAAGTCTGTTATCTTGGTCTAATGAGTAACATGCGTGTAAAAGTCATTGCTAGATGGTGGTTGGTGCCTGAATTCTTTCCAACAAGCTGAACAAATGAAAAATGTTTATCTTGAAAGAGGTTCTGTTTGTCAAGTTGTTTGTAATAGATATGGACTTGAAAGTATTAACAGTGTTTCAGTTGTGTACCAGCTGGTTTGCTGCAGGCCTCAAAGTGTCTAAGAGCGTTTTTAGTACTATGAATACCAGGTAGGCATTACTCAGCAGCCTGTGAGGAGACTGGTGTTCCTTTTATTTAATACTCTTCCCCTGTCAAACATCCCCAAAGCTGTGCACTCAAAGCTAGACTATTTAAAAAAAATAAAATAAATTAAATCCTTGTGGGTGGCAGGGTGCCATGTAAATGAGTCTGTGTTTTAGCCATAAAAAGCCTATGTAAAACGTATATAAAGAGCAGTGCTGTCTGCCAGCCCCCTTGCCTCTGGCATTTTCTGATGCCTTGCCGTAGCTCCTTGTGTTTTGTAGCAGCTGCAGAGGACAGGACTCAGACGGGCTATGTGTCTGTCTCCCGGGACCCCATCTCCTTCCAGAAAGCATAATTAAATTAAAAACCAGCATCGGCTCTCCCCAGCAAAATCTGCACATGCAAGCACAGCACTGTGTGTATAAGAACAATGTAACACAAGTGCCTTGGAAATGGTGATAACTAACATTTTAAAAAATAAATGGAGTTGTCAAGGATCATGCAGTTTTTTTTAGAAATTGTAGGGGTTGACAAGGAAAGGACCATGCAGTTTCTTCTAGGAAACGCAGCCATAGTGTCATTCTCCCGCCCAGACGTCTCCGGCAGGGCTCCATCCCAGAGGTCCCTGGGCAGCTGTTGTCTAATTACACAGGGTAGCGCTCTCTGAGCCTCACTGGGGACTGGGTGCTCCCCTCTCTCTCTTTTACTGAGAGCCATGGAACCGCTTTGAACCCCAACTGCAGACAAGCTTGTGCACATGTGCTTTGTTCCAGAGTGCTGTGGTTACACAGCACTGCTGTCAGTGACATGCAGCTTTTCTTAAAAGAATTAAGCTTGGAATAACAATATATATAATATAGTATGTCTTGTAGTCTTGTACTGTGTACATTTTTAAAGTGTAGTTATACACCCATTGTAGATGGGATTGTTTACCATCTTCAAGCTGTGATGAGAATTGGGCAATGTGACAGGGGGAGCTGGTATATGTCACAATTTCCTAGAAACAGGAGATGGCTTAAGACTGAATAGTTCAGCTGTTTATTTTCTGTACCTGGTGCTAACATATTCTCTATCTTGGTACAGTGTTTTTTAATTGGCCGCACGAGAAACAGTTTACAGAGGGGGAATCAATTTAAATGTAAAATTAATTATAAAATTATTGGCCACGTTTCTAAATGATAACGGCCATAGGGCTTCTATTAATAATTATTTCTGTTACTCTGGCCATGTGCTCCCTGCTCTAACCCCGTTGTTTCAGTATGTTGATGTCACGTGGCGTAGTGAGGGAGGTGCAGGCTCTGGGGCGATGGCAGCGGTGACAGTCTGACATCAGATGCTGCAATATGATAGGAGAGGT
>JAODKL010000128.1:16343069-16354057 GCA_026780765.1 Petrocephalus schoutedeni
ATATAACAATGCACATTTTTTGTCTTGGCAACATATTATAACCAAAATGCCACTACTTAAGCATTAATAGCAAGTTTTTCTTTATAAACGGAATTGGAATCTGTTGTAAAGCTGAATACCACTTTGGGATCCGCTTGTAGTCGACTACGTGTGTGACATGAAACTAGATTAAACAACTCCGGTAGCTTGACGCATCCTGGGTATTCTGTATTTTGGGCTGGGGTGATTTATCATGTTTCCTTTATCCTCGACAATGGAAAACAGCTGGTCATCCAGTGCCATGACTTGCCCTTTTTCCTGCTTATACCAACGAGAGACAGGAGAGACTCCTGGTCTCCAGTAGGCACACTGGCCAAGTGTAGGAAAAGCTCCATATGATGTGCAAGGACTCCTGTGGATTGACTACTGCTTCTAAGAACAGTTAGAAATATGCTGATCTTAGGCCGATAAAATTCAAATGGTTGAGTTATAATTCTTGGCCTCCCCCCTTCATGCGCCATGCTATGGAACTTAAGAAGGCCTAGGTGATAAAATGGTTACCGCTATGGTTTAGTGGGATAAGGTCAGGCAAGGAGGCAGACTTACCGTCTAAGTGAGCCTCAGTGGTCCGTGGTTATAAGATGGAAGTGGATATTTCCACTGGAGGCCTCCTGACCAAAGGTAACATTTTCATAAAGCTTCTGAAAGCAGGATCAATACCAAAACCTTGATCTGGGCTAAATTATTAAACGGAGCCTCTTTTTCTGTTTCATTAGCTGGACCTTACCTTCCTGGCTGCTGCTCTGCTGATGGTTATAGAGGTTATATGGTCTACCTCTCCACAGCATTCAGCCTCTTTCCTTTAATGTCAGTTCTTTTGCTTCTTGAAGGGTTCAGTTGCACCGGTGTTGGGTGCATTGCTAATCTGCTGTCATAACTATCTCCTAAAGTTCTTTCGGTGCAGTTTATTAAAATGACTCGTACTTATAGAATAGGCTCTGTCTTAGGCAGGTAATCGAGTCATTGAGAATAATTACAAAGATTTTAATCCATATTTTTACATTTGTTAATATAGACGGTATTAAAGATGGGGATTTAGAAGGATACTTTGCAACCAAATCTCAAGATAATTTGGTTCAACAAAACGGTTTGTTGTAATAACGCCAGTGTCAATTTCAGTCTCTTAGTGCAGCCCCCAGTGCATATCGCAGATCAAGTCCTCCCAAAGCCCCGCTAGCCTGTGGTACACCAAACTGCCTATTATTGCTACCTCTGTTAAAATGGAGCAAACGGAAGTCTGCAGAATGACTTTATGTATATGAACACAAAATATAATGGTGAAACAATTCATTTAATGGATTCTGAAGGGATTCTTTCTGGGCTAGATCTGGTTTGTTTTAGAGGCGATTTAAAGCATGATTTTGACAGCATTATAGATTGTAAATGTCTCTGATTTAAGCTCTGCATGAAAACGTTTCCTGTGGCCCTGTAAATAGTCAGGCCATAATTTTCACAGTAGTAGACCTAGAAAAAGACACTGCACAAAGCGAGATTCCTGTTTACAGTGCCTGAGTAAGGTGACCTCAGTTTATTATACAACACTTGAAGAAATTGCTTGTCTTGAGGTGTCATACCTAAAATGCATTTTAAGCTCATTGTTTTTACGCATGCACTTTGTATGCTTGTACTTAAAACAATCTAAAACGCATTCATTAACACATTTAATTTGTGTTTATGCATGCATATGTACACTACTTGATGGAAACGCTAGCACTTACATGGTACGACTTCATGATGACATTTTAGGGCTGTGTATTATGTCATGATTTAATCATGATTTGTGTACATGCACAATAATCACCAGGCTGTTAGATGACTGCTGTAAGAATTTGGTACTATACAGATGTTTACTGATATTTGATAAGCAAATTAGTAGACCATCTAAATATTAATGAGTCATATTGAAATGCCCAATAGTTAGGATTCTGCATAGATTCGAAGAATCCTCATAAACGTGTACCGCCATGCCAACCATGTCTTTTTACCTCGTTGATGCACAATATCTCCTCTTTTAAAGGATTTTTGCATTTACCTCATTATTATGTCTTCCCAAAGAGGTAGTAATATTGAATCTAAATGTTTTTTTCTGTTCCTTTTTCTTATGAATGTACCTAACAAGTGAATTATATACAATGATACTGCTGTAAACATGCAATTCCCCCATTCTACTTTTTTAAATTATAGTATGGAACATATAAAATGAAGTATAGCTTTGGCAGTAAACTTTGAGTCCAAACTGGAAGAGGGCCAAATGGAATGGTTCCCATTAGCAGGTTTTTTTTTTTTTTAAATCTTTTTTCATTGGTTTGCTACAAATTGAGAGAGAGGCTTGAATAAATCAATAGCTTGTAGCTGCAGCTTTTTTAAATAGGCTTTTATGTGCTTTGACCTAATACTAATTGTTTAGTGACAGTTTTTAGCATCTAACATTGATTTATTTGCATGTTTTTGGCATTTATAATAATAAATGTAAATGTGACTTTTAGCTTTATGAAATGTTTTGATTTTGTGTCCTTAATTATAAGAAATGCAGGGCCTGGTGCATGTTAATTTGAAAAGATGTATTTTATGTGTATTATTGCACAGTTTCTAATTTATGTAAGGCTGTTATAAATCTAAATACCTGTAATAAGTCAAATGACCACAGCTGCTGCAGTGCTGGCTGTGACTGAGCTGGCTTTAAGCACACTAGAACATGGCTACGGTCATTTTGAAAGCTGCATCAGCCTAATGGGCTTTTTTTTTCTTATCTTTAGTTCACCGCAAATCTGATTTGTAAGATTTAAACCAAGCATTTTTCCAGGTTTCGATTAATGCATTCTGGTGGTAAACTGTTGAATTAAATGTCGGCTTGGCAGCGCTGGCAAATTGCAATCCTGACTGAAGGGGTATACATTTGTATACAGCCGGTTTGGTTCTTCTGTGCAAAGTACATTATAGTTAGCTACTTTTAGCATATGAATTAAAATATGAATGAAGTAACATCACTGTTCTCAGAATGTAATCAGAGGATTCTGCCTTACACATAAACAAGCCACTGACATACAGCGTTTGTTTGTCCTCTCAACAAATAAGTGTTTCACTTTGACTTGGGATTATATATAAATAATTTTGTGTTTTTCTCATGATATTGAAAAATAGAAAGCAAATGGCAGTGCTACCTATCTGTTCATGAGCCCTTATATTCGAAAGACAAGCGTTTCTTTTTAAATAGCTTGGTGGCTTGAAAGGGCAGACACTGCAGTGTACTCTATTGGCACTTAAGCACTGTAGCCTACACTAGCTGCACCCAATCAATAAGGTGTGGAATTTTGGCAGTGAAATTTATTTGTGTTAATTGTTAAGTGTGGTCCATATTGTGTAGAGTTAACGGTTTGTTTTTCTTCTGCATGGTGGCTGCAAGCCAACTGGGTTGGACCAGACTAGCTGCCAGTAGCTTTTATTTCAGTTTGCTTTGAGCATTTCATCAGTAATTTCAGTTATGAGCATTAAGCTGCTCAGAACAAAGACCCCACTATGATTCATTCTGACCCGGTTCATGGTTCAGTATTAATCATGCACAGTGGGTCCACCCTCCTCTTTTCATAGTAAAATAGTTGAGGCATTTTAAATATTGTACTGTGCTTGTTTCTGGGTCCTGTGTAGCTATTTGCGATGTATCTTATGGTCAATCACAATGTTTATTTAGCAGGTCAACAGTGATATGCTAACTCTACAGACCATAGGTTTTGAACCCACAATCTAGTTTGAGTGGTAATGTGTATGTTTTCTTTAAGCATTTTGATGTTTGGATATTAGAATAAACAAGAGAAGACACTTTCCTGCTGCTCTTTGCCCCCTGAAATCACATTTACGTTGCATTCATTTTGTAGACACATTTATCCAATGCATTGTTATTATTGGGAAAGCGGTGCCAGACACTCCATAGAGAAACTGGTGGTTAAAGTCCTAATAAAAGTAAAATCTAAGCAGATCAAATATGTTTTGATGTATTTGGGGCTTCACACACAAGAATATATGGGTGGCAACCAAGAACACACAGTTTTTTTCCTCCTTCAGTTTTATAAGCTATAACTAGTCAGGATGAAAAAGGGAGAGGAAGGCATAACTTGTGGTATATTTGAGTATGCCTGCTGTTTTGGTTTTTTTTCTACGAGCATTGACTTTTAAAACGTAAATAAATATACAGCTAATACGATGAAGGTGAATGGTTGAATTTTATTTTTATTAACTGCATTTTATTAATGTGTATCATTGCTTTGAGAGGAGTAGAAGAAATTAGATCATTTACCACTGTGGTCGGACTTGGCCTTCCATCTGGATTTATAGTTATGAATCCAAACCATAAACACTGTATTGTGAGACAGATTCACGACTGAGTAGGAATGCAGCCCTAAGGAACAGTCTCAGGACTAAGACCAGGCTCGAGTACTGCAACACTGGTGGTGTCCATTTCTGTGCCGCCCTTATTTATGACATTCTCTAATGAGGATCAGATGTCATGTAGGCTTGGAGGAGCTGTGTGTCACCATGCTTCATGTCATACCCCCTGATTGCCCAGAATGCACTTAGGGTAAATGCTCGTTAAGGAGAGCACTAACTGAAGTCGCTGCTAAATCACTGCATTTTGCAAAGGATTGGCACGGCCAACTATATGGAAGGAAGGAAAGGTGATTAATCGTCATTGTTGACATACCACAGCACACAGTGCTCAACAATGAAATGTGTCCTCTGCTTGTAACCCATGTGACATTGTGACACAGCAGGGGGCAGCAGTGCTTGGGGACAGTACCTTGCTCGGCAGTGTGCGCAGGTCCGCAAACCTACCTCATACTTAAGATCATTCCTTGATTGTTTCTCAAAACACATGGAAATTTGTTCCACCGACCAAGTGACTGGCAGTTTTAAGCTCTCAAATTTGTTGCCATTATAAATCAGTGTTTTAACTGATGGAGATGTTAATGTATGACATGTATTATTAAACAGAAGAGAGGGGTGAAGCAGTCACTCTAGGACTTCTAAACATGGGTGGTATGCATTATAACAAAGTGGGGGGTCATCATGAGGGTATATTGTGAGAACATCTGTATCCTGTAGATTGTACTGTGAATTGTGTTGTATTAAGAGATCATGTTTTCAGTTGTTGGCAGCTGGAGAGGAGTAGCCCAGTTATTCTGCAATCCTATAAAGGGAGTAGGAATCCCAGAGAGGACAATGGAAGCTGATCTGATTTGCTTCTTCCTGAATATGCTGAGCAATCAGCAGATCACCTCCTACTGAGCCAAGAACAGCTGCTGCAGCTACACTAAGCCCCGAATCCATAACACATTTCATTGCATGTCATCTAGCCTGCGAGAGAGCGCCTGCCCTGCCAAAGTGGCAGCGAGCAGCTCCTGCAGCCAGCTGAGAAAATCACGGCAGCACATCATCAACATGACGGCGTGTGGCGGAATACCGCTGGGGGGAGAGGGCTCTGCAGTCCCGCTCTCAGCCCAGCACGCTTTATTCTGGCTTAAACAAAGCTTCTCATTTCCTGTGGCACATGGCCCCGCCAGGGCCGCCGCTGCTTTGTGGTCACGGCCTTTTTGTCGAGAGAGCCGCCCAGGTGCGTTTCAGCCTCAGAATCCCCCTCCGTCCCCAAGGATCTCCTTTTCTACGCCAGCCTTCCGACTGTGTCGCCCTGTGTTCCTGGGAAGGGCAATTTCATTCATGCCAAAGTACCAAGCAGCAGGACTTCTGTCATTAGTCCTGGTCTTTAGGAGGCTAAAGGGGGAAACATGTATGTGTGAGACTTCTCTTGAGAATGCTGTCAAATGTGTGCTGAGGTGCTGCTGCCCTTCATTTCCGGCTCTCTGCCTGGAAGTGGGGTTGTGGAACCACCACAAATGAGGAGCAGGAATACCTGAGTAGGCTGTGTGTGTGTGTGTGTGTGTGTGTGTGTGTGTGTGTGTGTGTGTGTTGGGGAGCATTTTACCTGGTCCGTCACTAACGAAGTAGCCGTCGATTGGCTTGCAAATGTAGCACCCTTTGCGGAGGAGAGTAGCAGTGAACTCTGAGAGAATCATAACATTTTTAGCCTTTTTCTGGTGTCTTCTTGAAACCCTACTAGGCTGCCGGCGAGGCTTCTCCGTCTCTGTGGATGTGGCCTCGACCCGCCGGCTACCGCTCAGCACATTTGGTTCAATTTGAGGGCTGGTATTTTTTCTGTGGCTTTTGCTTGTCTGCATTGATCTTTTAAAGTGCCTCGTGTCAGGCTCCTGCTGGATCAGGATGATAAGAGCCTCTGATCTTCACATTGTTGATAACCATTGTGAGCTTTAGTTCCGTGCCACTGTGCCACTGTGCTGCTTTGAAAACAGTAGTGTTGAAATGAAAATAGTGCATTGCTCCTTATGCAGGTTGCTTACATGTGTGTTTATTGCTATTGTAACCATGCAAATAGTTACAAATTAAATTTAGATAGATACCAAGTGATGATTATTCTAGACAACGTACAGATTTGGCAGATCATGCTTTTATTTAATGATTAGTTTTGTATAGAAGGTGCCAGATGAGTCACTGTAAACATTTTAGTGCTGCTGCAATTGGCCAAATGGCAGCCTTTGTCTCTGCTAAATCCATATTAATGCATCGATTTCTGGCAGTGTCGAAATGTTTCATTCTAAGACATACTGTGTATGATGTTTACAAGCAAAAATCTGCTGAGTGGTTATGATCTTGTTTACATAATTTTTGGTGGCTAATGGAGGAGCTAGTCTGACGGGCCCTGAGATTGATGTGGTTGCCCTTTTTGTTGTGAAAGTTACATGAGTCGCCCCCAAACAGCCTTTACTGGTGATGCATGGGAAAGGACTTATCTTTAGGTCTGTACTGTAGCAGTTAATCACAAGCTTCCTCAGGGCTGCTAAACACATCAAACGCGAGAGGGGAACCGGGGAGTTTAGACAAGGGTGGTAGAGGGGTAGACACTGGTGTTACATTGGAAATATCCTGCTTTGAACTAGCTAATGCTCACCAAATCCAATACAGAGCCAGGATGACAGATGGGCTGATTGTCTTCAAAGCAAGTGGAGATTTAATATCTAAACGGCAGAGTGCGAAAACGGCAGCGTGCTGACAGCGTTCTGGAGCAGCTGCCTCTCCATTCCTCTCTCCTGATGGGAGGAGATAACGTGTAGGTTGGGGGCAGGGGCTTTTGCTGGGAAAGAAACGACTTGTAATTAACACTCGTGTGCCATTATTAATTTCAGTCCTGTCACGGGCCCGTAAGATGTGCTCCAGCCTAATAGGCTTTCGTCGTTAGCCGTTGTTTCCCTGCCATTCCTGGAATGCACTTGACCCATTCCCTGAGCTCTTCGCTTGACTTTATTTTCCTTTGCATTTGCTGTCCGCATTGGGGGGGGGGGGGGGGGGTATGCAAATTGAAATTCCCCTTTCCACATATATGGAAACACCCTGACTGGCGTAATTAATCTAAGCGTTTTAGGTTTCAGCGTGATTTATGTATTTTGAGAGGGATGAGAGCAGCAGATACCGCTACCGTAGTTTGCTGAGCCCCTGAGGGAACATTAGTGAATATGTATAGCTGAAGTACTTAGCTGCTGGAATCCTCCATTATAGTCGCAGACAGAGGCAGCAGATCAATGAGATGTTTGCTGCATCTGCTTCTGCTGGCCGACTGCAGGTTTTATGATGCTTTGCGTCTTCATATAACTACACATTTATAATATTACAGTTACCTTTAATCATTCTGCAGTACTCTGAAATTCCTATCAAAACCAATTGCTTAATTTTCATCCCAATTTTCATGTATCACTGCATAAATGCATTACTGCATATATAGTCCTTATTGCACAAAGTTGGCTTCGGGGTACAGAATAAGTTGTCATTTGTACTGGGAACAGTGACTTGCGTATTTTTCCACTTGCAAACACAGCCGTAAGTAAAAATGTTGAGCATTGAAAAATCAATACCCAGAAGTAGCTGATGTCCTTATCCATTGATGGATTGAAACATTACCTTCTGTGGCCTTTTGTTGAATACCTGCTCTGACTTTAGCATCTTAATGTTGAGTTGGCAGTTTAAAAAGTGATATGGGAATGTTTGTTACGGTAGAGCAGATGCATCCATCCTTGAAGGAACATAGCAATCTATTCAGAGTGAGGTTTCCCCATGTCGATGTGTGACCTCTAAAAATCACTCTTGGATTTTTGTGTAAAGTGTTTAATGTTCAGCACTATTCACAGCCTGGCTTATTTAACCCAGTTTCCACTTAGTGCATAGTTAATTGTAATGCTCCTAATCTCCATGTCTTCGATTCATCATTGAATGTCTGCTTATGTGTGCTTGTTAGTGGTGGTGGTGGTAGTAGTATTGTTATTGATGATAACAATAACAGTATGCTGCCTTAACATCCTTCACTCCCTCTAATTATGAGACGGCGTGTGTTAAACCTTTCCTAGCACTGCTAACAGCTTTGCTAAGTGCAAAGGTACTGTGCAAACACAGAAGAACCCAGCCGTTAGAAAGCCAATGGCAAACTCAGAATAGGAGAACTACTTGTGGTGCTCTTGGCTCAGGTCCTCCAGCTCACAAATAAGCTTTTTAACGCTCCTCCATTTCAAGGAAATAACATTTAGGGGGGTTTATTTCCCACCAATGAATGTGCCTACTCATAGATATTCATGGTAGCAGGGCCCGTGAATTAGCTTCCAGATTAAGACTTCACTCCAGCCCACACATCCCCAGCTGGTGCTAGGAAAGGAGGGATGGGCACTAGCCAAAATATGGGGAGACACGTGAGGGGGGGGGGGGGGGTTCCTGCTCCATGCATTTGGGGACGTGCTAATCAGTTTGTCATTGTGATGGCCGAGGGCTGCTGCTTTGTTTCTGCTTAGAGGACTTATCTCCATAATTTGATTCTGGGCAATGATCTAGTCTGTGCAACATGCAAACATAATTAGGGTTTAATAATGGAACAGTCATTTCCATTTGACAGATTTGGTATAAGAAAGGTCACAGTTTCCACCTCTGTACATAGAATCAGAACGACAGAGATGTAATTTTTGTAACTTGTTTTTTTTGCTCATAACTGCACATCAGTGGTAGTTCTGTTTTCTACACCTCCAGGGAAGATTTCTCAGTGTCACGAAGGGCAGTACTCTTTATTAGTGTGTTAATTTATACGTGTCCTATAGAATCATTTTTGATACATTGTTTGATTTGAATGAATTACATGTTTTACATTTTATAGAAGTTCTGGGTGGAGAAAGAATTGAAATTGCCATCAGAGGATGCGTAACCCACTTTCAATATAGCCTTTATGAAAGTGCAATATTTCAGAACCATTATCTATGAGGTATACTACAGCGTTTCAGGTGAACTGTTTTCTCACTGTGTGTTATGGTGTCTGCATATACTCATTAGTGTGCTACTGCATGGAAGCTTCTGGGAAAACGGACGTTTTCATGAATACATTTATTGCAGTTGGTATTTCATTCAGCTTTCTTCCAAGTGTTACATTTTCTATGCGTGTTTTTGTATGTAAGCGTACAGACTGCTTTATTAAAGTATCATTATCTCCATTGGTTAACGGAGAGCTGGAAGCTTCCACCGAGCTGTGGAGCCAATGTGATCCCAGGTGCCATAAATGGAAAAGATGTTGAATCTTTTAAGAATACCTTTCTGCTGCTTATCTGCGAAGCACAGTGGTTACAGGGAGGGGGAGCCTGGGTTATGAAACCCTTCTCTAATGTAATCATTTTATAAACCACTTTCAGATGCAGTGACGAGTAGCTCTGCAGATGATTGGAATCTCTCTCCGTCTTTCGCTGCCCTGCCCTGCTCTTCCGAGTGGTGGCTTAGTGCTCTTTTAAACCTGCTAAATGCTGAGTGGCTTTGTTTGCTCCACGTTCAGGACACTGATCCCTGACTCAGTGCTGCCACTTGCTGTTCCTTTCCATAAATCTCAGACGGCCTTTGCCGAGGCGTCCCTGCAGTCACAGCACGGGGCAGTGCATTGCTCATGTTATATCACATGAAAGGCCGCTGGATAAAATGCAATGATGTAGAAACTATTTCAGTCCTGTGTGTATTTGTTCTGGATGTACTGGCGTCTGTTTTAGGTCAAATGGATTTCTGACTTTCCATCATGTTTTATTTAAATTCCACATGCATGCAGGTTTATCATTTAGAAATTTCACTGGATGAAAAAAATTATTGCATGTTAATTTTTATTTTTGTAAATAGAAGAGCAAGCTAAAGTGTAGCTACCAAATAACTTTTTGCAGTGATTTGCAGTGCAGTGCTTATTTTATTGGGCACCTCTTTCCCTGCATTACTCCAGAGCAAACGGGACCACCTTCTGATGAGTGTGAAATGGTATTACCGCCAGTCCGAGGTCCCCGACTCCGTGTACCAGCATCTGGTGCAGGACCGCAACAATGAGAATGGTGAGAAGCACCCCTTTACTTTAGTTTAGGACCAAAGGGTAATGTCCATCCATATATTCCCAGATAGCTGTAATTTACCTTTAAAGAATTTTGTGTGTTTCAAGGGCTATTCAGTCAAATCTGACTTTTCTAGCTGTATTCATTTCCACAGTACTGTACAGCACTGAAACAGTATTTGCTGTTTGTGTTATTCCTATGTCAACACGGCCCTCTTCTGCCTCTTTCCTAGTCTCGTGAGCTTTATATTGGTTTCCTGGTGTCGGTGAATTGCAGATGTAAGTGGGGTCACTGACGAGACATTTTCTTACAGTTTCTGGCCGTGAGCTGGTCATTACTGATCCAGTGGTCAAGAGTCGAGAGCTCTTCATCTCCGACTACGTGGACACGTACCACGCTGCTGCTCTTAGGTAATCACCCGCTTACACGTACCACGCTGCTGCTCTTAGGTAATCACCCGCTTACACGTACCACGCTGCTGCTCTTAGGTAATCACCCGCT
>JAODKL010000128.1:16375358-16387310 GCA_026780765.1 Petrocephalus schoutedeni
GACGCGGTCGGGCCGAGGTAATCGCAGCTGAAGCAGAGGGCGTCCGAGACGCGGTCGGGCCGAGGTAATCGCAGCTGCAGCTTGATGTTGTTTCATAGTGAAACATCTTCGGATTGAAACTCTGAGCCGTGTTTCAGAGGCCAGGCTGTTTGGCCCCTCAGGCCCTGTCATTTTCTCATTTTCTTGGCTGAAATGGCAGAGATTATAGCATTTTCCGAACAACCGTGCAGCAGATGTTTGCCTGAGTACAAGCTGTACAAACGTCAAATATAATTCTGCGCTGCTGCCTCCTTTCTGTAGCCAGGACCCTAGAGCAGCCTGTGCTTATAAATATTTTGTTTCCGTCATTAATTAAAACTGCTACAAGGGTCCCCTGTCTTCATCTGGCAGCAGCTGGTGTGAGCTAACAGACTAGATTCATTGTCATTAGTAGTGGCCATGTGGACAGATAAAAACTATTCCTATCTTTTTGCAGAAGAATAATTGTAATAATGGAAATGTTTAACTTTGTTTTCACTGTAATGCCTGAAGGTGCACTTACTATTAAGTTGATTTATCTTTCTTATACAGTCAATAATCGAAACATAGCAATAAAGCTCGTGTAATTTGCAGTGTGGTATTAAGGCAGTTTTCTCGTGTTCCCTGCCACTAGCAGTGTTGCACTGGTCTGATGCTGCCGGCTGTTTTATGATTGGTCTGGTTTACCAGCAGGAAGAGGCGGATTTCTCGCGCCATTGCCAGCCCCGAAGCCGGAGTGCCTTTGCTGCAGTGCAGGGCTCTCCCTCCCTGGCAGAATTGCTTACTGCTGGGAAAAGTACTGCTGATTCTTCTAGCTTTGCATCTTTGACCTGTAAAATAAGAGCTTATGTACTTTTCCGACGCGCATACGCAGCACAGCAGTGATAATCATCCTATTTCTCACATAAGGTGACTTTTCTTTTTTCCCTTCCTACTTGGTATGTTGGAACCCAAAGGATACAGAACCATCAATTTAATATTCATGTTCATACCATAAAGATGTACAGACGTTCTGATTTTATTTAGAAAATGCATGTTTGCTTGTTTTACTTATATTATCTATTGTCATTAAATGGTGAAAAACTGAATTATAAAATTAAATTAAAATAATTCAGAATTATAAAAGTTGCCCAAGTTTTTATTTTAGTTGTTGTGTGAAACTGCAAAAGGCTTCATTCTAACTTCATTTTATGTAATGCATTTAGCCAGCGGCTGGGATACATAAAGAGCTTGATATTTTTAGCTGATAGTTTATCTGTAGGTGGTGTGTCGATTGTTATCTGCAAAGGTTTAGTGCTTATAAATTGAACAGCTGATTTGATATGTCAAGCTTGGGTTCTTTTGTGTATGGCATGTAACTAGTGTGTTTTCTGCAAACCATTTAATTCCCATGTCTTATTTGCTGAGAGCTGGGAAATTCAATATTGACTCCATGGTCTCAGGCCTATCAGGTCACGAGCCAGGCGCCGTCTTTCTGCTGTTTTGCTGCCAAGTTTTCAGCCTGTAGTTTCTGGATTTTACTGCCAGGAAAAGTTGTCACCCTGATCTCATCAGGCGCTGAGTTTAGAGACCCGTCCAAGGAGCCAGACAGTTTTACTTACCCTGGAAGTTTGTCCACATTTGGCCTCGGCAAACACGCCCTGCACATCTGTGTTGCTGTGCGTTTTGTGGAGAGTCAGGCGGTGTGTACTTGCTGCTTTCTGTGTTTGGGGTATGTATGCCTGTATATAGATCCTGCTTGTACCCCCATTATCCCCAAGACTTCCTGCAGATCACCGTAACCATGAAGCGCAATTGAAATGCAGACGGAGACCGAGCAAATATAAAAATATACTAGGAATGATGGAGATGACCACTGTCTCTTTTTTAAGTTTGATTTAGTTTTGTTTTTGCAGTTTAATTTGCTCTAAAATGAGTATTTTGGTATGTCCTGTAATAAAAATACTCCTTGGAACTAATTTGGGTATTCCTGCTAACTTTTACGCTTCTTCTCCTTTGGTTTCCCTTAGCAGACTTTTTCAGGTTTGTTGTTTCCCATCACTGCTTATACCACCGGCAAATTCCTTTCCAGTTTTAATAAGCATGAATACTCAGGAGGGTCACATGTCAAAGGAAAGGCGTGTTGGGGTACCCGCAACAGCAAAAGAAAATTATATATGCTAATTGCACAAGTTCTCAGTCCCATCGACTGCTTCGTTACGGGTGCGTGTTTTGTAACCTTTGTGTAAGAGGTATGATCATCAGCATCACATTGTTAGTTTTTAAAGCAGCATAAGCACTAGCAGATTTTCTAAGAGGTCAGCAAGTTCAGCGGTTACAGTAACTGACAGGGAATAGTCTCAGAAACCAGAACAGAATATGCATATCATGGAGAAACTGGTGAGTCATCACTGACATTCATTGCCAAAGTATGCCTTCAACCAGCAATGTCTTTGTGTTAGAGCTGCATGATATTGGAACAATTTTAAATGCTGCATTGTCATCTATTATTTTTATTGATTTATTTTTTGCAATGAATAATGTGTTATGTATAAAGCAAAAGTTGAAAATGTACCCAAAATGAACTATGGCCAAACAGACCTTATCTACCAAGTACTGTCAAATAAGCTGATGTTTCCATGAGTTGTGCCAACAGGTCACTTGCTTTTGCTCAATATCGCCTCTATGGAATCCAAAATATTTCCAAACAGCAGAAGGCTGTGTTTCAGTGACCATTATAAAACACTTTCTTAAACACAAACAGCATACTGTCTGTGGTGTCCGGCAGGAATTGCAGAAGTGAATATGATTGGCTCTTGGAGCACTTGCAGAGGGAGCTGTGGTATACTTTACACTGAATTTAACATACAGTAGACAATCTTAAAGTGGAACAGCCATTAAAAATGTTTGACAGTAGAAATGTTTTAAGAAAACTATTGTCAAATAACAGCTTTAAGAAAAACACATATTGCAGTATAATGAGAATTATATATGACCCAAATCTAATCTCAGCCCAGCTGACTATCATGGTCCTTGCGATGTAAAAATTGCATGTGCTTAAAATATATCACACATTGCCCAGCCCTACTTTCTATGGGCAGTTTTCGCCATTTGGGAGTCACCAGGCCTGAAGATTGCTTTTTACGGTCATATAATGGCATATAATGGGAGTATGCATCTCGTGCTAGTCCCTCCGGATATTACCTTATTTCAGAATGATAATAGCCTCATAAACTCTGCTAAACAAATTGTAGTGTGCTTTGATGAGGCCCAGGATGAAGTGGGATGACTTGCCCAGTCACCAGATGTAAACGGTATTGAACCGTTCAGCTCTTTCCTCCCTCAAATAACCGATTGGCTTTTCTTTTTGGAGAATGGCTCAATACACCGATCGATATACCAGTATGCACAGAATGCGTACAGCCCTATTCCAAGGAGTGTCACTGTTCCGAAGGCAAAGGGCCCTTACTCCTTATTAGGTCATGCATATAGGCTATTGTTAGGTTTTATGTTATTTATGTTTTTTGTGGCAAATTTGTTTCAGATGAAAATCAGGCTAGAGTGAAAAATACAGCATTACTTCTGTGAAATGTTTTTCATATATGTGGCGTTAAATATTCGAGCTGACCCCAGATAAGTGGTGGAAGATGTGTTCAGAAGGGACAATTGGGTGACAGGTATTTTCGTTGGCCAGGTGTTCGTTTTTACTTAAATTCTGCATGCATAATAGCTCTGTGAATCGGTGGGATATATTGTAGCCATTGGTGTAATATTCATGTCATTGCTTTGATTAACTTTGTGTCTGAAATTCTATTTAATTGGCTAAAGTGAATTAATCACGTAAAAAAATTCTTTAAAATGTGGCATGGTGATGCAGTCTGAAAGCGTGTGGTCTGGTCACCTGGCATCTTTAAGCTGCCCATAGTGTGTTTGCGGCTGTGTCCCCCGCAGCGGACTCCTGTTACATCTGGGGTGTTTCTCCTTCCTCATGGCCTGGGCATCCTGGGATAAGCAACACTGCCACCCCGCCCCAGATGGGCAGCTGTGAGAGAGAGAGAGAGCGAGAGAGAGAGAGGATGGATGGATGGAACGTGCCCAAAAAGAGGCGGTTAAAAGCGGCATCAAATACATTCAGTACTTCTGGAGTTTCAGACTATATTTTAGCTCAGTAGTTATTTTTTTCTTTGTGATGTAGTTAAGCAAAGTAAGTTAAGTTAGGATTTGTCTTAAATTGAAATGGACGTAATATACAGTTGGTATATGGTTTGTCAGTGAATAAACAGCTGGCATCTCGACTCACTACGGAGTGGTTGGCAAATACATTAACACACAACTGCTGTAATAGACAAGCTGGGCTAAAAGGGTGAGACAGTGAATAACATGCACTTTGGAAGAGTATTGTTTAGGGCTGGTGGTCATGTGGGTTCAGATCAGTAGGAGTTCTAGTGTATACTGTCAGAAAAGGAAATATGTATGTTTGCATGTCTCTGTTTCAGCCATCGCACTGGCCTTTGTTTGCTGGATGTATATGTCCCTTGCTTCAGCTATTGTACTGTGACTGTTTGATTAAACCGCCATTCACCGGCAGCGGAGGGGGCAGAAGCCATTTCACTCCTCAGTCGTCGTACTGGGCCTCCACCCGACGTGCTTCTTTTGTTTGCATTAAAGCGCCAGCCACCCAGGCAGCCATCAAAGCACCGATCCTAATTCGCCTATAGTCACTCCGCCTCGCTCCCTAATCCCTCAGCAGACAGCTTGCTAGCCTTCATGCTGGCCTCCTGATAAAACCTGGCCGGGATCTTCATTTTATCAATCTGCTTTTATTCTTGGCCCGGCGTCCCTGTTCCCCACAGTCATTTTTGTCTTGGGCCTGAGTTACAGCAAAAAGCAAAACCGGTTTTTCCAGACAGCAATGCAGTTTGATTTTTTTTTCTTTTCCCCCTTCAGTCTCCGCAGTGAGATTGTCTTCATTTGAGCTGTAAGTTAGTTGCTCTCTGGGGTTTGTGGAGTCATTGTAAAGGCTCTCTAACTATTTAAGCTCGCTTAACAGGACGTTCATTAGAAAAGTGACTTTAAATTGAATTTTTGTTCTATTTTATGTGTATTTCTTTAAAGTTTTCATTTAGATGTCTACTCCGTGCAGTTTTGTTCCTATGCTTCAGTGTCCATAGTTGAAGGTGTATGCTGTGTTTGCAGGGCGAGCTGATTACGTTCTATTACTACTGGAAGAAGACTCCAGAGGCAGCTGGGTCCCGGGCTCACCGTCGCCATCGCAGGCAGCCCATTTTCCGCAGGATCAAGACGCGGACGGCTTCCACTCCAGTCAACACTCCGTCTCGGCCGCCATCCAGCGAGTTCTGTATGTCCCTTTATATTTCATTTAAAAATTGTTTTTTTAAAATGAATGATGCTCATATTTATGTGAATTATTCATTTTGAGTAGTATTACACCATGCGGCCAGAAGAATGTGATTAGAGGAATTAGCTAATTAACCTGCAGCCGTTGCTGTCAGAGGTGTGTGATTAAGCACGCGGCCGTCTCCAGCCCCTGCAGAATGAGTGGTCATTCAAAGAGGTTAGCCACTTTCAACTTGGCTCACTCGCATAATACCACATTTCCAACAAGTCAGCTGCCAGAGCTGCCCTGGTCAACCGCAAGTGAAATGATTAAGTAGAAACATCTGGAAATATGTTCAGCCGTGAAGTGGTAGCCGCACAAGATCGCCCAGCATCAATTGCCAACCTGAATGGCTGCACACCCACCAGCAACGCTCCAGCATCCAATGGAAAGCCTTTCCAAAAGAGGGGATGCTATTATAGCAGCAAAAAGCAGACCAAGTTCGTATTAATCACTTGGTCTCACAATGAGATGCTGGACAGGCTGGCGTTCCCATACTTAGAGAATTTTTAATTACACGAGTGCGCTGAGTGGGATGGCAGGTGTAGCTGCATGCGAGGAAGATGGGGGGCCCGAGCTGCTGGAGCAGAGGTTTGGTTTAACTGAGGAAAAATAAAGCCTTTAGGCGTTAGCATGAGTGAGCCTAGGAATACAATGAGGTTTCAGACTGATCTGGGTGTGTTTTCTGAGCCCGAGGGGTGGAAAAACTGAACTTCCTGTTGTATAGTTGGCAGGTACTTGCCTGTTTTGCTTCCTGCTTAAATTTCCTTTGATTCAGAAAGACGTCTAGATTGAGCTTGCCATTCTAGTTCATATATGGTATACAATATCTAGCTGCCATGTGGGGCAGCTTTTCTGAATTCAGTTGGATTCAGCTTTAGATTTAGATTCAACTTTATCAGACAGTGATGTGGTTTGGCATCTAATTGGACAATACAAAATAGTGCAAAAGTGCTTGACACAGCTGTAAAATATATAAATGTGTGGAATTCAGAAAGTGCCAGTAACATTTACTGCCAAAATACAGTATGTACTGTGTTGTGCCTATGTATATACTGTCAAGTTCATTGGCCTTGTTTATACAGAGTAACCAGTATTTTTGCACTCTGCACCATTGCATTGTTTGGTTTAAGTCTGTGTACTGTACTTCAATGTTTGTACATGTGTTGTACATGTTATTTGTAGTCTGTTTGTGGAAAGCAACAGAGCTGATTGTGATTAGGAATCCCCCTGCTGTCTCGTAGTGGACCTCAGCTCGGCGAGTGAGGATGACTTCGACAGCGAGGACAGCGAGCAGGAGCTGAAGGGATACGCCTGCCGCCACTGCTTCAGCACCAGTGAGCCGCCGCCCGCCACACTCACACTAGCGCAGGCCCTCTGCCGCCGCCCGCCACACTAGCGCAGGCCCTCTGCCGCCGCCCGCCACACTAGCGCAGGCCCTCTGCCGCCGCCCGCCACACTCACACTAGCGCAGGCCCTCTGCCGCCGCCCGCCACACTCACACTAGCGCAGGCCCTCTGCAGCCGCCCGCCACACTCACACCTGGCTCTTCATAAGCTACTTGGCTGCCAGTCATTTATTCTGTGTAATATGTTTAGCAGTATGGTCTCACGCTTTCCCGGTTGTGGGTTCGATTGTTACCCTTGATTGTTCTTCTTGCGTGGAACTTGGATGTTATTTAGCATTAGGTACACAGTATAGACTGCTATTAGAGCCTCAACGTGTGCAGAACATTTTAAACAATGGCTCATGCACTGCACGTAAGGTTGATTTATCTAAAGTTCCCAAATCAAAAAGTCAGGTGTTTCTATAGAAACATGGGTACTGCGTTGTAGGCGTCCAGTGCAAGGCAGCTGTGATGTGGGTAATGCGGGGTCGGGCCCCGCGAGTAACGCCATTGGCTCCTCAGCCTCCAAGGACTGGCACCACGGGGGCCGGGAGAACATCCTGCTCTGCACGGACTGCCGGCTGCACTTCAAGAAGTACGGCGAGCTGCCGCCCATCGAGAAGCCCGTCGACCCGCCGCCGTTTATGTTCAAGCCTGTTAAAGAGGAGGAGGATGGGCCCGGCGGGAAGCACAGCATGAGGACGCGGCGCGGCCGCGGCTCGGTACGCCCCCAACCTCACAGATCACTTAAGGAATACCGCGGTATTCCGTATTACTGTAATATTGCCCAGGCCCAGGACTAATAACTAATAGCTGTTCATAAAAGTTTACCTGTTTCACTGCTCCTTGTATATGTGTTTGTTGTAATACGTCTGCCCTCTCCTGGTCTGGAGGAGGTATTGCTGCTGTATGCTGCCCGACTGTGACCATCTGCATCCTCAGCCAAATGCAGCATGAGTACATTTGTAGCACGAGCCCGAAAGCGAGACGCAGACCCACACTGTGCTGCTGCTGGACGTCAGCTGTCCCCCCCTGGGAGATTCACTCTTAATTTCAGCAGTAGATTAGAAGCTCTTTGGGGCTTTGTACAGTCATTGTACAGCCTTTGTGTAACTAATGTAGCTTGCTTAACAGGACTGTCATTAGTAGTGTGTCCTGAAATTGGGTCTTTGCTTTAGTGGGGGCAACATGTGCTGTCATTTCCTTTAGAAATGTTATTTGATATATTTTACTTTTGTTTAGATGTCAACACTGAGAAGTGGTCGTAAGAAACAGACTTCCAGTCCCGATGGAAGAGCCTCGCCAACAAATGAAGACCTGAGGTCCAGTGGAAGAACCTCCCCCAGTGCTGCCAGCACCTCCAGCACTGACAGCAAGACGGACTCCGTGAAGAAGCCCATCAAGGTGCGGCTCCCCTCCGCTAGTCGCCGTCCCGCCCCAGAGCCGCATAGGCCGCCGCGTGGCTCATACCGTCCTGCATGCCGTGTCGGTATCTTTCCATTTGGGAATGATACAGATTATATAACTTTGCACTAAATGGCTGGTTGTTGTCCGCTAAAGATTAAAGAAGAGGTGTCTTCCCCAATGAAAAGTACCAAACGGCAGCGAGAGAAAGGTGCTTCCGATACGGAGGAGACTGAGAGAGCAACCGCAAAGAAATCAAAGACTCAGGTGAGCCCCCAGCAAACGCCGCCGCAGGAGCTCTGTACTGAGGTCAGAATGATTGTAATCAGGGGTTTTCTATTGATCCTGCCCTCGTACCCGCTCTCGTACCCGCTCTCGTACCCGCCCTCGTACCCGCCCTCGTACCCGCCCTCTTACCCCGCCCTCTTACCCCGCCCTCGTACCCCGCCCTCGTACCCCGCCCTCGTACCCGCCCTCGTACCACTTATGTCAGCCCGATTGTAATTAAAATGGTCATCGATAAATCCTTGGGGATTGTATGCTAACACTTTAATGAATGCTAACCTTATGTCAGACCAAAACACCTCCGTCAACTCGGTTAACTTCAGTTGGAAATAATAATCGCCCAGTAAGGGTTTAGGTGAGGAGCATTCCTATTGGATGATCCTGACTTCTGGCTTAAGTTAACCCTGCTCACTGAGAAACACCGCTCCGTGGGGCACCCCTCGGGGAGGGAGCTGGGCGGCTCTGCTCATGCCGTCTCCCCATTCTCCTAGGAGATAAGCCGTCCGGATTCCCTGTCGGAAGGCGAGGCTGAAGGTGAGGGCGAGAGCTCGGACAGCCGCAGCGTGAACGACGAGGGCAGCAGCGACCCCAAAGACATCGACCAGGACAACCGCAGCTCCTCGCCCAGCATCCCCAGCCCGCGCGACAACGAGAGCGACTCCGACTCCTCTGCCCAGCAGCAGCTACTGCAGGCCCAGCACCCTCCTGTCATCCAGGCCGGCTCCCTGCAGGGCCCCCCCGCGCATGGCCCCCCCACGCAGGGCCCCCTGCTGCAGCTGCCCCCTGTTAATCCTCTAGCCACTTGCTCTTCCTCCCAGGCCCAGCCGGTTTTGACGTCTAACCCCCAGAACTCCATGCCGCCTCAGCAGCCCCAGGTGGCTTCGCACTCCCTCATCCAGACCGGCCCCCCCTTGCACCCTCAGAGGATGTCCTCGCCCGATTCGCCGCTGCAGGGCCTGTCTCAGGGCCCGACCCTGTGCCAGCCAGGTCTGCAGCCTATCCCGGCCCCGCTTCACAGCCAGCTGCAGTCCATGCCACACCCACTGCAGCCTGGCCCCGCCCACTTGCCACACCCACTGGCCCCTCAGCCCTTCCCCTTGTCCTCTCAGTCTCAGCTCCCTCCCCAGCTGGCCCCGCCCCTTCCCGGCCAGCCTGCTGTGTCGGGACATTCTCAGCAGCTCTCCCCGCACGCGCTGCAGGCCCAGTCCTCCACACAGGGCCCGGCCCAGCCGCCCCGGGAGCAGCCGCTGCCACCAACGCCCATGTCCATGCCTCACATCAAGCCTCCCCCGACCACGCCCATCTCTCAGATCTCCGCCCCGCAGTCCCATAAGCATCCTCCCCACCTGTCTGCTCCGCCTTTCCCGCAGATGCCCTCAAATCTGCCCCCGCCCCCAGCCCTCAAGCCTCTCAGCTCACTTTCCACGCATCACCCGCCGTCAAGCCACCCTCCTCCGCTGCAGCTCATGTCCCAGAGCCAGCAGCTGCAGCCCCCTCCTGCTCAGCCCCCTGTGCTCACCCAGTCCCAGAGTCTGTCCTCTGGCAGCCTCCCCGCTGCCCCCGTCCCGCCTCTGCCCTCCTCTGTGTCCTCCGCCTACCCCGTCCCCTCGCAGCCCGCCTTCTCCGCACACCCTTTCATCCCTGGCGGGCCACCTCCCTCTGCTCCCTCCTCGGGTTCCATGCCCAGCCTGCAGCCCCCGCCCTCGTCCTCGGCCACGCCGCTGCCCGGCAGCTCGTCCGCGGCGGCGCCGCCTCCCGTGCAGATCAAGGAAGAGCCGCTCGACGAGCAGGAAGAGCCGGAAAGCCCGCCCCCTCCTCCGCGGAGCCCCTCCCCCGAGCCTACCGTCGTCAACACGGCCAGTCACGCTAGTCAGTCAGCACGGTACGCACAAGGCACTCCTGCCAGGATTAAAAAGTTACTCTGAGAAGGTATTCTGAGGCAGGTCACCCCAAAACGGTCGGTGCGATTAAAGTGCTAGAACAGTACATTTGACAAATTCAGTAGCAATGTTTCTTACCAGAACTCAGAAGCCTGTGGATTATCATGAGTAAGAGATGTTGCTGTTAAATTTTTAAAAAGTAATTTCTTGGTGCTTTAATCACCACAGAAAGAAGGCCATTCACTCCCATTATATTTGATAGAAGACCAGCATTTCTACATCCGCTATCTCCAAAACTAGGCATCTCTACAGAATGACCTAAATGGATATCTAGCACTAAAGCCCCTCTAAAACATATTTTTTTCAGTTTTGGGGTGAACTGCCCCCTTAAGCCTTTTAAGTTGAATAATATGAAATTCAACAAGATTTTGGAATGTGTTTTAGTAGGTTGCATATCTGGAATAATTATCATACAGTTCTAATCTCTGTTGATAAAGATCAATTTGATAAAGCCTATAGACAATTTGAAATTTAATTTTAAAACTGAAGCTGTTTTAAAAACAGAGCAAGTCTGTTTTTATTTTTAGCTGTTAGTCAGTTTTGCTTTAAAAGCTTGCAGAAGCATGGAAAAATACTTCAGTAATCTGCTGCTAAACAAACGAACTGACTGGGAACGGACTGAAAAACAAATTATCCCATTGCTGGGTCTTAGGGATGGATTAGTTACCTTATTACATCAATTCTCTATCACACTGTGGGTGTTTAGTCTTGCCTGTTATGCTGTTCATTCAAAATCCTATAAAGGCTGCTTATGAATACCAATGAGCCTATCAGAGCTGGGAAGCATGTCACACTGGCAGCCCTGTACACTTCCAGGATTTGCATAAGATGGGGATTGGCTCAAGGCCGTTTGCAAATTGCCTTTCAAATCCCCCCTAGTAGTTCTAAACTACAACATTTTCACTGGCACCAACATCTTAGTTACTACTCCATATGACTTTTTGTGAAATTCATCATCCATTTTGAATGAGTGGTTAGTCTGCTTTTTAGATCCCTGATGTCACACCTTTTAAATATATTCATGCTGCTTTCTGGTTTTTCTAACCTCAAGGTTCTACAAACACCTGGACAGAGGGTACAACTCCTGTGCCCGGACCGACTTCTACTTCACTCCCCTGGCGGCTTCCAAGCTGGCCAAGAAGAGGGAAGAGGCTCTGGAAAAGGCCAAGCGAGAGGCAGAGCAGAAAGCTCGCGAGGAGAAGGAGCGGGAGAAGGAAAAGGAGCGGGAGAGGGAAAGGGAACGCCAGCGGGAAGACAGAGCCGCGGTAAGTCACGCTCGCCAGCCGGCTTTGCCCGTTTCTCCAGCTCCTTATGGCAGTAAGTCGCGCTCGCCAACCGGCTTTGGCCATTTTTCCAGCTCATTATGGCGGTAAGTCACGCTCGCCAACCGGCTTTGCCCGTTTCTCCAGCTCGTTATGGCGGTAAGTCACGCTCGCCAGCCGGCTTTGCCCGTTTCTCCAGCTGGTTATGGCGGTAAGTCACGCTCGCCAGCCGGCTTTGCCCGTTTCTCCAGCTGGTTATGGCGGTAAGTCACGCTCGCC
>JAODKL010000128.1:16395084-16405969 GCA_026780765.1 Petrocephalus schoutedeni
TGCGGTGACTACTGGTGAGTGAAAAAGGTCGCTGCGGTGACTACTAGTGAGTGAAAAAGGTCACTGCGGTGACTACTGGTGAGTGAAAAAGGTCGCTGCGGTGACTACTGGTGAGTGAAAAAGGTCGCTGCGGTGACTACTAGTGAGTGAAAAAGGTCACTGCGGTGACTACTGGTGAGTGAAAAAGGTCGCTGCGGTGACTACTGGTGAGTGAAAAAGGTCGCTGCGGTGACTACTGGTGAGTGAAAAAGGTCGCTGCGGTGACTACTAGTGAGTGAAAAAGGTCACTGCGGTGACTACTAGTGAGTGAACGGTCGCTGCAGTGACTACTAGTGAGTGAAAGGTTGCTGGCTCAAATCCCACGGCTGCTGTTTTGAACTTAACCCCAGTTTCTCCAGGGACTGGCTGACCTTTCCCACCTGTACATTGCTTTGAATAAAAGCATCCACTTAATAATTGTGTTCAGGCCAAAAACTCAGGGTTATGTGAATTTGTGTCTCTAAAACTGCTCATAAAATGTAATTGAGTGTTTGCCCTGCAGCTGACAACCATCTGGTCCAGAATGTTCTCTGCCTCATGCCCTGTGCTCCCGGGGTTAGGCACCAGGTTTTGGACAGCCGGGAATGCCAAGGGTCGGAGGAACATGAGCTTTCTAGATCAGAACAATAGGTTTTCAGAAAGGTGGAGCATACCAAGGAGCTTAAAATCAGTCACTAACATTTAACTGCATCATTGTAACGGCATTGTCCACTCAGTCAAGGCCAAAATAATATTAAAAAATAATTTCTTTTATATAAGAGAACATTGAGAATTTCTACATATTATTAAGCTAAATCACTATATCCATCTGCTGCAAAGGGAAAGGTGATTGTCATTGTTGATAGAGTACAGTAGTGCTTCCTTGGCGTTTATCCCATGTTTCATTCAAGTTTTCCTCAGACAAATTCCTTAATTCCTTAAAAATAAACCTGTGATGGGAAGGAAATTGTTCATTTGCTAATCCTATATGATCAAGTGAAATCCATTTTCCGTATTATACCAACCAGTGGGACGCATGTGAGAGCAATCTTTTGTGAACAAAAGTCACTATGATAAATTAAGAATGAAATTAAGTTTTCATTAGTGATGGATAACTGCTCATAAACCATTCTACTGGAATCTATACCTAATAATTATCACTGTTCTTGCTTTTGGAAATATCCATAACCTGTAATTGAATATATACTTTTATTATCTTTTGACCACTATTTACAGTTATTTATGCCAAAGGATGTGTTTGATTCGCCAAGATTAATTCAACGTTTAAATAACCGGAGATAACCCTAGCAGCTGGGAGGAAATAGTATTAATAATTAACAGTATGGATAGTCTCTGAAAGGTCAATGAAGAAGGAGATTTTGCTTGTTATTAATACAGGATGTGTGTCATGCACCAAGGGGAAAAACTGGGATTTGTTAACCATTCCTGATTGTGAGAAAATGGACTTGCTAAAAATGGGTTTTTAGTAATATGACATACATGACAATAGCTCTGTTACAAACTATACTGAAAAGTCTATCATAAATGACCTGTGCTAAATCGCTTCTCAAAGGATACACAAAATGTTATGCTATCGCTCAAAGGATACACAAAATGTTATACTATCACTAGGTGGCGCCAGATATCAAGGAGTTGACGGAAAATTTCTTCATTCTAAGCTGCAGCAAGAAACGTCAAATAAACGGCCACTCCTGGTTTCTGTTCAGTGCAAATTACAAATATCCACCCATCTTCTGATTGCGTAACTCTAACAGGCTTACAGGAGGGCCACCAGGAGGGCTTACATTCTTCACTGCGTTAGGGCACACTCGCATATTATGTACTGATGGCTAATTGTAGATCCTGTATGACTTAGGGAGAACATGCAAACACTACACCTACAGAGCAGAGGTGGGATTCAAACCCTAAATGAGTGAGCCACTGTACAACCTTCATTAGAAATGATCGAGTTTCAGATATTGGCTTGAATAATTTTGCTTTGGTTATTGCTACACTGGAAATTACAGCAAGGCTGGTGCAGATTTTTTATGAGTCTGATAGCACTAGTGCTGTAATTACTAACACTACTGCTTTTGGGCCTGTGACCAAAACCGCAATTGCCCCAGGGACTGGCTGACCCTACCGTCTCCTCTATACCAGCTCCATGAGGCCGCCTCCTGGGACGCTTTTGCAGCTCACTGTGTTGCCATGGTCACCGCTGCGTACTCCAGTTTCCTCTAGTAGTCCAGTGTAGTTAGGATAACTGGTGTCCCCACATGGCCGATGGTGGCTGTTTGTGCCCTACCATGGGGTGGCATCTTGTGTAAGGCTGTGCCCTGCTTTGTGTTCAATCCTGCCTGCGATAAGTAGCTGAAAGGTGGATAATGTACGTGCAGCTGGGTATTACAGTGAACTTGTACAATTGTACGTGAAATCACAATCACTGTCACCAGGATATTTAGCCCATTAGGATCTACTGAAGCGTTCCATGGATAGTATTAGAGTATTCAACTAAACCAAGTGTTAACAAAGGTTAATAAGAGTCAAACTAAACCAAACTAACCATGAATTTCAAACCCTCATTTCACCCATAACTGATGATACGATAAATACTAAAAAGGAATGAGTTTAAAATCAAATATCCTTTTCAAATAATGGCGTCCTGTATCTTTACATAGTTACATCTATAATTTGGTAAATTTATAATTTAAATAATTTGACAAAACAGGAATGATTAAAATGATTAGATATTCACACCGAGCTGTGGACAAACAATAAATGAGGGACTTATTTTGGTTTCATGCACCACGATATTGTCTGCAGGGTACCCCCCCCCCACCCAGGGGACATGCTAAGGAGTCTTATCACCCCTTACTTCTGCATTATTGATTTCCTGATGTTTTATCATCCCCTCTGTCTTTCAGAGAACCCCAAGAGGAAGGGGCAGGGCAGAGGGATGCAGGCTGATGTTTCCTCTATAGAGATCTGAGACACTGAAGTCGATGCAGAAAAGGTGTGCAAAGGAATGTGGGTTTGTCCACCCTTGAGACACGGGAGGGTGACTCTGGGCTGCTCCCGGAAGGCACCTCTCCCTTCTAACCACCCGGTGGTGCCCACATTCCTTGCGGCCACCTCTGGCCAGCTTGCCTGCCTCTCAGGGGTCCTCTTGTCTGACTGTGATTGTCTGAAGACTTGTCGAAGAGAAAAGCAATTAGTGCTGCTGGGCCAGTAATATATGCATGCTCGCCCAAATCCTCGTGGTACAGTATGCAAGTTCCCTATGCGTCCTAACCACACCTCTGGACGTTCTGGCTCTAAATTCTGGCTCAGTAGGGTACGCAGCCTCAAAACAAACTTGTATAGAGTTATGAGACACGGCTGCTCTAAGTCAAAGACACCAAACACATGCAGCAGATTCAGTCAGACAAACTCACAGGCTTTTTGCCTTTTTGTGACTGAGAAACCAAGCAGCACCTATGGAGGAACCATTTTAAAGATCCCCAAAAGATTAACAACCGAGAACCCTAGGCCTGTGACACTGTCAACAGTGACAGGGTCACAACATCAGAGCTCGCAGAGATACATTTATTAGTTTACCTCATTGTTTTCTATAGATTGAAAACTGGAACAATACAGAAAAAGAATATGATTTGTGCACTTTTTCTTAAAAGTCCCACGGCAATTTCCTGTTATTATCAATACCGCATTACCTTTTTGTTTCAGCATGTCCTGTTATACTGATTATGAGTTCGGAAATAGTAGACAAACACCCGGTTCAATATTGAGCTCAGACTTAACCACATTTCTGAAATACCAGTCTTAATATGCATAAGGAAAATTCAAATTGAAAATATTTGAAAAATTAGAAGTTAACCAACCCCTCCGCAAAAACCCATTGGAATCCAGGCTATGAACTGGTGCTGGTCTGGGAACTGGGCGTTAGGAAGCCCTACTGTAAACCTGAAGTGCTCTATGGAGAGCCCTTCCAGGTGGCCACCATGACATGCAGCTTCCCGCACGTGTGAGAAGGCTTGGCCATACATAGCGTATCGTTTCACCATTCTACTGGTGGGGGGGGGGGGGGTAGCCCCTGCCATGCCAACTCCTGGGTCTGCCACTGATGTATATATGTACATGCAAGAACTTCACAGCAGTTGAGAGGCTGGTGACTTTGACCTTTCCATTGTTTTTTCTCATTTGGTGCTCTGGATATTCACCCCAACAACACACAAGTAAGCTTCACCTTAGGGCGATCAGAGATTTGTGTATTGTTGTATTTAAGAATTTTGACGTAATGCCTTATAATTGCCTATATGAGTGTGCTTAAATTTATATCCATCTTCCTTCTCCTGAAAGACACATTAACAGAATTATCAAAACTGTTCCACTCTAACATTTTTCTGCAGAAATATAGTTGTGATATATCGTAACAATAGCATGCATAGCGTATTAGGCTGGACGCACGAAGAATGCAAGCTAGTGGTGAAAGCAGGAAGGGTCAGGAGTTCTGGGGCAGGAACTAAGGAGGGGCAGAATTCAGGTGATACTGGAGGATCTTGAGGCTATGTTGTCATAAAGATTAATCAGTCTGTCCTTCCATCCATCTTCTGGAACCATCAACAGTCTAGAGCCCATCCTAGAGGCCACACCAACCCATTGCAGGACACATTCACAGACCTACAGGCAATTTTGCAGGTACAATTCATCTGGGCTGTGGGAGGAAAGCCCATGATGGCATGGGGAGAACATGCAAGCTCCACACACATGGAACCATGGAGAAGACTTGAACTCTGGTCCCAGAGGCGTGAGGCAACAGTGCTAACCACTGTGGCACCATGCCGCCCTCACAGACCTTAATTTAAATGGAAATTAGTACAAAACAAGATCTAAGAACAAGAGTCAAAAACCAACCATCTAAAGGATAAGGGCAGACATTAGGTTTATAATGAAGGGGTCAGATGTAAACATGAAAATTCCAGCAGAATTATGATTGACTTTCAAGGCTGGTGACTTGGTGCTATGGAACGACAAGCTCTGCAGCTAAGAAGTTTCTGTAGGACACAAAGCTCATTAGCTAGCAGTAATTCCTGGTTAAGTTGCAGGTCGTAGAGGGCATCCAAGCCCAGTGGCTCCTACCTCCCTCTGCTGGACGGAATCAGTCATAACACTAAGCCCCCTGTTCTGCAGCCATAACACGCTGCCTTTATGAGGGAGTGATGTGTCAGTCTCCAGCATAGCTCCTCTGTTTTCACCACTGACACAAAAATCCAGATTTATTTTTAAAATAAAAAAACTAATATTAAGTATTAATTCTCTTTAAGCGTGAAGGCTACGGAATAATGTCACTAAATCCATCAGCAAGCTTATTGCATTAGTCTTTGTCGCCCTGGGGAAGCTGAGGTTGGCATGTCCCAGCCACTAGAGAAAGAGGGTAATGGTAAGGAAAAGAGTAACCCTACTCCCTCTCGAGTCTGAGCCCAAACGACAGCTCAGTGTCATGACAGCTCCAGACAGGAACTCGCAAGCTATCGCCCTGACTTTTAAATCTAACCCCGTGCTAATCAAACAAACCACCCTGTCAGCTCAGCTGAAGTTTCTGAAGTACAGGTGTGATTTAGGATCCCACGATAATTCTGTAATGTTCAGCTTTGCTCTTTAAATAAACTACCCCAGGAACTGAAATAAAAGAGCGAACAAGGTCTAGATCCAATCTACCAAAACCAGTCCCACTTGTACCCAGTTTATATCATTATGAGGCTAACTATAACTAACCAGAACCAAGCCTTTTCCCTTACAGAACCACCGCACCTAACTGAAACATGCATGCACACTTGTACATAGTGCGTGCAGGTCGTTTTGTTTGGCTTAGAGTCAGCTGACCTTGTTAGTACACAATACTCCCAGTAGATGGAGTTAGTGAGTAACATTTGCTTGGTTTGAATACTCAGACACACCACAAGTTGGATTTCTTAGGGAAATGTCAGCAATTGCCCAGAGACAGATAGTTTTGAAGCAGCGACACTGAAATCAAAACAGGCCGCAGCCTGCTCGCTAATTTGTTTGAATGTGTGTCTGCTGGTGATTGTGTGAGCCTGTTTTCAGCTCAATTTTCAGCCAGCGAGGGGGTTAACGTCAAGCAGAGCTGGGACATGGTGTGATATTGACAGGGTGGAAGCTAGGAGCACTGCTGGAAGCAGGTTGCTTAGCGTGTCACATCCTTCCTGAGGGCGAGAAAAAGGTAGGGGGGAGGAAGCAAGTGATGTGAAGCCATTAAGTACTGCAGCCGACTCATGCCTCCTGACACACAATGCCAGTGTGTTTTATCCTGAGCTTAAAGGCTCTTATGTACCATTCACTATATATTGTCTTTCTGGAATGTCACCTGGAAGCTCTGACTTGTGTCTCTGTGTCTGTTGATGCTGAGGTCACATGACCTTTCCGTGGCATTCACTCGGATCACCAAACCGCCCTTAAATTGTTTCTCATTTTTCCATTTGTGCCTCATTCATGAATGAACATATATTAGGCGCAGCTGGCATGACTGCAGCTGTTTTTTTGTGAGGTTTAACAGAGCAGTTATGTACCTGTGGAGTTCTAGTGTTATTGACTAACCCCCCCTGTCTGACAGAGCATGCTGTGACTGAAATTGCTCATGACAGTGCGGGGGTGGCAAATATATTTTTCAAAAAGTCTTTTGTCCGCACTTTTCCGTGCTTGATTTAAATCGCTAAGAAACTGCAAGGTTTTACCCAGAATTTCGACATACTTCCACCTACAGCTCTGTAGATAAACCGCGACGCATTTCGTTCACAGATTTTTCCAAAGCGAGGTGTGTCAGAGTGCGTGTTTGCGGGCGCCTGTGGGCCGGGGCGAGCGCTGAGGGGGGCGGGCTTCCCCTGCGCCTGAAGGCAAGCCCTTCTGCCGGCAGCCCCCACTTCCTCTCGCGCAGGGCTTCCCTCGGGCGGGGGTGTGCGTGCTTTCTGCACTTTCCGTTCTCGCACCTCGCCTCTGCACTTGGCTTCCACGATTCGACACCCTGGTCTTTCCTCTCCAAGCTGTCTCGGTAGCTCTTATGGGTCATAAAAACTCATAATCATCGCTATGAACAGCAAATCAGTTACTCTCTTAGCCATTGTTATAATGGTTTTTTTCTATTGCACAATATATAACCAATCGTTATTATGCTTAAAAATGACCCTTTTTTACAGTTAATTTAGTGGTTATCCCTGTTTGATTACTATTTGCATTTACAAATCAAGCTGTTCCTATAGAATTATGTTTTTAAAATGCTGTGTTTCTGTGAATGAATAGTCATGGTTTTCCAGTGAAGCCCAATACATACAAATACAAGAACAGTGAATTGTGTATTTCAGTGTGACAGTTTTTGGACACAGTTCCATAGCACTGCTGTCGAATGTGAAATGGGCGCGTTGCTCTGCCAGTTAATGCTGGAGGTGAAGATCTGGGTTCCAGCATCAGCGGGAATAGGCTTGTGATGTGGCGATGCCTTCATAGGCACCAGGAACATAACTGGATTCTCACCATGGACCATGTTCATCAAAGTTCTGCTTTTAACTCTACCTACAAAATTGTTGTCATATTGGCTATTGAATGATCACTGACTAACTGTAAATAACTGTGTAAGAACAGGCACAAGCACAGTCACTTGTATGGGGGAACGAGGGGAGAGACCCCTGTTATTTTCCTCGAGTCCATCTGAATCCAGCTCAGTGGCCACTTTATTAGGTACATCTGCCTGCTAGTGGTGATATCCTGCTCCTCCGAGAAGCGAATTCAGGAGGTCCCAACTGCATGTCAGGCAGTGTCAAGAGGTTCAGTGGCTGTTTGACTAAACATGTATGACTAAACCTGTCCTACAAAAGCAAAACAGACATGGTGTGACTACAGGATGCCAGACGTGAAGGTTCTGGAAGCTCACCCACCTTACTGGGATTTATTTGCACTGGAGTTGAAAAAGAATGGTGGCCAGTCACTTCTGTGTATTAGTGTGAAATATCAGAGAAGAATGGCCAGAAGGGACGCATCACTTACCTTATTTACTCCCCTTTACTCTATTATTATTATTATTATTCATAAAAACTAATGCCAGATTCGAAGGAAGTACTCTGGACCTTAAGACCCAAACGTGCATAATGGGCTCTAACTTCTAACATGGTGGTGGTGATTATTATTGTGATTAAAAATAATAATTACTAGAATGAATTTTTAGGATGTGAACCAGCACCGATAGGTAGACAGCAGAACCCTGCAGAATCCCACAGGGTTATGTGACTTATGTGTCGTGCCAGTGCAACAGAGTGCAATGCGCGTGTAAGACACCCATTTCTGTCCCCCTCCTGACTGGCCGGAGTGTCCTGCTTGCACACGGAGGGCGGGCTGACAGAGAGCTCAGCCGCGGGCGTTAATTGAAGACCATCATTAAGATAAAGATGGATGTGGCTGCAAAGGCAGCGGGAGAATCTCGGTGCAGCTCGCGCTGCCCCAGGGAGCCCGGGGTCCGTGTCTCTCCTCTGCACTGTCTAAATATTTCTCCTGCTGCTTAAGGGCTTCTGCCTTATCTGTGGGTAATTGGGCTCTGCCGCCACGCAGCACACTCATGAAATATAGATTCCTGGAAGAGGAAGCGGCCGGTCATCTACTGCAGAGGCAGTGGGATGGAGCCAGCTGCTGGTGGGGTCCGAGCGCGAGAGCTCCGCCCACACTCCTTAAACAGTCAGAAAACAAACAAAGGCATCAATAATTGATCATTTCCTTTTTCTGACAGGAAGAGTAAATGATTGCCATGTGACCACTAGTCTTGTCTTTGAAGCTCTTTGGAGCCCCTCGTTAACAAAGTGTCTCCTGCTCACTCAAACGAGCAAGGCAGCCTTTCACTTAAGGAGAAGACTTCTAGAGAGTTTATGAAGATACCTGATGCAATGTGGTGTTTATGAAATCCCTGAAAATTCGGAAGGAAGCATTCTGAATATAATGCCCAGTATGAAATGAACTTGTCGGTGGAACCACAACTGAGATTCTGAAATTACTCTTACCAAAGATAACAAAAATATCTTGTTATTTTTAAGTGTTTATTATTCTAGCATTTTATGTGTAAAAGTCCAATGACACATGCCTTTCAAAGACTATGGAAAGTTACACTAGTTGAACAAATAAAAAGGCCTAGACTAATTTAAAAGTTCCGTTTTGACATCAGCGATTATGATTAGGGCACCATCCATCCAGTTTTTTTTACATTCTCCCTTGACCCATCTGCATCTCAAGTAAAAAAGAAAAAAAAAATGTTGGTAAATGCTAATTGCGACCTTAACAGCGTCTGGGGCAAAACCATTCCAGGACCAGACAGCACTCAGTCCGCTTAGGCTAAGCATGTTCTTGTAGAGCTTTAATGGCCTTCCAAACAAGCGTGGCCTGCAAAGCACTTTACCCGTCTGCCACGGCACTAAAGGCACGCCCAGACTAAATAACCATATGTGCGAGGTGTAGCAAATTTAATGTACGCAAAGACTAAATTCCTCATCCGGGACCTTAATATGCGATTACCTCAAAGCCAGTGCTTAGCGGGAGACACAGGTGTGGGGTCTCCCCTTGTCATTCAGGATTGGCTGATTATGAAGAGAAAAACACAGAGGTGTCATACCATGTTCTGGTACTAGCCCATTTTGAGCACCATATATGGCCCTTTTCACATACATACATACATACAGACATACACCGAATAAATGTTACCAGGCTCCAGGATAAAGATTAGACTTTGTTCACAACAAACAGAACAAGACAAAAAAAAAACAAAACAAAAGTTTCTAACTGCTCTTTTATTTTAAATTAGGTAGCACAGAAATCCATATCTGATACCAATAATGTTTTCTTTCAAGAAGGATTGGAGTTTTATGTGAGTTACTGAGAGTGTGAGTCTACGCTCTCCATGTTTTTGAAAACAACAGCAATAAAACCCAGGATTGCAACACCATGGAGTGCTTTTGCAGTGCTGGGTCTTCTCCCAGGCCCCCATCCTGCCCCCCCCCCCCCAAATCCCACAGCCACGTCTGTAATGGAAACAGCCAGCACACATGACGCAGTTCCTACAGTTTCGAGAAAAGCCCACGACAGAAGCCTCCAATAAAAACAAGGCACTGCAGCCCTGCTTGAGGCAGACTAAACATCTGTTGGGACAGCGACTCTTTTGCTAAAATGCGGCGTTGGGCTCGCCGTACTCCCGCGATGTGTGAGAAAGACAGGAGTGTGTTCTAGATTAAAGAGGTCATTCCCCGAAGGTCCGAAATTCAGAAAAGCATTTCCTAACAACCCCCAACACGTGAGCAGTTGTGGGGGGGGGAGGGGGACAATTTAAAAAAATCTTCATAGTTATAGGTTCTTCTTTGTTTCTCATTAATGGAACCAAACCTGAAAGCATACATACTTTTATGGGCACATCAGTACGTAGGGGTATATGGGTTGTTACCCATTATATCAATAAAGCAGCTGTTTGACCATAGGATCTAGAGTCTGATTCCTGGCAACCGAAACATTAGAACAATTATGAACGACAGAGTCTGTCTTCCACAGTGACCTGCTGTTTTTTCTTGGGGGGGGAGTGAGTTCAAACTCCTTATCAGGCCCTGGTAATCCCCCAGCGCCAGTCAGATGAAAGGCAAAGTCTGTTATTGATCTGGTGGGTGGGGAGAGAGAGGAGGGCTGGGGGAGATGGAGGCATAGTCGCCTTGGCTGTCCATCGCCTTCCTGCCGCGGGAGCTTCCCTCGTGATGGCTCTTTGGGGGAGATGGAGGCATAGTCGCCTTGGCTGTCCATCGCCTTCCTGCCGCGGGAGCTTCCCTCGTGATGGCTCTTT
>JAODKL010000128.1:16466300-16485153 GCA_026780765.1 Petrocephalus schoutedeni
TGGAAATAAAAATACCCCCCCCCCCCACCTTCTTTCTTCTGCTGTCTGGTTCTGCCCTCCCCCCCCCCACTCTTCTGTATCTATGACGACTATTTGACCAGGCTACCGCCAGCGGTGCCCGGATGCGCGGGCCAGTCGCCGAGCGTCACGGATCAGTGAGAGGGAGGTGGCGGCCGGGGGGGGGGCAGCCCGGAGGCGGGGGGGGAGAGCCGCGTGTCACGGCCCCGGGGGAGCGGCCCACCACCATCTCCCCCAGCCAACTGTTTTGAATTACGGACCCCCGCTGGGATCCAAGCCTGCGAAAGGCGAAGCGCTTCCTGTGCAGGCAGGGGCTCGCCTGGCGGGGGCCGCCCCAGCGCTGGCGGGGGCCGCACACAATGGATACCAGATGCAGGAAGGGGAGCCCCCCCCCCACTGCTCAGACCTGCAAATCCTTCTTCCTATAAAGCTGCAGTTCACATATATGCATGTGTCCCAAGCCTGACCTACTGCTAACAGCCCCCCAGGAGCAAAGGCAGGCCGCTGGAGGAGCAGAGCCATGCACTGGTGCTCCTGTTCCACACCATAGCACCGCACCGTGGAACACTGGGCTCCAAAAAGCCTCTTAACCAGATCACATTTAATCCACCAACACCAATGGCTGTGTTACCCTGTCAGAAATAAAAGAAAAAATGCCCCGTTAAAAGACAAACCAGAATGCAGAAAGAAATTAACACAACAATATTTTTACTATTTATGTATTTGGATTTGAAGCTTTTGAGAGAAAATGAATGAAACACTAAAAAATAAAGACAATATATTCCAGTAACTGAGTATGAACTCTGTGTTACATCCATCTTTCATGCTGACTGTGCTTGAGAATCACGCAAAGACACAGCACCTCCTGGTGGTTGGTGTGGGAACTACATGAAACACCCACTGACATACCTAGGCTTCTCCACCATGCACCCATGTCCCTCCAATATGTGGCTTGGAAGCACAGCTTGTGTAATTCAAAACGGCATGTCTGGCCTCAGTCGTGAACTTGAGAGCATGAGACTTGTCCAGTGCAAACATGGCTGTCTGTCTCAAACCAGTTTTTTTCCAGGGCAGTGTGGTGGTCATAATCACCGGCATCCCGTTACTTTATTAAGCTGTTTGTAAATCTCTGCATTTTCCCCTTGTAGGCATGGTGGTTAAGGAACTGGCATTGGTACCAAAAGGGCGAATAAGGGGAGATGTTGTATCCTAGAGCTATGAACGTCACATAAATGTCATCAACAAACAGACAGTGAGTATCATGCCTGTCACCACAGTCAGATGTCACCATACCAATCTGTAGAAGGACATAGTGAAAGATTTCTTCTGCCAGAGTGCAATCTCTGCTGTCTAAGAGAGAAAATGGACAGCTGACTCCTGGAGTACAGCATACTGGAGAACGGCTACTTACCGGGTGAGCAGGAAGGGGCAGCTTTTGTCGTACTTTTTCAACCTCGAAGTCTCAATCCTAGGCTTTCATCATGAGAGTCACTGCCAGCTCCAAAGTGGATCTTACACACCTTCCCGTTATTAACTTTCTCCTTGCTGTTTTGCGTTTGATGTTGGGGAAGTCCTTACCTCTTAACACTGAATGAGGGGTACAAATAGAGAACTTGCCCCAGACATATCAGAGAATTAACGTAAACGTCTCTTTCTGCAACGTAAAACCCAAAGGTGTAGGTAGGAGACGTTACTTATGGTAACGGTAACCAGTCTGGATTGTGACAGGTTCCGATCTGCATTTGTGCTGCGTTTCTGCCACTTGCCAAGGCCCAAACACAATCGCACATCAAACAGCACCACTGGAGGAGAGCTGCTTTTCTGAAAGACGGTTCTGACCAGTGTTTGGAGCTGTGCCAGTGGCCAGCTCTCTACCCTTTCCTGGTCACTTTGAAGCCACCTGCTCTACCTGCTGGCATGCTGAAGGTGTGAGCCAGAATGGCTGAGGGTCTCGCTTATCCCAAAAGGGCTTGCAAGACAGGGACAGGTTTCTGGTTCACAGACAAGAACAGTGTTTAGCACCAGTCAAACCAAGCATTGGGGCGGGGTCCCTGAGGTGCACAAACAGTCACTACACTGAGGGGGTGGGCTGCAGGGCCCCAAAGTGATCTAATAAACAACAGCATTTATGGGGCTTAATATCGACCCAGTCTTATGCCTGCCTTTTCAACCCAGTCTTATGCATTTCATTTCTGAGTTACACATTTGCATAAATAGCTTTATGTAAGTATAAAGCCATATTGCAGTACTATTACATGTACTGGTTTGTTATTCGAAATGTACAATAGTACAGCGCAGTAAAATAGTACCTAGTACAGTACGGCGTGCATTTTGCACGTTGTTTAATCTGCAGCCTGTGCTTGTAGATTCTGTAATGAATGAATTGCAGGCTACTTGGTGAAACTATTCTGACGGCGTACCCGCCATGCTGAAACCCTTGCGATTGAATTCGCCGAATCCCCTGAATTCCAGCAAGCACCGAGATGAGCATCTGTGATTCCAGTCATGGTGCCCCCTAGGGGCAGCCTCTGAGAGCGGGATTCGGGCCGGGCCGGCTGGCGCCCACGCAGTGACCTTCAGCCCCTCCCGCAGACCCCCAGCTGGCGGTGCCGCTCTCACTTGGGAGGGCAGTCTCCCTTCACCAGCCGCCTGCTTGGGGTTGCCTGCGGGAGAACCCCAGAGACACCATGAAAGCCGGCCATGAATTATATATCACATGCGGCGGCGTGGATCAGGGCTTTTCTGCTGCTGCTTGCAGAGCGAGAAAAAAACACCACAGTAAGATATTTTCAAAGAAAGCGAGCATCAGTGAGTCACTCCCCGGCTGGGGAATAACAGCAGAGGATGTATAGCCCAGTGACTGAGGGGAAATCTCACAACTGCAGCCTGCCCAAAAATACATACATACATGGGCAAACATAGACTTTTGGAACTCACAGACTCAGAGAAGTAAAAAACAAAAAAGTAAGTTAAACAGTATAACACACATAGGAGGTCTTACGCCTCTCACTACTTGGAATTTAGAATAATCACAATTTTATTAGTCATCATATTTCCACCTGTTTCCTGGTGGACATTACATTAAAATTATTTTTCCCCTTTATTTCATCCTTTTATGTGGGGATGAAACACATTTCATCAGTGAGATACATTTATGCACCGTTGGAAGGTGAGATGTACGTGGAATTGGTTGGAATGAAAATGGGGGGAATATGGTGAGGAATATGGCACATGGCTATTTCCCAGCCTGCCCCAGGGCCCACACTCGCCATATCGATCCACTCCAATCAGATTATCTAACCTTGAAATCCAATAGGTGATAATAGATTGTGATTTCAGTTGGTGGTTATTTAACCGGCTTTCTAACAGTCTGCGGCCAGGCTGTCAGGGCTGCACTGGGAACATGTGACTTGTTATGTTGATACCATGCAGCTTACGATAGCGGGAGGGATCCAAAGAGTCACATTTGTTTGCCGTGAGGAGTCCGTCTCACCGTATTTCCGGCGCAGATGGACAGGCCCACGGTGCCGCGCTGTCTGCTGTGATCTGTGACCGGATTACATGCTGAGAAGGGTCCCTCGGCCGGCTTTCAGAAGCCTGTCGATGGCCTGGCTGTCAGCCATGTCTGGGGACAGGAGGGCTGCAGATGTGAATGTGATAGGGGGCTGGAGCGGCCGCCGGGCCCCGGGCCCCGGGTTGGGGGCTCCATACACTGAGCGGTTCCACTCAGGAGCCTGACTGGCTGCCTTCCTGCTGCCTGCTCAGCAAGACACTGGCCCTCAGTTCTTATTATGCCTCTCTTAAATACATAAGGAAAAGGTATGGTGGCGGTTTGTGGCTCACTGGGTGGGGCCCCTGTGCAAAGCCCTAATGCTGAATGCTATAGTGACTGTCAACTGCACCAAATGCTCAGAAAAAGCTAGCTCACAATAACATAATTTAGTAATAACTTCCACTAAAATTGTTTCTCTTCTAATGGACTGAGGTACTGGGCTTGTTCACACTGTAAACACATTCCTGAGAGATTGAGGTTCCAGGGAGGGAGAAGGTGAGGTCAGCTCAGTAATCTAACGGTTAACTTGACCACATTGATCTCTAGTAATATTTACCACAGTAACATTGCAGAACATACAGTATATAGCAGATTTCACATCAATCTGTGACTTAAACAGCTTACAATGACATCACTTACGCACGAATGGCCAGGTTTTAAATGGCCAGCAGTTTTAAAACTCTGTATGAAAGAAAACGCAGTCTACTCCACAATGAGGTATTGAGGCATGTGAGGTGTGGCAGACTGCAGCAAAGGCTGCTGGGAAGAGACATGTGATTGGCCGGCAGAGCTGCCTGGCCAGCCCAGCTCTCAGCCCACAAACACACGCCCACGGCAGACGGCGCCCCAGCCATACACAACACAGCCTGCTGTCTCCATGGGGTGGAGTGGGACAAGCTTTCTGGCACTTTCCGCATGGATGCCGGATCTGCGTGCAGTAATTGGCCACTTTGCATTCCTCCAGGATGAATTTTAAATTCCGGCCAGACTGGGGGGGGGTTCGGGGGTGCGGGGATATAAACATCCAGGTTAAGGCTGCCCAGCTCCCCAAAGACTGCAGTAGTTACGCAGATCAAATTTGTTTATCGGAACGCACTTAAGAGCCTGAAATGCTTCCTGTCCCAATTACTGCTTCTATGTGTGTAGTTTTTGGATTCAACAAAATGAATGAGCGGCAAATGTGTCCAAATAAAACTTGACATATAAAATCATTAAGCAGAATTAGTCATGATGCATGTGCTTAAAATGTATTATAGGAGTCAAAATCAGTCCTGTACATCCATCGGAGCCACTTGTCCAAGCCAGGGCCACCAAGCCGGGGACACCAAGCCGGGGACACCAAGCCGGGGCCACCAAGCCGGGGCCACCAAGCCGGGGCCACAGGGGCCTGAAACCTATAGGTGCAAACGACAATTTAGTAACTCCCATTAGCCCCAGCACGTTTTTGGACTGTGGGGGGAAACCCCATAATGACTCAGGGAACACGTGCAAACTCACACATGGAGCTATGGGGGAGTCCCAAACCGCGGTCTCAGAGGCACGAGGCTACAGTGCTAACCACTGCGCCACCATACCACCCCACAAGACTCTTACACTATTATTTTAATAATAATGAACAATATTCAGTATTGCCTCTCACAAACCTCCCTCTCAATTTCCATCTCTCCTAGCCTGTTGTCCTGGACAGTTTTGGGGGCCTATCCCCGGAAGCCCAAGCAAGGGGAAAGCCCACAGCACAGACGCTCAAACACGTCTTTGGACTGCGGTAGATACTCAGGTGAAATGAGGAGAATGTGCAAACTCCACACACACAGCAGAATAATAACTCAATAGATTACTATCACATGACAGTAACATTAACAATGCATAATGTCGTCATTGCATTTTTAATTTATTGAGGTATGTATTCATTAAAAAAACTGACCATACGTGCCCATCTTTGCCATCTTTCAGTTGTAAGCATATTGAATACATTGTAATAGCATAAGTATTTACACACGCAGTTAAGAAATTACTGAAAATGATCGTAGAGGTGACAGGACCACCACTCAGTCAGTTCCCACAATGCATGCCTACTGACGAATCTGTGCTGCTTTTTAAAGCAAGAAGTCAACATTTGTTCCACTGTCCATAAACAACAAGGTCACTGTGTTTTGAGCCATGAATTCTGGGTTAGGGTGGGTCCCCCCACAGGCTGAACCGGGACCATAAAAGGTGTGTCTCCTAAAACCATTTGCTGCAACCTTCCAATACACACATGCATTTCTTGTGTCTCAACCAGCACCCCACCTTGTTTGGATAATCGATACCTAATTGAGTTATTTAACAAATAAACTTAATTAATTGATTTAAATGGTGGAGAAATGTAACAAATACATGCGTGTGGTGCCCGGAAGGAGCAGGTTGGCAGCCAAAGACGGGTTTATCCAAGACAGCAGTAACGTTTTGGAGAACAGATGAAATTCTTGTTTATCTTTTATTGTGCTACTATTAATCTACATATATTATAATGTTAAATTGTATTTTTTTTCTGAGCAGATATACACTTGCTACAAAGATAAATAGCCATAAACATTTTCTTTGCTGAAGACTTTTGCACAGTACTGTATATGTATACTATTCATATATTTTACATGCATAATGTATATGTGGCTGAGAGTAAAAACAACAACGCAAATTATCACAAGGTCAGGCTTAAATAGACCAACAGGACCATCCTCTTACTACAGATAAACACCTCCTGACAGGCCCGGGGCATCACGTCTGTGGCTGGATGCTGCTGTTTCCTGCAGCCCGCATGCCAGAGGTCATACAGAGAGACGGAGTGTGTGGGGCAGTGTGGGCCCTGCTTGGGAACCCTGCCATCTCACTAAACACTGGATGTGGTCTTGGCTAAGAGTCAAGTGGTGGCAGGCCAATAGGAACAGGGGTTATTCTATCCTCTCCTATACTGCACTGCACTGTATTGTATAACTATACTATACTATACTATACCATACCATACCATACCATGCCATGCCACGCCATACCACACCACACCATACCATACCATTCCACACCATACCATACCATTCCACACCACGCCACACCACACCACACCACACCATACCATACCACACCACACCTTACCATACCAAACCATACCATACCATACCATACCATACCACACCACACCACACCTTACCATACCATACCACACCACACCATACCATACCATACTATACCACACCACACCACACCATACCACACCACACCACACCTTACCATACCATACCATACCATACCATACCATACCATACCAGACCACACCACACCATACCTTACCATACCATACCACACCACACCACACCATACCACACCATACCATACTATACCACACCACACCACACCATACCACACCTTACCATACCATACCACACCACACCACACCATACCATACCTTACCATACCAGACCACACCACACCATACCATACCTTACCATACCATACCACACCACACCACACCATACCATACCATACCATACCTTACCATACTATACCACACCACACCATACCATACCATACCATACCATACCACACCACACCATACCATACCACACCATACCTTACCATACTATACCATACCATACCATACCAGACCACACCACACCACACCATACCTTACCATACCATACCATACCATACCATACCATACCATACCTTACCATACCACACCACGCCATACCTTACCATACCATACCATACCATACTATACCACACCACACCACACCATACCATACCATACCATACCACACCACACCACACCATACCATACCTTACCATACCATACCATACCATACCATACCACACCATACCTTACCATACCATACCACACCATACCTTACCATACCATACCATACCTTACCATACCATACCATACCACACCATACCTTACCATACCATACCATACCATACCTTACCTTACCATACCATACCATACCATACCATACCATCTGCTTCCTGCAAACAAGGGGAGGCCATCGAGACATAAAACTGCTACTCTAATTCTAAAAAAGAAGTCATAACTAGTTTGTTGGCTAACACACTGCGGCGGCATGTGTGAGGGCCATGGGGACTACACTGGGGTGTGTACTACTAGCTGGAAAGAGAGAGGATGTGGTCTGTGAGGAACCGTCAGAGCAAGTGGAAAGCGCACAGCGAGCCATCCACACCCAGCCACTGCCTTTATCGCAGCCCGGTCAGCAAAGCCGGCGCCGGCCTGCCCCCGGCAGTGGCCCATCCTGTGTGGGCCCCCCGCCCTCTCCCGTTCACCTGGTGATCAGCACCAAAGCGTATGACACCAGACGCTCGCACCTCGGCCCTCCCTCGCACATACGCAAGGCCACAGCAAGGGAAATGTTGACAGTTGCTGCCTTGCATCTTACCTGATAACAGAGGTGTCGTTTCCGTGCCAAGAGGTACTGGCAGCTGCTCCGGGGTCGGGGACGGCGGGTTGTCTGCCCACCCCTCAGCTTCCACTTTAGCCTGCTTTTCAGTTAGGCTTGTGGCTAAAACATTCAAAGGTCCGTGTCTGTGCCGTGCCTTTAAATATAGAAAACACCAACTGTTGCCACCTCAAACAGACACCTCCTGGTTGCTTTGTAAACAGACCCTCCCTTGTTGTTTCTGTTATAGCGCAGAAAAGGTGGTTGCTGCCTTCTGGTGGATACAACCAGATGTTGATTTCTGTGAATTGTGAATGAATGAGTAAGCATGGCCATCGACAGAACGTCAAAATGTGATACACTGTAATCGCAACAGTACTTGCTAGTGATTAGCTAATGCCAAATTGACTTAATTCGGATTTTTCTCTTCTCAGCTAAATCATATCCTCATCCATTAACCACTCGTCATGGACATAAGGCAAGGCAACACCAGACCATCTCAGGACACATGCACACAGAATACGAGCATTTCCTATACAGTGATTCCCACAAATGTATTTATGTTACCGGAGAAACCCCCACACTATAAGGGGAGAACATACAAACTCCACACGTATGTGCAAGGGGCCAGAGGAGGATAGGAATCCTCAGTCAATCCTCCTACCCAAACACCACCCTGAACACAAAGACCCCTAACACAAACCCTACAAAGAGTTAAATAGGTTAGATAGACATTTAAATAATTAACAGCGCAGTGGCATGACAAGGATTTAAGTACCTTTAAGTATTTAATACCACTAAATTAGGTGTTTAAGAGCTCTTAAGTCTTTTATGGCGAACAAACATTTTTACAGAAGCAAATATTTGAATTACCTGAGGAAGACAGCGCCGCTGATGCTTGTAAAGTGACCAACAGCGCCACCTGCCGGGGGAATCGTGCGAAGCCGCATTTTTAGGCTGGATCTGTTTAGAATATTTTGTCTTGCCTATTATGGTAGATAATTCAACACAGTGTATATGTCGTATAATTTCATTTATTAAATTGGTGGATATACTCTCTACCCGAGAGTATAAGTATAGAGCATAAAGGAAATATCGTTCTTGAACTTGAATACAGATTAATAAAAATGAGAAAGAAATTAATAAAAAAGAGAGAACTTGATCAGCCATGAGGGAGACACGATACGTCAACATTAACATTACCGCCGCTAACAGGCGTAATCAAACGCAATGGCAGCGTGACTTGGCTCTGAAACCGCTACCTGATCATGTCCATTCTCTGATGTGCAGCTATAGTAACGGCATTTGGCAGACGCCCTTAGCCAGAGCGACTTACATAAGTGCTTTAAGACTCTACAATGAATTTTTCCCGATACTAGCTCAATAAAACCAAGGCTATGAATACCATCGATCTAATACTCTCTTGGGAAAGTGCAGGGTTTTTTTCAGAGTATAATACCAGAAGTACTAATTCGGGTATTTCTAATTCTACTGTAAAATGTAATGTAAAAGTAATATCAAATGTAACATGTTTAGTCCTAACTCAAATATAGCCTTAAATATAGTTTGAATACTTTGGGCTGCTGCCTACAATATATAATATCTGAGCCTTGCTGTAGCTAATCCCATTGATGCAAGACTGTCCCAGACTTTAAAATTATGAAACAGTTTTTAATACTCTCTAAATCTGAAGGGCCTGCAGTGTAATGAGTATACGATCAAAAGCTTTTTTAACCATTGAATACACTTTAAGGTATCATTTGTGCAACCAGACAGTAAAGCAATCATAATCCACCCAGTCTGAGAATGAATGACGTTTCAAAATCTCAAACTCCAGAACCTTAAATATTTTAATGTGGATTGACAAATGATTTGGAAAAATATATATAATCAACATAGTAATGGGACAATGTTTGTGATTAATATCCATAACAGGAAGCATTTGAACATACTGCTAGGCCCAGGGCCAAGCCTTCTGACAAAGCAGTCAAACTAGACTTGTTAATTACTGTGGCACTACTCCCATGGCAAGTAAGAGATGGGCTTTGATTAAATTAGAAATAGACTGAGGACTCATGTAAAATCCAGCCACACCACATTTCAGTAAGCCCCAGTATGACAATCATATGTTCAGCAACTTTAATCAAAGTTTTCCTCCGATAGAAGTGTTTATTTTCACTGTAAATGAAGCTTTCTTAAGTTAACTGTGAAGGGAGGCCAAAGCAGCATGGATTTCAGGTAGGATTCTAACCTCCAGACCTGGAGATGTGCGGTGACCGTGTTTCCCACTGATCCTCCATAATACCACAGAGAAGAACAATAATGTAGTCATTTCTTGGCACTTTTGCCAACAGAACTCTGTCTGAACCTGTAGACAGGTTAAAAAACAATGTAAAATATTCTAGAAGTTTATGTCTATGCTAAGAAAAGTATTTTAAGTTCTGGGATGATGACTTCTAAAAAGGGTTAACGGCAGCTATATGTCCAGAGAGATGACATGCATTAGTGTGCTTTAAGCAGAGGTCCTATTAATAACAAACATAAAGTTTATTGCACTTTACATTAAAGCCTGCTGAAGTGAAACATACTGGAGCAAAAGAAAATTTCAAAGAGTTTTTGAGGCTCATAAAGCAGGAATAGGCCAGAATAACTGAGCACACATGCAGAAACAGGGGGAGGTCAGAACTATTGCTATTCACCCTGTGAGTGGCCATCCTGCAAAGACCACCACCACATGCTGCTACCAGAGGCGATAATCAACCCGAGGGGAACAGCCAAGCATCTGTAGGCATCTTTTTCATACTCGATAATGTCGGAGAGGACATTACGAAAACCACTGAGCAACAGTGTAGGGCAAGGAGGGCACTGACAAGGCGATGCTTAGAAAACTGCAGCCAATCTTAAGTGTGCCAAAGTGCTGCCAGTTCTGTTGACAGCAGAGCCTGACAATGTTATGTTTGGAAGAACCAAATTCAAGGCAAGGCAAGGCGAGTTCATTTATATAGGACATTATTATACATGGAGGTCATCCAATGTGCTTTACAGAAATAAAGGAAGCATGTAAAAATACAGGTTAAAATAACATAACATGTTGCATTAACGTAACATAAATGTAGACAACAAAATACACAGAAGTGCAGAACAGAAAATCACACGATACCCCAAGACTAAAAGCGCATCCTTGAGAGCACCATCGAAAGGGGCTTCTCCCCAACATCCACTGGGCTTCCAATCGCTTATTCATTCGTGAGGATATGTATCTGCCTTCTATTCAGGACTCAAACACAAGGTGTGTCATTCAGACCCCTCCTGTGGGCACACTGCCCCTCTGCCATGTGGTAAGAGGTAATTTCTCCCAGACTCTGTAACTGCGTCTTCCTCCAGGTTGTCGTGCTAATGCCCCCAACCACAAACCCTCACTCAAGCAGGATTTCAGCCATCTCCATTTGCCCGAGCCATGTGATTGCATAACTGTCTCCTCTCTGGCCTGTCATTGGCCATTTAGCCATCGCTCTTCCTGATGTTACACTATACGGCAAAAAGTACGACAGCACTAGCTTGTCACTCTGAAACCAAGGGCATTAATATGCAGTTGGTCCGCCCTTTGTTGCTATGGTAGCCTCTGCTGCTCTGGAAAGGCTTTCCGTTAGATGTTGGAACGTCGCAGGTGGGTTTGCTGCCATTCAGGTTGGGCATTAATGTCAGCTCCAGCAGGGCAGGAATTTATCAGACTGACTTGTTGGAAAGATGGCAATCTGTGGTGGTGAATGAAACCGAAAGTCATTAATCTTTTCCGTATGACCACCCATTCTTCTGTCAGTGTTTGTTGCTGGAGATTGAGTACTTGAGTACTGAGTACTTAATTATACACTTGCGTCAGCAACGGTCATTGCTTAAATAACCAATTCTTCTAATTGATGGGGGGTCTCTACATACTTTTCCCCATATAGTGGCAAGTTTCCTTGTGTCTATATATATATATATATATATATATTAGGCATCTGCTTATGATGGTGTAGAATAATGTAAGACTGTCCGGCTGTTCAGTCTCACATGCATGCATGCTGCCTGGTTTACCTCCTGCTGATCACAGAACTGCCAAAGAAAGAGGCTCCTTAAGACCTACGTTGCATCTCGCTGTCTTCAGACGGTACGCCAGTGACTCTCGGAGATCCCCCACCACGCCGGAAGCATCAATCCGGACCTTTCTCACGAGTGGTTCCCCCGATGGCAGAATGAACTACCAAACACCTCAAGACCCATCTGTTCCAGGAACTCCTCCACTAGCCTGACGTCTCTCCATATTCTCTGAATGTTCTTCATGTCGCTCTTTTCGTCATTTGGTTGCCTTACGCGGTTCTTCCTTTGATGGTTGAGTAGCTCTTGCTCCCACACCACATTCACTAGTACCTGGGCGTCCACCAGAAGTTCAGCCCTGCTGCACGTATGCCTAGTCGACACCTCAATAACCCTGTTTGTAATGTGCTATTTGCCTCACTTGCATGTCACTTTCGACAAAGGTGCCTGATAAATTAAACAAATGTAAAAAAAACTGCATTACACATACAAGAAGTCACCTCCTCCCCTCCAGCCTGGTGATGCAGCAGCTCCTCAGCCTCAGGCAAGTATTTACCCCTTGGGCATATGCATGTGTATCTTTTGACTATATTATGATGATATTATGATTATAGCTATCTTGACCTAAGCTTAAAGATTATATTTCTGTACTCTACATAGATAACAGCACTGTAGGACAACAAAAAGCATCTGATAAATAGATAAATGTACCTCTAAAACTATGACTGCGAGATAAACTGAGATATTTTAAGGCATTGCACTGAACAAATTCACCAGATGACATTACAGCCTCAGAAAGGCCACTAATCTGTCTAAAAGGGTTCGCAATCATGGGATGATGTCACATGACTGCAAACAGAGGCAGAATGTGGAAGGCGTCTCGTACTGCTGTTACATGACTACCTAACAGAGATCACTAGAGCAGGTTCAAAGCCCTGGCCAGTTCCGAGTATCCGCTGCACCTGCAAACGACTATTTTATTAGCAAAGTCACCTAATACAACATATTAAGCATGATCGTACATGAAATTGCAACGCAGTTCTAAGGGATCGCAAATATTTGGTCCAAGCGCTTCTTTTAATTAGTTAACCAAATACTTGTCTCGATGTCTAAATTCACAAATTTGTTTGCTAGTATAAAACGTGCAATTCGTATTTTTATATTACACTGGTTCTACCAATAGGCACAGTTTTCTTATTATAGTGCAAGTGTTTACTTTTTAGAAATTTTAAATTGGTAAGGTGTCATTTTTAAAATATGACCGACTACTAGAACGCTTTAAAGCTTAGATCACTATAAATATACCGTGAAGATGCGGTTTATAATTATAATTATATGAATATATCGCGGCGCGCAGACCGGCCACGGCGCCGCCACAAGGGGGCGCTCTTCGCGCCCTACCGCCCGCTTTAATCGCCCTCACACGCACACCGGGCTCCGTGCGGCTCGCCCGGCCGCCCACCCCACCGAACATTAAGCGCTAAGCGCGACGTTACTGTACGGGGGCGATGGCAGCCGAGCAGAGGGCGACGACACAAAGCCGCCGCTGCCACTAAAGCGCGGGCCGGAAACCGCCGGAACCCGCCGTCGCTCCGCGGCGCCCAGCGCTGGCTTGTATGTCCGGTGACCGGGGAAAGCCGCGCTTCGCCGGAGCAGCGCGGGCCCCGCGGCGGCGAGCGCCGGATCCGCCCGCCGCTTTCTCTTTGTTACCCATTAACCGCCATTATCGTTTCATTAAGAGCGCCCAGGAGGAGCGGCGGCCCGGCTCCCGGTGACTGTCGCCGCGCCCGCAGCGGGACCGCGGTGAGTCCGCCGGCGTTAGTGCTCGGGGCGGCCCGGCGAAGGAGGCGCCCGGCGGCCGTGTGACGGTTAGCGCGGCATAAGGCCGCGTCCGCCCTCCCGCGGAAGCACAGCGGCAAATGGGACGTCACGACGCTTCCTCGCACCGCTCGGGGTCCGTCGTCACGGCTTTTTTTTAAGGTCGCCTGTCGCCACTCGCGCGTCGGGCCGCCTGCTAGCAGCACGAGCGACTCCGGGTCCACCTTAAATTCACGTCGGCGGTCGTTCCGCTCGCACTGACGTCAGCAGCAGACCGAAGCCGTGCTCCGTATTTTAATGCACTTGCACGATTTATGTTGACAGACCGACTGGAAACGCCAGCGACGGGTATTATTCACAGGTTATGCTCGTGTAATTACGCGCATAAAAATAGGCGGAACCCGAGACTCCGCGGAGACATGAGCTCAACGCCAGTGTCTTTTTGCCAGCCAGTGCCCTGAATTGTTTCGTTGCTGATTTTAGTGGCGAATAAATACCGCTAAGGGAAGGTCCCTCGGCATCCTTATTCACAGAGGGGGTCCCGGCAGCGCATGGATCCGCCTGACGTATGTATGTAAGTATGACATGCAGATCCTGAGCACCGAGCCCAAACATCTGCCTGCATGCACATACTGCAGGTCTGTACCGCTGTATGCCTTCCAACAGGAAAAGATCATAACAGGATTATGTTCAGGATTCGGAGAGGAATGTAAAATCAAACTTGTGCTGACGTCTACCTCTGCGGTATATTGCATATCGCATGAATAACTGACCTGCACATTGGTCTGAAGCCAAATGACAAGTGGCTTGAAAGGCAGACAGATTACATTTACAGTGCCCTGCTGCCTATTTCCTAGCCATCTGTCCATTTCAGCAGACCTAAAACATTTTGCATTGGTGGTGTGGCAGCGATGAGACTGTTCGTGCTTTGGCGTGAGTTGTAAGGCAGCTTGCCATTGGTCAGGGCACCGCCATGACATATATATGTAATGTGTGACATAAGAAAGAACACAAAGAACCTTCGAGAAATATCTTACCTTCTGATAAATATTCAGAATGAGATATCAGACTAATAATCGGGTTTAACCTTCCCGGGGTGCTGTCATCTGTTGGAGCAGAGACCAGTGCCTTTTTACAGATGTTATTCACCCGTTACTAAGGATGTTTCTGTAGATTGTTTGCTACTACATACAAAGGACATATCGCTTACATGGTGCACGCAGAAAGAACATTGTTCCTGCAAAGAATGGGCCAGCGTCTGGCTTCCCAGGTTAGGGCCCCCGGCCCAGCACCATACGACCCCTGGCTCAAATCCAGTAGTGAGTGATTTCATTGTTGGGTCCTTGAGCGAGGCTCTTAAAACCCAATTACTTTACGACTCGCTGACCCTGCGTCCTCAATTTTACATCACCTAAGTTAAAGTGTCTGCTATGTGAATAAAGGCAGGTGCCCAAGACGGATGAGAAGGTGGTATAGACTCCGCAAGAGGAATTGTTGGGTGGAGAAAATGTTTCATTTCTTCATTTTCCGTCTGAGCTTAATTTTTAGATGCGAAGGTGCTACAATACTCACAATATGCTTAACTTGAATTTCAAAATGAATGACCTTTTATTGATATCAACACCCGATATTCTAACAAAGTCCATTATTTTTGAATGCTTTTTTTCCATACCGAAAACCAAAGCAAAAATAATACAGCATTTAACCGCATGAAATATTTTGTTGCTTTTAATAGCTTAATGAGATATGGAGCAAAAGGTAGGAAATGAATTACTTCTCTGGAACTTGGGTAAGCTGTATTTTTTGACCTCTCAAGAGACATTATTATGATATGTTTTCATGTGCTGCATTTATTAGTGGCTATGCAATATAGACAGGTCACTTTGAATGAAAGAAATTAAGCATTTCATCTTAACATACAGAAGTGCTTTGTTTTATAGTCTGGGTATGTAGTTTTCAGAGAGGAATGTCAAGTTTGAAATTTGGTACTGTGCTTTTTCATTTGAACTTGTGAAATTTTGTACTATGCCTTTCAATTTAACTTTTATTTTGAAATTTTGTGTTGAGTAATTCATTTCATGTTTACTCTTTTTAAACACCTTATACTGATATGAAGGTAAAAAAATTTAACCTTATGGTCGTTTGACCCTCTTCGCACATAATTGGGAGCACCATTTGGAAATTATTTGTAGGGGCTGGTTTCTCAGTTCATTAGGTAACATAATTATTCAGCACAGGTTATATAATAAGGTTAAGATGCTTTATTTGTTTTAATGCAGTGTGATTTTTCTGAAAGAAAAAAACTGAAAAATGTTGAGTTTTTCCAACATCAGTCTGAAACAAACTTGTTTTTTTTATGTGAAATCACCATAAATTATATTTTCTGGTGTTTGGTGGAGTTGCAGAATGATTTACTGGTCATATTTTGCAGTCTGTATTGCCATTACACTGGTGTTTTGGCTTTTTTATGCATTTTTCTTATTCTTGCTGTATTTGTGAAGCTCACTTTTTCGGCAGCGTACCCTAACATGACAGTAAATCCTCACAATATCACAATAACAATTGTCTCAATTATTAATTTAGCAGATACTTTTGTCCAAAGTGACATATAAGCTAGGCAGAAAGTACATTCCCAGCATGCAACGGTCAGGGAGCATAAGGAGATGAGCGCAGCAGGATTTGCTTCCAGGGAAGGACTAATAACAAGTGCAGGTTAGCACTGGAGCAAGAGCTGTACAGTATGTTAGGTACATAGAAAGAAAGAGCAGCCATGATACTCAAGGAACCAGCTATGGGACGGAGGAAGGTTATTCCAGTGATTAGAGGGCTGTTTGAGGCGTTCCCAGAACAGATGGGCGTTTCCTGAAGGTTGAAGGGGATTCCGATGCCTGTATGTGGATAGGCGTCTTGTTCCACTACCTAGGAACCAAACAGTTGAAGTGTATGGTGTGCCCTCTCATGCTTGGTGATGGAAGAGGGCAGGACGGGATGTAGGTCTTGATAAGCTGCTGGATGGAGATGGGTGCAGTTCTGTTAACAGACCTGAAAGCCAGCATCAAGGACATGACGTAAGCGCTTGTAGGGGCCCAGTGAAAGGAGACAATGAGGCTGTAACATGAGAGCATTCTGACTACTACCAGAATACTAGTCATGGTGCTGCACTTTGAGACATCTGCAGTGGTTTGACAGTGCAAGCCTGTCAGCTGAACTGCATATTTGGACAAAGAAGCCTTAATATTCCTAGTATTATGCAGAGGTGACATGGAAGCCCAGGAGATGGCTGCTGTGTGCTTAGCCATGGATAGATGACGCTCTGTCATCATCCCTACGTTCCTGGCAGACCTTGGGGGCGACGTCAATGATCCAAGCTGTACAGCACAGTCATGGGAAGGGAAGACAAGAAGCTCAGTCTCAAAAAGGATCATCATACAGGCTCTGAACGTAGACTGTGAGGTTCAGCCCGCAGCTGGTTTTTCAATGGCCCATTGTACCTTTTTATGATTCCTGCTGTTGCAGGTGTAGTTAGATGCAGTTTTTGGAAGTCCTTTACCAGTCATCCTCCAAAGTGGGGTCCCTGGTAACTAAATGGTCTCCATAGGATCTCAATTCTGCAGATAGCCTTTTAGTTTTAACTTTAGGGACTGTAATGGCATCTAACCTTCCACAAGGATTTACCCATTTATAAAACATGTCTACTTTTACTAGCACAGAAGTGTATTTATTTACAGCAGGCATTTTAATAAAATCCATCTGCAGATATGTAAATAGGCTTGTGTGGATGGGCTCTACTGCTTTTCCAACATTGTATGCTGACCCAAAGAGCGTAATGTACACAATTTGTAAGCACTTTTAGTCATCGTTGGGGCATATGTCATTCTCATAACACACTCATGCTTTGGGACATGCATGCCTACCAATCATGGCAGAGGAGAGGAACGCACCACACTTTGGACGAGCATTCACAAAACACACAGCCTGATTTCCTCTACAGTTGGGGCGGTTGCATCTTGTCATTAATAGAAGGCAAAATAGCCAAGCTGGAGAAAAAGAGAGACTTTGAGAGACATTCTTTTCTTTGTATAGCACATTTTCACAGCAAGCGCTTTTACATTACCCCTGCCCGAAGCCCCCAGAGAGCAAACCAGAGGCGACAGTGGTGAGGAAAAACTCTGTAGAAGGAAGAAACCTTGGTGAGGAACCAGACTTAAAGGGGGGAGCCCATTCTCCAGGGGCCAGCAGAGGAAGTCTGACGAAGACGTCTTAATGGGATCTCCTATAGTGGCACTGCTATAATTACATCTGTAATGCACTCTCTTACTAAGTAATATCATAGTGTCTGTTTCATATGCCTGCAGTGAAGGGTGTGATCGGGGGGTCACTGCAAACTGAGCCTGCTGGAAAACGCATGGCACTCTAGGTCTAAACTTAAGGCCACAGAGTTCAAGTGTAGCAGCAGTCACCGGGTTAATGTCCAAATTACAAACAGCTCATACTGACAGCCGGACTACCATAAAGTCTGATCAATACAATTGTTTGTAACAAACGCATGCACTACTTTGTGACGCTCGTGAAAACATTGCGAAGCTTCAGTGGTCTGTCGGCAAGAGTATGTAGTTACTTTTATTCTTACTGTATAGTTATTGTTATATACTGTATTACTATTGCTGACTTGCCTACAAATGTAGCTTAAGGACAGACTTGGGGATGGGATTCCACTCCTAACCTGGGGACTGCCCGTATACCTCTTACTGATAGGAACTGGAATGGAGGGGAATGTCTGGGAGTACTGGACCACAAGAGAGAGCCAAACGTAAATCTATGCACCGAGAACGCTTGTTGAGTTTGGGAGCACTGGAAAAGCAGGATTTACACGTGCATTCTCTGGTTCTGAGTTTGGGAGCACTGGAAAAGCAGGATTTACACGTGCATTCTCCGGGTCTGAGTTTGGGAGCACTGGAAAAGC
>JAODKL010000128.1:16523115-16536103 GCA_026780765.1 Petrocephalus schoutedeni
GGCTGAGGGGGCAGTGGGGGGTGGGGTGCAGTGGGCAGCTGGGGTGTGCAGCTGAAGGTGCAGTGTGGGGTGGGGTGCAGTGGGCAGCTGGGGTGTGCAGCTGAAGATGCAGTGTGTCACTGGCTGTCGTCCCTGATGTACCTCCGCAGGAATCCTATGGCATAGACGGCACTTATGTTTGCCAGGAGAGCTGATCAGAAACCCAGAGAAGAAAATAGGGTTTAAAACATTAGTTGACTGATATATATATAATTTATATAATGTATATATATATATCTATAAGGATGCCTCTTTTTCTAGGATATACATACCATTTCTCCATGTGTCTAGATTCTGCGGGTCAGCTGACCTGAGCAACCAGGAGGCAAAGGCGATACACACCAAACACATATCTGACTGTTTAAGCGACAAAAGGCAACCCATCCTTCCTGCAGGAAAAGGACCATCTTTTCAGGCCTTGGGAATTCTTATTGTACTCACAGATAAAAAAAAGTCGATTCAGAAAAATAAGCAAAGCCGTGTGTGCTCACAGACAGATCACGATCAATACATGTGACACTGTGGCCCATAATGCCTTCAGTGTTGACAGCATTTACCTTTCAACCAATTGGTCACAACCATTGAGGAATAAATCTTACAACATTTATTCTAATACTATGAAAGTGTCGATGACAGCTGTTTATGTTTCTATGCTACTTTCTGGACCAAAAAACATTCATTGGTGGCAGCTGTTGCAAACAAGACAAAGTTGAATTTAAAGCGAAGACATACAAATATATTATTATTAGTATGTTTTTAACAAGATCTATGTGAGAGAGGTTACAGTATATTTCAGTACGGTGGTCACAGATGATACAAATGATAGTGAATATGTGAATATGTTTCATTTGAATTGATTTTAATTTAATTTCAATAAATTATCTGTCCTCACTGTAACAATTAAATAAGAGCTGCATAAAAATATCATTCATGTGAGGATAGTCAAGAAAAAAACTTGAATAAAAAATTGTCAGAAATGTGTAAAAACAAACAACCTGGAAGAAATGAAAGCTGCCATAACATGACATAACTTACATTTTAGGGCTAACCCAAAATACTGTTTGGCATCAGACTACCTAGGTTCTCTGGGCATGTAATAGTGTGTGTATTGGGATTCCTGATTTAAAGGCCTTGGCGCGATGGCTTCCATCCTGCGTGCATCACGGGTTATGAAAGATGCTCTCAGATTGAATTTAAGGAGCTGTTTATTTCTGCAGAAGATGATTGGTGGGTTTCTGGGACATTAGTGACATTTGTTTATTTCATAATGAAATATTTATCTGTGTAAGACATAAAATATGATATGCAGGATTCACATACTTTTAATAGCAATTGTTTCCTCAAAACCTAGTCTATGAATATGCATGCAAGTAAAGTCAGACTAACAAAGCAATTGCATGCAAACACACAATTATCAGCACAGAATATCCAGGCAGACAGATCCTTACTTGGAACTGATAAAGCAGTTTTCTGGTTTCCATTCACTTGTTCTTGCTCTGCAAGCCCACTAAAGATATGTTTTTCCAGGTAGCAAATGTCTGCAGCGCAGTGCTGAGCATCTTGTGACATGGCTGGTCTTAAGGTTCTGAAAAGTGACTGCCTTCCACACACGCCATCAACCCTCCCGAAAACTGGATAATTCCAGAGCCGAGCAAAGGTTCCACATGTGAAATGCATTCGTCTCAAAGACAGAGGGTGGCTCCAGAACAGGTGTCCTCTCCAGTCTCTATCCGTACAGAAGTGTTCATATGAATCGGGCATTACTGCTGTGTCCGGCAGGTGACTGGTTCTCTTCTCCAAACATGTAGCCACTCGTCTGTCATCTTCCTCATCCTCCTCCCGAATGAGTGGCTCATCAGGGAGCAAACAGTCATATACATCTGGAAACTGCAGGCTTTGTCTTATTGGTGGTGAACTGGAAAAAATGGACACCGTCTCATTTTTTTGCATTGGAGAAGGACAGAAATTTCCAGGTTCTGACTCAAAGGACAAATAGTCATACATTTCTGGTACTGGAAGATGGACTGAATTTCCATCATCGACATTGCTCATTTGATGTGCTGTCTTAGAGTTTTGAGACCCGTTTTGATTACATCCATACTTACATACATCTGAACAGTGGAAATGAAAAGGGTCCTCAGAACAGGACACTGTCCTCTTTTTTGACTCTTTTTCACTTCCTGCACTGAGGTGTAATTCCTTGGTCCACACATCATCCCTTGTACTATAATTATCAGATGGCCTACTGTTCTTTGTACCTTGAGGCTCGGGACTGGAACTTGTGCTAAAATTTAGAGTATGTAAGCCCTCTTCTTCAAAACCTGAAGATATGGAAACCTCAGCTGTAGAGCAGTCAGGGTTAGATTCGTCCAAATTAGTGAAGTAGCCCGCATCGTCAGCATCTGAAGTGTCCACAATGACGCTGTCTTGCGTATGAGGAAATGTCATTGGTGAGTAAGTGTGGCCGGCTAGTTTCAGCTGTAAAATATCACTAATGGTTAATTTTTCCATTTCATCCCAAAAGGACGAAATGGCATAGACTGGATGTTTGGGATCTAAAGTCAGTGGCTCTTGGGATGGGGTAGACTCAGTTTTTCCGCTCCAATTAGTTCTGTACGTATCAGTCGGCTTCAGATCTGTAACAATCAGAAGGTCTTGCACCTCAGACTCAACTGGGCCAAGCAATGGTAACCCAGTAGAATCTGTGAATTCGTTCATACTTAAAATGTCTATGCTTCTGTCTTGTTTTGGGTGGCTCCCTTCATTTCTGTCATACTCATCTATAGTATAAACTCTGGGTGCTAAACATAAACCGCCACAGTCCGCCTTATCTGAAATTTCATTGTGATCTTGCAAGTTACGCCTGCCCACTACCACTTCTGAGTAAGACTCTCGTACGGTGTTTTGTACAGCTGTCACTTGTAGTAAAGCACTATTTAAACATGCCTCTCTAACGTCGACATGTCTATTTTGGTCGATTGTTGTTGGGGGCAAAGTATTTTTAGCTGGGGTAAGAGCTGAGTTTAAATGCGGTGCTGTACTGCATATTATTGAGTCCTCTCTTTGAGGAGCAAGTCTGCAGCTTGGTTTCAATACACCGTCAACATCTTCCTTGGCTAAATGGTTGTCTTCACACTCTTTAAAGCTCATAGCTGTATCTGTTTTTTTATGTTTATATTTTTTGTATTCATTATTAGAGTCAAGAGCACGTAACTGAAGTTCTGTCTTCCCTGCTGAATGAGATAACGTAATTCCTTGCTGGATATTATGAACTGGAATACCTTCCTGTTTGCACCTTGCATATGCCAGAGTTGTTCCAGGTGAAGGCAGAGATATATATAGACTATTGTTTGGTTCCTTCAGTTCAGTTCTGATGTCTGATAGACTAGAATCTGTTGATAGTACGTGGTGAACGGTCTTCGGTTTTTTATTAGTTATGCAATTTACAGCAGGTTTTTCTAACATCCTTCCCTTTTTGCATGTTTCGGTTGGTACTGGTCCAGCGGGTTTTGTTGGTAGCTTTTCAGTAGCCGGCTTCTCTGGAAGTAGTTCAATAAAGAATGAACAGTTCTTAGGGGTGCAGGTGGGCAACTGGTGTGATGAGAGGCAGCTGTGCTGCACACTGGCCTCGTTTGTGTAATCTGTGCTTTGACTTGGGGGCCCTTTCAGGTCGGGTTTACCCTGAATTGCCGGACCCCTACCATCGCATCCAAGGCCCAGTTCACATTGGCCTCTACTAATGTTTTTTTTTTTTTTTTTTGCAGGTGCGCCCCCCCTCAGCCTGGAGCGTGCCCCGCCGACGTCCACGGTGACAAACCAGCGCTCCTTCTCTGTCCTCGGTAATTCCATGCCACTTGTGAAGTTTTCTGGACTTTCACAAATCATTCCTTTCTGGATAAGCGAATCAGTCTGGGAATCTTCTGATGAAGAAAGCACACTTTCTGGACAGAGCTGATTTGCCATTTCTTCCTTCAAGCTCCGTTCATCTCCTTGCTTAGAATCCATCATTCCAGACATAAGTGATGTCTCAGAACATTCAATGTTGTTTGAAACACCTTGTAATGCAGGTGGTTTTGTTCCATCAGGTGAGGTTCTGTGCAATTCTTCTTCTTTCATGAGCTGTTTCTCCTCTTTGAGGGAACACCTTCCATCTGAAATTGCTGATCTGGTGGGTTCAGCACTAATTCCACTGTTATCTAGTTTCCTGATGGGTTCACTGCTTACAGCCTCCATCACATTCCCCAAGCGTTCAATGCAGCCCTGACATTCTGACTGAAATGTGCTCATTGGCAATGAAAAGGAACCGTCATGAGAACAATCACAAATAGCTGATGGTTCCTCAGGAGCGGTGACCTTCGGTAAAGCGCCATCTTCCTCCCCACCATTCAGCGGAGCCTGAAGGGCACTGGTGTTCACAGAGGAGCCCTGTAGGCTTAGCTGACCATTTGAGGAGGGCCTGGGCTCCAGCTCACCTGACTCCATGCCAGAGTCATTGTCACTCATGCCTGAGTCATCCAAAGTAGCCAACGTGCCCTGGAAGAGGTCACATTCCTCACATTCCTGAAAGAAGGTGCTCCAGTCGCGTTCTGCGATGTGCACACTGTGATCAAAGTCGTCCATGCTAGCCAAAGGCGCGTGTGACATCTCCGTCTGCGCTAAGGAACACCAGAAATGAATGGTCTAAGTAAAGATAATCAAAGGACAGATTCATACGTCAAATAAAATGGAACTTTGGTCTATTCACTAACGCACTGAGTGTCTCTTATGTAGTATATGTAGGCCTATTATCTAGCTATGATTTTAAGCATTCAAGGGCCCCTGTTTAGTGCTGGCCCCCCTAAATCAGCCGGGGTCTCCATGTCCCTATGTAGAACATATCACTCAGCCTAAAATAGCTCAGTAACTGAAATATGACACATAAATATAAAATGTTGCCTCAGAACAGGATCATATGTGGAACAATAAAACAGAGCAGGACAGCCCAACTCCAGTCCTGGAGGGCCAGTATCCAACACAGTTTGCAGATTTCCCGACTCAAATAAACATATTAAACCTGGTAATTAGCTGATTAAGATGTGTTTGAGCAGAGAAATTTGCAAACTGTGCTGGATTCTGGCCCTCCAGCACTGAAGATGGGCTGCCATGAAACTGAGGAATGATAAAATAATAAAACTGGAGGACCAACCCAAGTGCTAATTAGGAGACTGAGGAATAATTTGAGAAGAGTTGTAGTGCAAAGTGTGTCAGAGGGTGGTGGCGGTGCGACACATCCCAAAATATACTGTCACTCGTAGTTGGATGGGACATGAGGCATGTCCTGTCCGTTCCACGACAGGGAGCAGGAATATTCTCCTTCATACTGCCCATGGACAATTTTCAAGAATACTCTACTCATTTCCTTTGGGATCAGGCAGTTATGTATCTGAATTACTGAGAGATTTGTGGTAAAAATTAATGCAGCATTTATTATGAAGTAAAATAAGCTTTCTGGTTTCATCAGAAAGAGCAGTATTAAATCCTATCATTTTTTATGCAAGTTGTGTTGTGTTTTTGCACAATCTGTCTTTAAAGGTCAGTACTGCCCCCAGTATACAGACCGTAACCACATTGTTGACTTATTCGGCACTGTAGCCTAAAGGATATACTATGTATAAATATGCATTTTTAAAACCTCACAAAGACAATGATCACAAGGAAGTTGTGCTGCCACATCTACTGTTCACTTTTAAAGCTAAAATCATGCATAGTCTCTAGGAAAGGGGCAAATGACCTTAATGCAGCCTCTTTGTATCAGGGCTGCCAATACAAATAGCTCATCCCATGTTTTTGAAACTCGGCCCAAAACTACGCAAAGCTCCGCTGTCAGCTTACCTTTTCTGCAACCTCTGTTCTCTAGCAGGTCCTACGCAGACAGTCCACCATGGTTTCCACGCAGCAGCCTGGCAGGTGTTCCGTATGATACAAGGTTGAGAGGGGGTAACATGACAGTCACGTAGTTATAAATAGCGCTGGTCACATGTAGCACCTCGCACTGCAATTTAATCCATCCAAAAAGTGTACTACTTCTGTCCCTGAAATAGACAGTATATGGTTCCCCCAAGGTGTACACTCATACCATGATGGCCAACCTTTATTTTTTCCCAAAGAATTAACCACAACACAGATAACCTGCATGTAAGACAATAAAAATACCAGCACAGTAAACATCACGGTCCATAAAGGTCATTCAGATAGGTTAGTCACGTTTTCGCAGAGCAAATGTTATCAAATTCTGATCTTGTGAAGTTAAATATATCCATGCCCTAACTGTATCTCCTGGTCATGGCTGCAGAGAGGCACTGGGCATACCCCAGACTGGATGCCTCTCTATACCAGGGTGTACACACACACACACACACACATTTGTGTTCATTTCTTTGTGGGGTCTGTCAATTCAATTCTATGAGCAAAACCCTAATTGCAACAATGACAACCTTAATTCCTACCCCTAACCATAAGTAACCAATCTACAAGTCTCGTACAAGTACAAGACTTTTGTTATTTTTAGTGTTTTGATTGCAGTCATAGATTTTTATAAAATTGAGTTTCCCCTCATGGGGACCAAAAAATGGTTCCCACAACATCAAAAATAACATATACATAACCCACACACACACGCATGTCTTTGGGCTGTGTGAGGAAAACAAATGATCTCCACACACACACATAAAGAGCTAAGGCAGGGTTTGAAGTTCCCCCCGACGGTATCAGGCCAGAGCACTAGGCTGTGTGTACGATGGGATGTCAGATGACCTTAGCGAGAAAGCATCATTTGATCAGAGAAACATCTCAAAAACATCCAGAAAAAATGGAACATACGAGTAAATAGGAAAATTTCACAAGCAGGACAAACTCAAGATCAAGTAAGAAACATTTTACAGAATTTACACTGTCATTAAATACTAGTCACACTGGCAATCTCAGGTAAGTTTATTTTTTGGAGATCAAGTAACACAGAATTAAAGAACCCAGAAATTTCATAAATTGTTGTTACAGACACAGGACAGGATTAAGAAAAAAAACAAAGAAGCAGCAATTCGACACGCCCCAACCTGTGCGTTCACACAATGTTAGGTCTAGGACTACTCAGTGCTGACTAGGGCTGTACACCGAACGGTAGGATGGGATGGCTGGTTTGGACCAAGAACGAGATTAAAGTATCGTCAGACAGGCAAACAGAATTTAAGTACGGAGTTAGACAAGAAACCTGAGAACAATCAAAACCACAAACGATCCCAATTGCTAATCCAAATGGAACCAGGAAATATTGCAGCGGAATGCTGATCCTGAATAGGTAAACTTGACCAAACCTTAGTCTAAACAAGAAAGCATTGATTGCGGCTGAAACAGGCTAATAGATAGCTAGTTTACATGCATGATTAATTTTTATAAGTAATGCTACCCAGGCTAAAGGTGATCCCAGAGGTTAAAGGCTGAACGAGACATAAATGCCTTTACAGTTTAAATGAACCAACCCTATATTTGGTAGCAGGCAGTGATGCGACTGTACAAATGTAACCTAACTAGAACACCAATAAAATCGGTGTAGACATCAGAAGTCAAACACCAGTTGCCAGGGATGGCTTTCTGCTGGAAACTACCATCAATTTCAGGTTCATCAGCAAGTGGAACTCAGACAGAGATGGACAGAGAACTACTGTATTTGAAGCAGTTATGGAAATGGGAAAAGAGGAAGGTGACATTAAGACACAAAACGTGATTTTCCTAGAAAAATGTGTTACTGATTTGATTGTCTAGGTGTAAAGTATATATTATTAATGCATGTACATTTACTAATAAACTAAGCTGCTTTTATTCAAAGTAACATATAGCTGAGAAAGTCTGGAGAAAATGACAGTGTTGGGATGAGTGCCGTTCTGTCCATTTGCCCGTTTGGCCAGCAGGTGGTGCCGGCCATCCCGTGCCTTTCTCTCTGTTTAGTACCTTTCATTATCCCTAGTGTTTTCCCTGTTCCCCAGGCTGTGGAGTAATTGTACGAGCTGAGTGTGTGGCTAGGTAAACACGCTCCCCTTGACCCTCCCCTGTCAGGGGGTCAAGGACGGCCGAGACCAGCCTTAACTGCATTGCATATTTTAGTTAGTAGTAGCCCTATGTTTAGTGTGTTTCTGTAGTAGTTCTGGTTTCGTGTCTTCCTTCCTTAATCCTACCTAGTTTTGTAGTTATGCCCTATAATCCCTAATTCCCCAGAGTCCTTATTGCTTATTGACACCCATCTCTCGTTTAACCCTCATCAGCAGTGTACATATATGCCTGCCATTGACTTGCTCCTCTGTTGGCCATCGTTTGTGCGTCTCTCACCCACGATGATGTCAGTGTTGTGCTTGTCTCCTGCCTTGTGCTGGTGTTTCCTCCATGTTAGTTCTGGCCCTTGTTGGTCCTTGGTCCACCTTTGCTCTTGCTTTGGCCCCTCAAAGCCCCTTTTGTGTTTATTTAATCCAGTTTTTGATAAAATCCCCTCCTGTTTCCAAGCAGCACCGTAGCTCACTCCTGCTTCCGCGTTACCCCACGCGACGGGGACCTGACGTCGATCTGATTATGAAGGTATACAATAGAAGTGCTTTATTTGCAAAAGGAATGCATTTATAAGTTAGAAAATACTCTGAGTGTGTATTTTCTACATATACTTCAGATATAATTTTAGACCACAATAATAATATCATCTTTGCTGCTGTTTTGCTGTTTCAACTAATTATCTAGAATAAAATGCATTGTGATGTCTGGGAAAATATTTTGTATATTTTTGTGTACCTTGTATTTATTTTTATGTTGAATTTAAATGGTTTCCAAATGTATCCAAATTCCAAATCAATGAAATTCCAAATTATCTGACCATCCATTTAGTTTGTATAGCAACTTCATTGAGCACTTTGTTTAAAAATATATAGTGTTTTTTTTGGCTCTAATACACAATCAGTAGTCAGCAATCTCTGAAATACTGAAGTAGACAACAGTTAGCCCTGGACATGATACAGCCCCATATTTTTGGCCATATTTGCCCATATTAGCCAGTCTCCAGTTACTAAATTCTGAATACTATGTTTAGAGATGCAAGGTTATATCCTCAGATTTTTGGTAAAATTGTTAGATGTAAGGATAGCTTTAGAACACAACTCGTGTTTCTCTCCAGCTCTCAGAGCCTCTTCTCCGTTGTCCCACCCTTATTGTGACATGTTCTAGGCGAGTGGTCCTTCATTCTCCTGGTGAAGGAACACACACAGCTTGTGGGTTGGGGATTCAGTACTGTATTTGGAGGTCCGGTCACCTTAAACTCCTGATTATAACTGACCTCACTTAGACCAGGGTTGCTATCAGAAGCAGAAAATGAGATGCGAAAATTACATAAAAACTGCAACTAAAATAAACCTATACATTTTCCTTCCAGAATATCTGAAATAAAATAAAACAGATGTCGAATACTGTTTAGTTAAAGTAGAATAGTTTAGATAAAGTAATAAAAGGCTTGGTTTATCTTGAGTGAACACAGAGTGATCTGAAATCAGTAGGTATCTCGTAATTTTATTTTTTTTTTATACCTTATGTCATAGTTATTTCTGACATCCGGTACATAATATCCTGAAAGCTAGCAAAGTTATTTAAATAAATCAAAGTTTTATGCTGAGTATATATTAGGAACACTTTAAAGGATGTTTTCTCACAGAGGACAGAGTGTACCCTTCGCAAACCCTAATTGGGATAAGCATTTAGATCATACATGTATGTATGATCAGCATGTGTCACACTGAAATATCTTTATGTTTATATGTTAATCATGGGAATGATTTGGGGTAGGAGTGTATATATAAAAACCTCACTTTATCAGAGGAGTAAGAAAATACTTGCACGATTACAATTAATATTTCTGACCATTAGAGGGCGAGCAAGCTCCATGCTCCGTACAACGCTAAGAGCAAACCGAGCGAGAGCCGGATTTTTTCCGTTTCATCCTCAGAGTTTGACTAACTGACAGCTCTCAGTTCTGACTAGCTGCTCCCAAGGCAAACTGCACACATCATGTCCTCCGCTGAGACCCCAGCTTGGGGAGAAGCTTGGGTTCATTGTAGAATCAGTGCATTTCTCATTTTGCTGTTCAACTACACACATATATAATAACAACAACAACAATAATAATAATAATAATTTACATAGCACCTTTCACAATCCCAAGGTCACTTATTTATAGCAGATTGTTCTTTTCATAATTTTTTTTTTTAGTTTTTCTCAAGGTTTTTTTTGGGAAATATCCCCCCAAAATGCTTGCAATGCGTCTCCTTGCACTCATTCTTATACATAAATCTCATTTCCAATAATGGCTTTAAATGGGTGTTATAGCCTGTCCTCTTTTTCGTTTTTTTACTACATGACTTCTTCATGTTCTTCAGATTTATGCCATCAAAGCATTTTGCCTTCTGTCAGAAAATCACACGCGTTGAAAACAGTAGTTTTGTGTATTTCTGATGTAATTGTTTTCAAATTCCCCATTTTGTCAAAATAAGATATCTTACAGTGCCAGTGTCTGAGTGAGAGCCACAAGCAAACACAAAAGCTAAAACGAAATGCAGGCACCCTGTGCTAAACAGAAAAGGAATGCTAATACATGTATACATTTATAACTGGACTGAAAAACAGAAGTTTACTTACAATGTCAGAAAAAATAGTACCAGTTTGTACCTTTGAGGGTACAATTAATTGTCCCTGGGGATGTACTCTCAAGGGCCTGCCAACTGTACCCTAGCTGTAGGTAAATCTACCTTTTAAGGTACAGAAATGGACTCTGAGGAACAATTTTATACCATTGGAGTACATTAATATTGATTTTTCCCTGGGTGAACAAATCTGTACCAGGACCCTTTTTTCTGACAGTGTACTGGCTTTAGAGTACAATGATAGTGGTGCCCAGCATGTTATACATAGCAAAAACATATGGCCCTGTGGTGGTCACTGGGGTCATGGCTCTTTTTAGCACATGGATTTTCACGCGCAGAGACGGGGTTTTACCAAGTCTGTAGCATTTCCTGTCTCTATTTCAGTTTCAGCTGCCAATATCGACCTCCAGGGCAGATGCATCAGACATCAAAACCTGCGATTTCTTCCAGAAAATCCTCCACTACTCAAGCCGTTTTGCATTTATTCTAGAAACTGTGCGACTTTTTTTGTTTAATGTCAACTCTTGCTGCAAACATTTTCGCTCGGGCCCCGAGCTTAAAAGCTGCCATGTCACCACAGAAATATTTGCAATGAAATATGATTTTCAAAGGAGCTTGCAGCAACAGCAAACATGGGCATGGATAAAAGGTGGCATCACTAGTGGTCATAAGTGCATCACCGTGAGCCCTTTGTCCTGCAGAAGCCACCACCTTAGTGACTCGTGGAGGAAGAAATTTTCATGTAGATGGGTGAGTGAATAGGTTTTATATATAGTCAAGCTAAGGAGGTAAAAATCGGAACATCCAGGAAACATCTAATATTACAACCAATGACATTCAAAGACGCGCACAGTAGCAACTAGCTGCAATTAATTTTTGGCAACTAATTACACCAAATTTAACAACAAAGTATTTCTCCTTGATTTTCATCATTTGCTGTGTAATGCTTCCTTAGTTCTAAAAAGGTCACAGTACTCCTCCTTCATACCTTCCACTTGTCACTATTCACGAAATGTGAATTGAAATGGAGAAATGAGAAATGAAATCTGGCTGATCAGCAGAGACTGACGCCGAGGCCCCCAAAGGCATCCCTGCTAACTGCTAGCGAGAGGGCGAACGGCTATTTGTTTCAGGTTAACCATACTGGGAGATACTGGGTCAGTGTTAGCACATGGTGGAAGTGTAAGTTAATAAATGACATGAGAAAAAATGTATGCGTGCTGTTTGATTTGGGGGTTATCTGTGATGGGAACAGCACGTGCGACATGCTGATCCGTCTGTGTGAGCCTGCCAGCGGAGATGGGCATCATTCAGAACCTGACATTGCGTAATAAACACTGGTTTATGTGTTTCACTGCAAAAGCTCTGAGCAGCAGGTGGTTACACGGTTATTACCAGTGGCTTAAAGGTGTTCAGGAGTGCCCATCCAACTACTTCCATTTTTTTAGTGCAGGGTTGAAGTGGGCTGGCAGCCTATCCCAGGACGGGCATGGGACACCCTGGATGGGGTGCCAGTGCATGGCAGTGCATCCCCATAGACATATGCCCACACTATGGCCAATGTAGATATGTCAGTGCAAACATGCAAAAACTTCCACAAGATGAAATGCTTCATCTACAGAGACCTGGGGTCACACTTGGAAACCGCCAACCCTGGTGGTATGCAGTGACTCTGCAGCCCAACCATAATAAACAAGACAATCCTCAATTTCATCAATACATATTTGATTTTTCACCCACCCATCCTTCAACTGCCTATCCAGTACAGGGTTATGGGGGGCCTTTATCCCAGGCACAACGACCGGGGACACCCTAAAGAGGATACCAGACTGGGGATGCCCTAAAAGGGATACCAGTCTGGGACACCCTAAAGAGGATACCAGACTGGGGAAGCCCTAAAAGGGATACCAGTCTGGGACACCCTAAAGAGGACTCCAGTCTGGGGACGCCCTAAAGAGGATACCAGTCTGGGGACGCCCTAAAGAGGATACCAGTCTGGGGACGCCCTAAAGAGGATACCAGTCTGGGACACCCTAAAGAGGATACCAGTCTGGGGACGCCCTAGGGAGGATACCAGTCTGGGGATGCTCTAAAGAGGATACCAGTCTGGGGACGCCCTAAAAGGGATACCAGTCTGGGATGCCCTAAAGAGGATACCAGACTGGGGATGCCCTAAAAGGGATACCAGTCTGGGACACCCTAAAGAGGACTCCAGTCTGGGGACGCCCTAAAGAGGATACCAGTCT
>JAODKL010000128.1:16554339-16566412 GCA_026780765.1 Petrocephalus schoutedeni
CGGGCGGGAGCGGGAGAAAATAATATATATTTTTGCGGGAGCGGGACTGAAAAATCCGTCCCGCGCAGGTCTCTACTATAGGGGTCCTGAGAGATGCCGGTGTAGAGCTGTAGGGGTCCTGAGAGATTCCTGTGTAGAGCTATAGGGGTCCTGAGAGATGCCGGTGTAGAGCTATAGGGGTCCTGAGAGATTCCTGTGTAGAGCTATAGGGGTCCTGAGAGATGCCGGTGTAGTGCTATAGGGGTCCTGAGAGATGCCGATGCAGTTCTATAGGGGTCCTGAGAGATGCCGGTGTGGTGCTATAGGGGTCCTGAGAGATTCCTGTGTAGAGCTATAGGGGTCCTAAGAGATGCCGGTGTAGTGCTATAGGGGTCCTGAGAAATGCCGGTGTAGTGCTATAGGGGTCCTAAGAGATGCCGATGCAGTGCTATAGGGGTCCTGAGAGATGCCAGTGTAGAGCTATAGGGGTCATGAGAGATGCCAGCTGACCAATCACAGGGCACAAGGCAGGGAACAGCCCAGGATGGGGTGCTGACCAATCACAGGGCACAAGGCAGGGAACAGCCCAGGATGGGGTGCTGACCAATCACAGGGCACACTCACGGACTCTGTTGGGATGTCTGTCTGTCTATCTATCTATCTAGTTTTTGTGCATGTGGAATCAATGCCTTATATTTTGCAAATATTATACAAATGTATACAAATGATACATTTAACTGTTTATAACACATACTTTATTAATCCATGCGGCAATTTTTTTGTCCAGTATATGGTCTTTTAGTTTTATTTAAAGAACACTCGGTGTAATTAACAGTTCTGTACAACTAAATTACTGCTAATTGTGTTTCTATTAAAAGTGGCAGGAATAGATGCAAACTGCTGAGGAATTTGAGCTAATCCAAGCTGGGGGGATTTTTCACTGGAACATGCATGTTTTTTTTTTTCAGCATGTAGCTACATTTTATTGACATTTTAAGTTTAACAACTTCCCTGTGAGTCAGTTTTGTGTTTAATGGTACTTGAGCCAGCTTTAGAAATATATCAGCATTATCTTAAGTGAATTCACAAAAACAATATAATGAGATTTAAAAGCAGTTTTACAGACTAGAATTAATTGTCTTTTGTGATGTTTATTCCTAAAATGTTGTTATTGATTTAAATTTTAACTCATGATATTTATCCCCCCAAAAATCCACTTGTGGTTCGTGCTGAGTTGCACCTGTTGTGTTTCTGGAGCTATTAAGCTACAATAACAAAATGCCCCCCAATAAACCACAATGGCAGATTGAGGCGGCACACAAAGCACGGCAAGTCAGAGAATACATGCTGGGGCATTAAACAGCACTGTCATTGCCGATAAGTTACTCTGAAAGAGTGCAGAAGCCCAAATAATGAATGCTAACAAATGCATGAGCATTCTAGACGGCTTTAAAAGTGGCATATGCTCCAATGATTGGAGGGTCCATATATCAACCAGTCCTTAGAGGAGAAAAGGCAGGTTCGCGGGGGGGTGGGGCAGTGAGGGGGCCGGCAAGCAGTGGCAGGTCCTGGGTTAGAGGGCGTGTCCGATAGCCCAGCGCTCGTCAGGCCAGGAATACAACGGAGGTGGGCTGAGAAGAAGCCCCCGGGGTTGGGGGGAGTGTCAGAGTGAGCCGGGGCGGGGCGGGCAGGCGGGGGGTGTCGCCTAACGCCAAGCCCTAACCCGTGCAATCAGCTCTGTGTAAATTTGCCGCTCCTTGCCATTCACCACGCAGCACAATGCCGGGGGCCTGGTGGCTGGCCGGGAGGCACAGAGGCACAGCTGTGGCCAGCACCGACACAGCCGTGCTCAATATGGGGAGCCCCCCCGAGCCGCCCCACGCCAGGCCCCTACCAGGCTGGTGCACAATGGAGGACCTCTGCAAGTCCTTTGTCACCATCTAAGACACCTTTTCCTCCGAATCTTAAATATTTCATTAGGCCTGAGTCTCCTTTCTTCTCCCGCTATTATGGGAGCTGAAGCTGGCACTCTCCCTGGTTGGTCTTGTGGTTAAGCCCAGATGTCAACAATGGATTGTGTTTGAGTTCCTGCACACTCCCGTCGCCCCGCATTCACTCACAATGCCCAGTTTGAATGTTAAATCGCTCCATTGGCTTCAGCAATGGGATTTGGGCTTTTCCTCTGTAAAATTCTTTCATTGTTGAATTTAGGCTAAACACCACACCATCAAAGCGTATGGCAAAGTATATGTATATATTTAAGTATTAGCCATAAAATTAACAAATAAATAAATATATATAAATATATATACACACACCCACCCACACACACACATACATATATATATATATATATATATATATATATATATATTGCTGAGTATTTAATATTTATATATATTATTCCAGTACTCCATTTTGACCATGCTTAGGTATAGCTGTTGTTTTTATAGTTTTTTCACTATATTGAATTTATATAATCTACCCCACATCACTCCCTCCTATCCAGTGCAGGGTTGCAGTGCATATGAGTGAGACGGTGGAAATCCTTGGTGAAGTGTCCTCAAACCATAACCAGATGCGGTATAAGCCAATGAAACAGTGCATCAGTACAAACATTAAACGCTTGTTAATAAGCTTTCCTCGCTTGCCGCGTACGGCTCTGACCGGGATGAAAGAGGTGAAGGGACTGTTCTTATGAGCATGAGCAGGGGCCCTGCAGTCATTGGCTTTGGGACAAAAGGGCGCTTTTGTTAAAGGAGGAGGGGACTCGATTCCGTCACCACCTTAGGGACCTCTAATGAATAATTCAGAGTTATCATTCAGGCTGACATTCGATAATTATGTTTTTATTTTTTCACACAAGTGAATGAGTACCTTTGCTGGATGGGAGGGCGTGGCCTGGCGGGGGAGGGGGCGGGACGGGGCGGGGGTTTGGGGGTGGGGGGATCCGGGCCCTGGCACAGGGGAGGCTGGACAGCAGTGCTCTGCTGTCACTGTGATAAATATAACGTGTCACCAATTAAAAACTCATTGCTATTCTCTAATTCAGCCAGTGCCTTGTTAACCGCGGCCTGGCAGGGAGGCGTCAGGCTCTGGCATGGCCCCTGATACCAGCATCGGCTACAATGGAAGAACATTTTCCCACCCTTTAAACCCCCCCCCCCCCTTCCTCCCCACACTTTTGCATGGAAATAAGACATTCTTTCAGCTCCATTTTCTAACGGAGAAAAAATGACCATCCACCTCTTTGATTTCATCGTTTTTTTTTTTCAATGACAACAAAGAATTCTTTAGTTTCAGATTTCGAAAAAAAGGAAAAAGCGTTTCTTTTGCTTCCTTTTTTGGGTCATTGTCATGGTAATGATATTGACACAACTTGGTGCAGCGTGGCTATAGAGCACATATGAAGCCCGGCGGGAGTCCATTACAGAAATGCCATTTAGCGCACCGCTCCGTGGGCAGAGTCAGATGGCAGGGCCTCGCTCTGAAGGACGGCAGTTCCGTGCAAAATCTCAGTCTATCGGTCGGGGTTCCTTCTGTGAGTTTCGCTGGTTTTATGCTAAATAGCTGAAGTGTTAAAGTGCAGGAATATAAATGAGTATAAAGCCCTGTATAAAGCAAAATCTTGTATAAAATGTGTCCTCACAACACAATCACCTTTTAAGATGTTACTGAAAAGAGGGAAGGTGTGTTAATGCAAATACTGGAAGTGTAAATATAACGGTATATTTCATTGCTAGGTGCTGTTATATGACGTTTGCTGGGATTCTCCATGGCTTAGTGGTTAGCTCTGTTTCATACCTTCAGGGTTAGAGGTTAGAATTCTGCCTCCTTTTCCTTGCATGTGGTCGGCATTTGCGTGTTCGCCCTCCCTGATTCAGGATTTCCTCCAGGTACTGCTCTGACTGAATGTATATGCCTACATTACCCATAGCCTCTGATTGTGTGTGTGTGTGTTGCCTTGTGGTCCGGCACCAAACCCAGGTGCCTATGCTCTGTTAGGTTGGGCTCCATGCAGGCCTATTTCGGACAGGCAGCAGGCAGCTATGGAATTTGAATAAAAAACTAAACACTAATAGAACTTCTTCCAATGTAAAGTTGCAAAATCACATTTTGATCCTTACTATCAGAACACTGATCCAAAACAGCACTGAAGTTAAATCCTACAAATGAAATACGACCTGTTGCTTTAAAAGTGACTATTTCCAGTGTGCCGTGCCCGCTTGCTTCACACATGGATATTTGTATTTGATAACTGCCTGTCTCCATACATACTTTCCTCATTCAGTTTGATAACTGTGTCACTTTCTGCGTCATTCGACGCCCTCCAAGCTTATAACCTGCATTATTACATCGCATTGCTCTTACTTCATCAGTTTGTATGTTACATTATCAATAGAAGTGTGTAAAATGTAACTCATGCCTGGACAGATTAAATGCAACCATCCATCTTCCAATGAGGGGCTGTCTGGGGCTTGTCCCAGGCAGCATAGGGTACAAAACCAGGGTATTATCTGGGTAACATACCAATACATAGATTAAACATTCTGCTGAAATGTATGAAATGTAACAACTTAATTAGCGAAGGAGTTTGATCCTGCAGCTGTCTGACTATAATTTCAACTACACCACTTGTTTTATTGTTCTCTGAATGGGAAAACGTCATGTAAATATGCACATTTCTGATTGGAGAATGCCGGGCAGACCCGGGGACAGCCTGAGCACTGAGATGGGGGTCTGGCCAACGGAACTGGAATGTGAGAAATGCCATTTAAAGAGGACAAAATGAGTCTTGCCTGGATGTTTTCAAGGAGCCAAAGGCTTTCTCTCTCGAGTGCTGAGCCCCGCCTCCTCAAAGAGCCGGCTCATTATCACTGTCCAACTGTCTTGGGGCATCCTGGCGCGTTTGCCCGGACTTAATTGAATTAGATATACCCGCTTGTTTGGCCATTGTGCGCTCGCGTGAGAATCCTGCAGCTATTTTCCTGATACGTCCCAAGAAAATCTGACAACACTTGTCAAGGGACCTGAGGGCCTCTTATCCTCTGATATCTCAGCATCCTACAGTCTTCCTGCTGGCATGAGAGTTACACCAGTACTACTCCATACTGTCCACTGACATCATAATGGTTTTAATAAATACTCAGATGACCATTTTGGAGCAAAGCATTCTCACATGTCACTGTTATGCTGGCATTTCATACACTTACATATTAATAACATCAGCAAACAGTTTCTCAAAATAAAATATGAAGGAAGTACTAAAAGAAATAAACCTTTTTTTCTAATTTGTGTTGTATTTAATTGCAACACTAAGTAACTTTTCACATCGTCCCCATCTTGTGAAATTGCACAATTTGGCAAGAAATATATTCTGAGATTGCAAAAGGAAAGGCATGAGAAGGCATCTTGAAAGAGCTACAATGACTCATATCACCAGGTGGCAGAACAGAGGCTGAGATGTGAGGAAACAGAGAAGGTCTCAATGAAGCATTAAGGAGATTTAAATGCAAAAATGCATCAAGGGTGCTATATATGTATATATGTTTAACCTAAAATAACTGGGTTAAAGTATTATGTATTGGCTCAAGTTAAAGTATGATGGCTCAAGGCAAATACAATATAACTTAAAACTCAAAACATGCTACTGGTATGTTTTTTATTAAAATTTAATTTTAAAAGAGCAGAACAAACCACAAATTTTTAAAGATAAGGCAGTGCCCTTAAAAATGTTTTGATAAGTTATGCCTAGGAAAAATTTATAGAAACATATGTCATGAATAATACTGTAATGTCAGTTTTTGTAAACTTGCTCATCCAAAAAAGTTAACAATCTTCTACCAAGTTGTGCCTTAGTCAGATAAGACGTTTATAATGTCATGTGTCTGAAACGTTTCAGTTCATTAGGAGATTGCTTGCATGTTACACTAGTAGCCTTTAGATTTGGATTGTTCTCCATGTACTTGTGGTAAATCTGGCACCAAACACAGTGTGTAACTGCGTTACCTATTCTGAAGGTGACTTTTGTTTCCAAGAGGCTCCGGCACATCGCCATGACTTTTGCCTTTTCTCCATCGAACTAGCTTTGAAGTTGCAAACTAGCACATGGCTGGAGGATTATCGGCCTCTGTTGGAAAGAAAACGTTCTGATGTGATTGCCCTCTCCATTTAATGGGGTGCACTTTTTAAAGAAGAGGCTGGCAGTGTCCCCTCAGTGCTGTCACCTTACCGTGTCACGCCGGCCCCCCTTGGGGTCACACCAGCCCCCCTTGGGGTCGCCTAGAGACTGACACCGTAACCCATGGCCTCGGTCTCCCCCCACACCCATGCTGGTGCACCCAGCTGTCAGTGATGTGCTCCCCACTTTATTCATTTAGAGATCAGGGGATGTGCGCCTATAATCGCGTATTTTCCCTGCTTTTTCTGGCTGCTTTCCTGCATCTGCTTTCTGGTGTTTCAAGGCGCCTTCCAGATGCCCAGTTATGCTTCCCCAAGATTTGCTGGGGTTTCTGTGACTTTCTCGAATAGGTGACAGTCTGACGGCACTGATCAGCCTGTCACAGCTGAGCGGAGGAAAATGCGCGTCAATGAATCCTCAAAGGGGGCTGGTGCCCGAGTGAGAGCTACAGGCCAGCTCACTGTGAAGACACCAGGCATCGGGACGCATGCTGCCCTTGCGTTGGTCACTCCCTCTTTGCCTGGACTCTGGCTGTCCCACTTGGACAAAGTGACTACGTCTACAATTAGACAATGTCTAACACTGTCCCACACTACACAGCAATATAACAATGAATTTGATATGCAAAGGTAGACTTGGTGTTCAACATTGTTATGATCTGTACAATGAAATGCTGTATTCATACACTGGCCACAGCTGAACACACTAAGAAAAAAACTACAGATATTGCATGTTTGTGTCCACAGTACGTGTGTCTGCAATTAGGTGCATGTCGTGTGCCACAGTGGAATGGGGAATGGTGGCTTAGATCCAGGGCTTGCAGAATGGTCCAACAGAAGTATGAGCTGGACTTATATCAGGGAGCCACCAATGGATTTTTTTTCATTCTGGTATGCAGAGCATGTCATCCACTCAAGGGGGGGAGGTAGGTCTCCAGATCTTAAGCTTCTTCAGGACTGCCACAGGAAGTAAACCTGGGTGCTCATGGGAGTCTCTTGCTGTAACAACTGGCACAGGATATTTTCAAGAAGTTGTCCTTGCCTAGGTAGCATGTCAGGCATGGGTAGTCCACATTGCCACAGGTCTCTCTCTCTCTCTCTATCTGTCTATCTATCTATAGATCTATCTTTACATATATAATATTGTGGCCAATACTCGTTCAATTACGTTGGAAAGCACCCTCATTGAGCAGTACCATTGTACAGCAGGGCAGAGCTTTGCTGGATTGTTCTCCAATGTTGGAGTTCCACCAGCTAAATTCAGTATAAAGGCATCTGTTGCCTTGGCAATATATCGCTTCTTTCTGTTTATCTAGTCTCCTAGCCTGACATTGTTTGGCCAGGGGAGTAAATAACAAGATGAAACGTTTCTTTAAGTAGGAGCTTGCCTTAATGTGACATTGATATGCATGATATATATTGAAGGGAAGTAATTTGGTCCCTTTTGCCCATCCATCTCCTGCTCACCTATCGCCGGGCCGCGGTGAGTTTGGGCCCAATCCACGGAAGCAGTGGGAAGAAGGCAATGTGGCCCCCTGGATGGACAGAATGTTACTCCATCACTTTCTAAAGAGACAATGTACCTCTAATGCAGATTAAGAAGGCAGCCAAAGCCTTTCCCTTTGGACCACTTTGTTTCCTGTGGAAAGATGATGGAAGATGATATAATCTTATAAGCCTCGATTTCTCATGCTGCCTGGCTCTCGCTGAACTGATAATGAAATGCGTGACTGATTTACTGCACCACACAGAAACCTGACGAAATATACAATAAATGAACCAATGGCACCTAGCACTTAGACAAATTAATAATCACAATCTAACAAGATAACAGCAACATGCTTTTCTTTCCAATTGCAGTGTGACAATCGTTTTCTCCGGCATACATTTTTTTTAAATTACACAAACAATTAAACTGTTGAATAGCTTGTCGACTGGAAGAATCGAATCATTTTAAAAGATCTGTACCCTGCCGCTGTAATGCATCCCAGCATTTCGCAGAGCAGAGTGACACCTTGTCTATTAAACAGAAAGGCCATTTGACCAGTGGGCTACAATTCACAGATTCACGTGCCAAATATCTTTCTGTACAAGCAGACAGTAACACCTATCGTACATTTTCTGTCACCATGATGTTGGTCTGTATTAAGATGCCTGTTGGAAGAGGCAAGGCATTCACATAAGTTAGGTAACTGTTGTTTACCCTTTCCTCTCTCTGTGTCAAATCTAACCTTTTAATTGCTTTATTAAACTGCTTATTATAACCAGTCACCTGGATTCAGGGCCGTATACCTCCTCCCAAGAGGAAAATTATGATTTAATAGAATAAAAAAAATCCGTAGTACACAATGGAGCTTGAAAACCTAATTCTGAAGAAGTAGTAAATGTTTTAAAACACATCATTTAATTTTAAATTAGTTTTTACATGTTCTTTAAATGACCGGACACCAGATACATGCACTTTAACCACACTTGTCTGCACATAGCAAACACAAGAAAATATTAGAAGGCCAAAAGATAGTATGGATTTAAAGCTTTTTTTTACACCAACATTGACATCAGTTATGGTGAAGTGCCTCAGGTTTATATAACTTTATTTTAAATTGCAGTCAGGGAATGTTGTAAACCCCCATCTCTTAAGTCAAAAGCAGCAACCCTGACACTTGATCAAGATTCTAGAATTTATGGAGCTCCAGTAACTGGGGAGCATTTGCCAAATGAAACATGAGCTTTTCTGTCTGCCTCTTGACAGCGTATGTTTTTCAGGGGGTTTCCAGTAATTTAGTGTCTTATTTTAATTGACTGCAGCATTTTAGCTTTAAAAATGCCCCCCTGGTTGCCATCTTTTTTTTTTTGTACCCGGCTAGTTAGAGTTAAAATGGGACTTTCTGGCCGACAGACAATTTGAGTACCTAGTTATTATAAATCAATGACGGTTTGTAATTCTGTTAATTCAGACAAAGGAGGCAAGGAATAAACAGCCATTAAAATGACATGTGAATTGGCAAACAAACTGTTTAATATGTGTCGGCCGTGTGAAGGGGGCTCTCAGCTTTCCTGCTGGGGAACACAGGAATTTGCATCTGATTGGAGTTTAATGGTCCGCTTCAGGGCCACGGCGCCTTATCCCCATGGTGACCAATCTTTTCTCAAGATTTTCAACAGGGTGAAATGTTCTTTTTTGTCTGCTCAAAATGTGTCATGTGAGCCCATTGGGAATAGGGCTTGTATGTATCAATTTGTTTCTGTTTTGAGACCCGCAATAGCCCGGCAATGAATATATGGGCTATTGAGCCCTGGCACACAATGGCCACAGCTGATGGGGTTGCTACGGAGACCCGCCCCCACAATGCCTTGGAATGATGACATATGGTTCTAACTTGCCCCAGTCTGCACACCCCCAATAATCAGCCTCCCTCACTTGACAAAACCTCGGAGCGGGCCATTTATCCGTGCCTACTCATTTCATGGTAAAATAAACTTTTTATAAAGTTTTAACAACAGATGCACAAAACGAGAATAAGGGTAAAAAGGCAGCATGTAAAGTGGGGGAATGCTTCATTAAGTGATTTACAAATGGACTGTCCACCTGCTCCCACTCTAATATACTTGTGGGGAATTTAAGCTATTTGGGCAGGTCTTGTTATTAAATGTTTCAATTCTATAAATATATCTCATATGCACCTTGTTAAACAAAACCAATTAGGCTTTTTATGCTCTCTTTTATACACTCGTTTATATATATATATATATATGTGTGTGTGTGTGTGTTTTTATTTATATTGTTAATTATTGAGGTAATGAACACATATATATATATGACTTTACATTTTACATATCATCTCAATAATTAAAAATATCAAAATATGGAAAGGCGTGTTGAATCCTAAGGTTCAGAAAGATATTCTGTAATGTGTAACATGCACTGGAATGATATTAAGTATGCAATGCTTATTGCCCTCTAACATGCATTTGTTTGTGGGTGCCATTTTTTTCCATTTAAGTTTTTTTGTCTTCAGATTTTCAATTTCAATTGCCTAGGCCTAAAAAAATGATATGGCATGTTAACAGAGATTTCGAACATATATCAGTTGTAAAACTTTGTGTATAATGAAGATCTTGCGCATTCTTATAATAAACCGTACCTGTGATTTGTTTAGAAAATTGGCTTTGCGCAAAATACCCAAACAAGTTCAGGAAAAGATAAATTGAAATTGGCGCCTTATCTGTGCTAGGGGGTCAAATTTCTGTTTTCCAGCAGCGTGGTTCTGTGTGAAGAAGACATCTTCTGTCAGAGTGGTCTGACTGCGTCCCTCTCCGCTGCGGCTGAGCTCGCTCATTCTGCTGGGATGCCTTTGTGTTCGGCCCTCCGCTCTGTGGGCTCACTGCCGCCTAGACCATTCAGCCTATTCAGGCTGGCCGACAAAGAGGCCATCGTAACCTTCGGAGCCCACTGCAGCCACGCCCACACACACCCACACAGGCATCATTCATAAAATGTGTGGGGGTAGGGAGGTGCCAATTACACTCATCACAGGCACCACCATTGTCAGTCATGTTCGGACACTGTCACCTCCGTCTACCAAAAGTAGGGAAGACACAAAGACCACAAGTTTTACGAAGGTGTAGTAGTCAGAACAGGTGCTAGCAGGAGGCTTAAGGATCTTGGTTAGATGTTAGGTGCAGAGGTTAGGGTTGGCGTGACTGTCATGATGGGATAAAGCTCTTTCTGGAGCTAGATGGGGTGTGCTGGGACATTACTAGAACAGAAATGGCCTGGGACCAGACAATCCACACTTCCTCCTGGATGACCTGCTGTCCTACGCAGAGCTGTCACGCTGCACTTCCACAGAGTTGCTTTGTTGTCTGTTAACAGATGTTTCCCCTCTCCTGCAAAAGAAAACATTTCCTTCTCACTCTATATGTGTGTGTGTGTGTGGGAGAACATTTTACAGAAATTCTCTGTCCCCAGACTGCCTGGGAGCCTCTGTAATAAGGGTTAAAAGGCCCAGAGCTGGGAGACTCTTTCTGGTCCGGACACTGGGGTCAGAGTTAGACCCCCATGATTCACATCTGTGAAGGAAGCCTGTAACACACACACACGCACACAGTAATCTACAAGTACAAGCCACGCAGGTGTGAGTCAGTGCCATGACAGATACTAGCCGCACGGCTTTCCTGGAGCAGAGCAGGGTTTAAAATAAACTTGAGGAAATGCATCTCTTCGGTATGTCAGAATTACACTACAAAGGCGCAGGAACGAGGCCTGGCCCGAGTGTAGGAATCGCTGGAGACAGTAAGGAAGGAGAGAAAACAGAGAGCCCTTTCTTCCAGGCAGGCTGTTGTGTCTGGCCCGGGCAATTTTGGAAACGGAATCTTATCTGAAGTACGGGATGTTATAAACACAGATTTTGGCTCCTGAATGTGCAATGAATAAAGAGTTTTTTTGTGAATGGAAGGAAACTGTCATAACACCAGAGAAGCAGAGAAATCCCCTGCCATGGATTCCAGGGCTCTGAATGTTTCTGCACTTTCTAAGCCTAATTGTCCCCATCCTTATGGAACATCCTTTGGGATAAAAGGCACGACAGCTGAAGCCCAACCTCTGTGAGGGCTCATGTACACACAGTCACCCGTCTGTATCCATGGCTTATGATTCAACCAACTGCTGATCAAAAATATATATAAAAAAATACAAGACAGCTCCAAAAAGCAAAACTTTGCCGCAAGCCGAGTCCTATGCTTAATCCACATGAATGAAATGATGTGTCAGGATACCCTGTTGTAACCTCCCGGCCTGAGAGAGAGAGAGGGAATGAAGTGATGTGCAGGCATACCCTGCTGTAACCTCCCGCCAGAGAGAGAGAGAGAGGGAATGAAGTGATGTGCAGGCATACCCTGCTGTAACCTCCCG
>JAODKL010000128.1:16668871-16679612 GCA_026780765.1 Petrocephalus schoutedeni
GCCCTACCCCGCCCTGCGGTTCGGTGAGCCCTACCCCGCCCTGCGGTTCGGTGAGCCCTACCCCGCCCTGCGGTTCGGTGAGCCCTACCCCGCCCTGCGGTTCGATGAGCCCTACCCCGCCCTGCGGTTCGATGAGCCCTACCTCTTCATAATTGATTCTCCCTGCCTCTTGTTTTGACCCCTTGTGGTCCTTTTGTTTATTGCCCTTTTGTAAGTTTTGTTCTGAAATGGTCACCTACAGTTTAAAAAGCCTGCATATGGATCGTATCTCCCTTCTGGGCACCAGTCGCGATAAGGAGCTCGCTGCACACATTGAGAGACCTTAGCCTTCTCAAAAAGAATACCCTACTCTGGCTGTTTTTGTATATATGATGTAAATCCACTCCAGTCGGCTGTTTAAGTGGACCGCAGGTACTTGTATGATCACACCATCTACACGTACTCTTCTGGGACTGCTCTTATAGACTCCCTGGCATGATAGGAGTATACCACCAATTCCTTTGTCTTACTGATGTAAAGGAAGATTATTCTTGCTGCACCTTGTGACAAAGTCCTATATAAGCCTCCTGTATTTACATTCATCTTCCTTGTCAATGCGCCTGACAATGGAGAAATCATTGGGGAATTCATGGTGATGGTGCCACTTGCAGTGCTACAGACGGTGAACAGAAAGAGGGATGAGGGCTGAGAAATACAGCTGCTGTCGATCTCAGGGCCCTGCTCCTGACAATCTACAATGCAAGATATTCACGGCTGCTGCAAAATCATAGCCATATAAATGAGATTTTGTGGTTTACAACAGTGTGTATTTTTGAGGCTCAGAGCAGGTGAAGTAACTTTCAGAACTGAAAACACTGATTGTTACAGGGGTGTGAAATCTATGGCGAAAGCGATATGCTTGGGGAGGTGTTTTATGGACTGACTTTCTGCATATGGCACAGGCTGTTGATGTGCTGTTGCATCACCAGCAATGCAACCCCATGACATTTAATTGGGCTCCTTTACTGGACAGATTTTCCACACTATTGTGAAATCTTTCATGGAGTGTCTTTGTTTCATGTTGATTTCAGACACGTGCGACTCTCTGTTATTACATAAAGCCAGTCATAATTGTTTGTATAGCTAACTGAAGGCACGATGCGGGATTCATTCTAAGCATGTCTTATTAGTTATTGTACCTCTTGGCAATCTATTTCTCATTTCAGTTTTGGCCACATTTTTCTGCGTGATATGAAAAATACAAGGCAAATTTCATCTTATGCTGCTGTATAAGTAAATGTCAAGGAGAGGAAAAGAGTATATTGAAAACCTGAAGTTTTTAGTTTTAGGTATATTGTGTACTATAGACTAAATGGTCTACAATTATATTATATTTGACGATGGTTTGATATCCATATGTCTACATTGCAGAGAGTCTGTAACTTAGACAAGAAAACATAGAATAATCTGTCTGGAGTCTTTCAAAAGTTTAAGCCTGTGCAGTGGGAGAATAAATGTGATGGGAACAGACTAAGGGATCGACTGTATAAATGGTGTAATATGAGGCAAGTAAGACTAAAACAAACAGATTAAATGCTGTATCTTGAAGCTCTGAAAGCATCTTTTAATTGGTTCATGGTATCAAGTTTCACAGATATAACTGGGTAGCGTATTTCAGCCAGGATACCCGCGGTGGTTTCATTTTTCCTTACTGCGTTGTTTGTGAGACAGATGTATTTCCTGGACAGCCGCAAAGACAGAGAGCAGAACCCAGGAGGGAATCCGAGAGCGGGGTGCTGTCTGGCCCCGTAGGTTGGGACGCGGTACCCGGCAGCGGAAGGTCACCAGTTTTAATGCTTTAGCCGAGCGATTTCACCACTGGGCCCTTGAACGAGACCCGTAACCCCAATCACTCCAGGGACGGGTCGGCCCTACTTCCTTGATTATATTGCCACTTTTCCACTGGCATACAGGAACCAAGTCGTGCCGCAAGGGAGACCAGCCACAGCATGTTTCCAGCTCGCTTTGGCTTTCCACTGCAGAAGGGTCGGCTCCATAAAGGCCTTGCTGGGTTTTGGAGGGCGACAGTGACGTAAAACTGAAAGGATGCTCAGGTACAGCGGGCCTAATTTACGAAGGAAAGCTGTCAGACTGCAGTGTGGCTTGGTTCTCGGTGGCAGTGGAAAAGCACCATGTGTTGCTTTGGATGATAGTCTGTTAAATAAATAAATATAATGTAATGCAAAGCTACGGAACAACAGAACCAAGGAGGCAAATCATGGACTTCTGGCTTGCAAGTTAACAGAACTACTGAAATACCTCAATGTGAGGGGAGGATTTCAAGAGCAAAAGAGCTTAGCGTTTCCTTAGCTTACCACCTGACTCAGTGACTGCTAATTAATATTGAGTGAATTGTTTTGAACTGTACGCCTTTTCCCAAAATGCTTTGGACTGTAAACCTTCCGAAATACAGCCCATGGTCATGCATTTGTTCATTTGCTGTGTTCCATATTCTGCAGTGGGCTGTGTCTCCGGCTCATTTGCATGCTTGTTGATTAGCTCCAGCTAAAATGATCTGCAGAGCCAATTCGCGGCTTAAATTGCTGGGAGATGTTGAGGTCCTGGTAGGGTCTCATCCATGCAGGTGCATAGATCCGAGACCACAGAGCCGGGATTGCGCTTCGGAAGCTGGTTTCCTGCGACTGAGCGGCCAGGTATATGTCTTCACACCTAGTAGTAGCTGGTGATATCGGATCATTCTGGCTTTTTCCTTGGGGTCGGTGAGGTTGTCACAAGACAGCCGAGGGGCCCCTCCCCCTTCCTGGCTCAGTATACTCTCTACCCTCATTAAACATTTTCTCTCCCACTTCGCCTTCTGTTTCATTTTCTCGTCTCTCTCTCCCTCTCTCCCTCCCGTGTCTTCGTTCCATCTCATCCTTCACCCTGTCGTCCACCGTCTCCTGCACACTCACTCACTGTCCTCTGTCTGTTCTTCTGCTGCGTTTTCCTCCCAGCCCTCCCCTCCGTCCAGGTCTTCCCCTCTCGGTTGGCCCTGCTCTCTGCTGGAGGCTGTCCTGACCTCCTCACCAGTCTCCTTCTTCACTTCCCCCCCGTTCCTTCTAGGAATCCTCTCTCCCCTTTGCAGCTCCGCTCTTGCCTCCATGTCCTTCCTGATCTTCTAGTCAGCATTTGTGCCACTGTGTTCTCTTTTTATTTTATCCCCATTCAGTCCATTTCAATTAAGACATTTAGTGTAATTCAAATATAAATTCCAACAGCATGGGAAATCGAAATAAATTATACTGTGTAAGAAATGAACATAAAAGAACAGTAATCATAATACCATATTACGCGCAGCTCTCCTGCTTCTTTTAACTCTACTATTGCTTAGAACAATTATAATCAATCAATCAGCATTAGATAGATGGGTAGGTAGGTAGGTAGGTTAGAGAGAGCGAGAGTGTGTGTGTGTGCTGGAAGCCTTGAACTTTGTTTGGTTACTTATGGTTACGGTTAGGGTTGGGTAGGGTTAAAGTTATTAGAGAAGGTTATCCCCATAGAAATGGATGTACGATCTCCACAAACATAGGGATAAAATGTGTGTGTGTGTGTGTGTGTGTGTGTATCCTGTGGTGGGTTGCTGCCCCTTACTGTAAGATAAGTCCAGTAGAGTGCTTAACTTCAACGTGATGATTATCTCACACTCCTACAGAAATCCACCTCTCGCCCCCTACGATGGCCGGGATCAATAACTGCCAGGCCGATAGATCGCAATCTGAGCTAGTGTGACTCATTGAGATGTCTTCTTTGCTGCTGCCCCCTGGTGGCTCCGTTAAATAGCACATTCAAGGTCAGGAGGGGGGCGGAAGTGCTGCTGAGGCTTTTCTGTTTGGTCAGTGCAGTTACTCCTTTGCTTTTGTAGCCCTGCTCTATTAATAGACGTTCCTCATCCTAGTGTCATTTGGGCAGCCCCTGTCTTCACGGCCCAATGGATTTCGTTTCTGCTAAGCCTTTCCTGCATCGCTCTTTCTGATGTGGATGATTCCATCCTCGCTTCCTCCTCGCATTCTCTGCGGTTTGTCGCTGTCGTTCATGTCGAAACAATTCATAATCATCCGTTTCATTCATGCTTTGATTCACTCCAGTTTGATGGACGTCGTCACTGCCGTGTCTGAGAGACGTGCCTGATCCAAACGCGGAAGGCTTCTGCTGACAAACCAAGTACAACTCAATGGCAGAGTGGCAGATCTTTTCATTAAAGACAACTGGATTGCAGACGTCCGAAGCTGAATGAAATAATTGATACAGATGATGTTTCAAAAACCAAACTGTTGCTTTTATATATTATATACATTATATACAGTGCTGATGAAACTGTGCTGAAAATTAACATTAAAAGCAGTAATCATAATACTATCCTGCTTCTTTTAATTCTACTTGGAAACTCTACTTTAATTCTAAATCTTGCTTATAACAATTATAATTAATCAATCAACAGTAGATAGATAGACTTGGCAATATTTGCCCACTCTTCCTTGAAAAAGAGATGTCACAAATATTGAACATATTTCAAATATTGAAATACAGTTATTGACATTTTGTGATTCTGAGAGTAATCCACAGAATCAGTTTAACTAAAATGTGACTTTTCAATGAGGCTGTCTACTGCACAGTGAAATCCATTCCAGATAGTCTGTCAATATTATTGACTTCACTATTAGTCTGTTTGCAATACATTTGCCTCTTTGAGTTTGTGATGAGGCTATAGCTATTTTATTTTGAATCAGTCGCCATCTTTTTGAGGCGTTTATGGCAGGGACTTGAGGTGCGTGACCTTTGAAAGGCTTCCTTTTCAAGTGTGTGAAAGGCTCTTGGAAACTTTAAGTGCTTTGAAATGCTAAGGTGAGCATGTAAGTCTATCAAACTTTTCTTTCTGTGCGTTTGTGTGGAGTTGTGACAGTTCATTCTTGACATTTCCAAACTTTAAGCCTGGAACTGCTGCCGTTGCTTTGATTGACGTTACCCCAGCTTGAAAAATATTACGAGAACTTGGTTCATCTCCAGAACCTTGGCCGTCATGCATTTTTCTTTTCGTTTTCAGAAAAGCAGTGTGTGTCTGTCATCTTTGGCAGGAGCTCTGAAGCTGGTTTTTCCTTGGAAAATTAAGGTGCTTAAGAAGAAAAGGAGGCCGTAGTGAAAAGAGCGCTTGCAGGAGGCCTGTGATCACTGACATGAATTATTGAAATCCTCCACTTTCAGAAGACTGTTAAATGGCAAGCACTGTGTGGCAATTAATATTCCCTGTTGTTTCCTCCATCTGAGATCAGCCCTGACAGGAGGAGAACACAGAGACGGAGGCAAAGCTCATTAGTGCAAATGCAAATGAATAGATCGCATGTCACTTTCAGCCCTGATAAGTGAACTATTTTCAGACAAAATGTGTCCAAACTTTGGATTTGTATTTTTTGTGTCCGTTTGTGTAAGAGTCTGCGTGTGAGTCCACACTGTTACCTCCCCATACTGCTAAAAATTAAGAGCAAACAGGTATTTTAAAAACTGTCAAAAGTGCCTAGTCTCAATATACATGGCCGTTGGTCAAGTAGGCAGTTTGTGGATTTTCTGTATCCATGCAGGCTGTCCAAAATACTTACCGTGAAAAGTAGGTGGTGGATTAGACCAGAGTTTTCCAATTATTAGAAGCTGTAACATCCCTTTCCAAGGAATTGGGTCTGTGGGGTAATGTCCGTAATACTGGTCAAAAATTTTCCTTCCTTTTAAAATAGGTAAGTCTTACACTATTGTTTTGCTGAATTCAAATATCTAAACAGAATTTACCTGTCACACAAAGATTTGGAGGGACACACAATTAAACCTTAAACTATACGTAGATTTACATTTGTGCATGTTGCAAGTGACTCATCTTAGAAGTAAAAATGTATGATTTTCTGCTGTACTTTGCCTCAGAAACATCCGTCTTTAAGGGTCCAGTAGCAGTCTGCGGGCAGACTGGGACTCCACTTGGTTTGACACTTGGCTTTTTCCATATCAAAGAGAGAGCAGGACCCTGTCTCAACATGTCTAAGCATGTTATAGCCTGTAAAATCTGGCAAAACAGGCTTACAGTACTTTGCTTTCTTCTGTAAAGTTCAGAAATAAAATTAAAATCCATCCATCCATCCACCCATTTTCTAAAACTGCTTGTCCTATTCAGGGATAACCACTGCACCATCATGCTGCTTCACAATTAAAATATTTTTTCCAAAATTACTCAGAAAAATGCCCATACATTCTTCAAAAGGAATTAAGTACTATTAACATCACCTAAAAATTACGTCATTGAAAAACTATGGGTGAGAGCAAAATTCTGAATGCATTTCTTAAATCAGCACTCAAAAGTACATGATAGTTGAAAGTGCATAGTTGTTTTATAGTCAAATTTTGGTTAACCAGTGTTATGTACAAATTATTTCTGTGATAAGCATCACAAAATCTATCTGGCACACCAATAATTTTAAAGGGAACAAAAACCTTGTAGTCCTGACAAGGAGAAACTTAATTTTATAAAAATCTGAGACTGCAATTAAAAAACTAACAATGCCAAAAGTCTAGTTTTTTTGTCAGTCTGCTTATGGTTAAGGTTAGGATTGGGTTAGGGATATGGATGTCATTTTGGGATCAGGGTTTTCATTAATGCTTCCACATCTCACCCTCCGTTGTTACCACTGCTTGGGTTTCAAAGTATTTTTGATAAGTCTGTAATATATTAACTCATTGATCTGTTGAGTCCTTCGCTATACCAGAACCACAAGACTGGACCAATTTTAGCGGTGAGGTATGCGCTGTGCTCCGTACCCCGGGGGAGACTCGCACAGGCTCTTCAGCTCCAAGAAACGATGCTGATTGGAGACATAGAGGAGTGACGATGGATGTTTTATGAAGAATGTGTGCTGTGAGGCGGCCGCTCTGCTCTGTCTGGGCGGGGCAGGGCCCCCCATCCCCTTCGCTGGTGCCCTGCCAGTTGCTGCGGACGTGCGGATGGCTCACCTTGAGCCGGGTCTTGGCTGAGGACGCCAGCATAGCCGCCCGTCTCTGCGTGAGTCACAGCTCGTGCTGCCTGTCCCCGGGGGAGAAAGTGGCCTCCAGCGAGTCACGCCTGTGTGTCCCCGGCCGGCCTGTCAGAGACCTACCTACAGCATGCATGTTCTTTGTATAGATTCAGACACTGTCTTTTGGGGGAAAATACCAGGGCAGTATCTTTCATATATTTAATTCTCACGAACAGTAACGATCTGCAGACACAGCAATGGTATTCAGAGCCCCACCAAGCTCTCCTCGTGCTCTGCCTTTGCGTCGTCACACCGTAATTGCCAGTACGGTTTGGGGACTGGTGCACATTAAGAAGGGATGGGTTAGGCCAGTCCTGGTGATTGCTGTATTGGGGTTGGCGCATTAGGGTGTGCCTTCTGGTGCATGCCACCCTGCCGTGCCACCTCATCCCCGCCACCTCATCCCCGCCACCTCATCCCCATGTCGCTGGCCTTCCTTTTTTCTGTGGTGCCTGCTTTCCGAACAGCCTGATAAAATTTATGTAAATTTTTTTCTGGTGAGTTCAAAGAACTAGCTTTTTTATTATCAACTGAGATCCGTTTTTTTTTTTTTACTTTCCCTTTTAATCTCTGCACAGCACCAAACTGTTTTCTTTTTGATCTGTCAGATGAGGGAGGCCGAATCCTCCATGCAAACAGGCTTTGCCTCCTTGACAGATGTGCACCATGATTGACTAGAGGTGATGCAGAAATATCTGCAGTCGCCTGTTTTTCCTACTCTGAAAAGCTCAAAACTATTTAGCTTGCAGGCCAATATCTACACAAATGCTAGCTCACTTGCTACTTTATGACACTTGTAAAGAGATGCCCTTAAATCTGACTTCTGCTTCCTTTACGACCATTTTCTATTTGATGTTTTGGTTATTTACTTGTAGAAGTAAAACAGGAAAACAGATCTGATAAGACATAGCTATTACCCTTTCGGAAATGCGAAACCAAAAGCTTGTTACTCTTGCTAAATTGATGTGAGAGTATCACTGTCCATATCCTAATTGTAAGAAGGTTATTGGCCAATAAAATCTTGCTGATCACTTATCCACAGTGCACGGATGCCCTACGGGGTAAACAAGCAAGAAATCTTTCATGCATTGCCTAGGGCTGAGTCATTTTGTGTCAGTTTGCACAAATTTATTTGGCACAGCTGACTCTGTGGGCTGCACAGGTGCAATCAAATGTGTGAGAGACATATTCTTTTACGGTGGTCTGATGGTTGTGGAGTGTGTCCTTCAATATATCTGCATGCAGAATGATACATATATGATTACCCACGTCTTAGAATTTCACAGAGATTTTCCTTGTGGGGCTTGTCTGATGGAGAATGGAAGTCTGCTGTGCATTACCTTTTTTTGAAGCCTCTGCCAAAAACTGATCTTAGGGTTAGTACTTGATTGAGTGTTCTGCTGGTGAGGTTTGTTCTGTCATAATGGTGTGTGACTTGATCTTATTTGTTATGACCTTTGCTAGTATTAGTTGCGGCGACGTCCGTTTTCGCCACACGGTTTGTTGGTCGTTTTTAGAGGAAGATTGATGTGAGCGATCTATCTGAGCTCCGTTTGTGATTGATGTCGTTGTTAGTTACCGTTTCCAGTTGCTCTTTGTACAATTTGTTGTTGTTATCATTGTTGGGGAGGTTATGGGACTAGAGTGGTGTTCCGTAGTTTGCTGTGTGCGGAAATTACTTTGTTTTCATTTGCCCCCCATATATACAGTATATGCATAAGCACATGTTCAACCCTTTTTCACGTTTTTTTTTTTTTTTTTACTGTGCAATCAGATTCTTTTACATGCCTTTACCTCGTTAGCGACTGCAATAGGCCCGGCCCCTTTTCCCTGCTGCAAAGAAGGGGCCAGTGCTCCAACATGGCGCTTCCCTGCCCTTCACCTCTGACATGGAGGCCGGGCAGTATGGCCACATGCTTGGGTTTGATCCCTGTGACCTGGAGGCGAGATGCAATTACGCCGGGCTGCTGTGTCCTGCGCTTCCTGCCGGCTTGATGTAAATTAACGGCTCTATTTTTCCAGCTGTGTGCGTCCGGGGTGTGGGTGTTCCCACATACTACACTGGCCGAGACTCTAATGACACCTTCACAGGCTGCAAATGGACGTGATTCCACGAGGTCAGACCTGTAGACAGGACTCTCTGTCTGGAGAGATTAATGGCCTCTGATGGGAAGCAGGAGAGCGCCGAGATATTTATCATCCTCTGTGGGAAGGCCTCACCGCACATGGCCACCGCATGTTTGCTGAAGTGTGTGTGTGTGTGTGTGTGTGTGTGTCTGTGTGTTTGGGTCATGTATATATTACATTGCGTGGACCAAACGCACCCACAAAGTGATAAAAACCTGTTATTTTTACATCATGGGGATTTTCACATAGAAATGAATGGAAGGTCCCCATACAAATGTGTGTGTATGACCAGTATCTGTATTGTCAATAAATGCAGAACTAAGTAATACATGTATTACTTCTGTCATTATTCTGAGTATGTCAACAAAAAAATAAAAACCCCATATTAGAGTCCGTCTTCAGTACCCACCCCACCCTCTAGCTTACTCAAGGATGGGGATTTGTACAGTATGTGGCGGAGGGGAACGTACCCGCAAGGCAAGATGAGATCAAAATGCAAGCAATGAATGGAGGAGAAAGAGTATCGTCCCGCTTCTCGTAGCTTTCAGGAGTTCATAAGCTCATATTATACCAGCAAATGAATATGTCAAAGTTATGCAAAAAATGTCCTATATGAGGACATCATATAAGGAATGGACTGACACATGCAGTATTCAGTTTCTGAAAATTCTGTGACTAGTCACCCACATCTTAAATGAAGATATCGTCCAACCAGATGTTCAGTTTGACATTTAACATTCTAACCCTTTTGGCTTCTAATCACCCCATTCAAGGTGGGAATCCCACCTATCAGGCCTGACATGCCTCTAATGAATGAGGGAGCTCTGCGCTCTGGCCCCAGCCTTCTGCTTATTGTGTATGCCTTAACACAATTTGACATTTTCAAACGGGGAGTCAATGGGCCCCTCAGCTCCAAGCAATTGTTTCCTCCAAAAAAGCACCAGCATGCCGAGAGACTTGTGACATTTATTCATCTGATCTGTCCTTTGTCTCCCAGCTGCCACTTCCTCACTTTCGGGAGACTCGCGCCGGCGTTCCCAAAAGCTCTCGCTACTCCCCGCGCCCTCCCCTCACTCCTCTCTCTCCCTCGCCCTCCCCCACCGCCTCTCTCTCTTTGTTAGACAGCCTCGGCTCCTCTCCCCGCTCTCTCTCCTCCTCTCGCCGCTCTCTCCCCACCTCTTGCTCTGCCTCTCCTCATCCACTCAGCCGGTGGAAGCGGCAGAAGGCTGTGGAGTAGCAGCACGAGCTCACTGCTAGTCCAACCAGAGCCAGACCTGCAAGCGCACCATCTCGCCTTCCCCGAGAGGCAGAGCCAGACCGGCAAGGCACCATCTCGCCTTCCCCGAGAGGCTGATCCAGACCGCCAAGGCACCATCTCGCCTTCCCCGAGAGGCTGATCCAGACCGGCGAGGCACCATCTCGCCTTCCCCGAGAGGCTGATCCAGACCTCCGAGGCACCATCTCGCCTTCCCCGAGAGGCTGATCCAGACCGCCAAGGCACCATCTCGCCTTCCCCGAGAGGCTGATCC
>JAODKL010000128.1:16751987-16773303 GCA_026780765.1 Petrocephalus schoutedeni
ATGGACCCAGAGAAGACCAGTCCCTCACCACACCATTGTGTTGGCGGTGATGGACCCAGAGAAGACCAGTCCCTCACTACGCCATTGTGTTGGCTGCTACATGACGCCTGTTCTGACAGTACCAGTGCAAAAAGCTTCTGCTCACCACAGCTGGAGATTTCTCATCACTTTTTTTTTTTTTTGGCCTGAAGTTGCAGCCGCCCCACCTCGCACCCCCGAAGAGAAAGCGAGCAATTGATTTATTCATTGGTGTTTATTCATTGGCCACATGCATCAGTCACATGGAGAAATGAAACTGTTGTGTCACTCTTTTATTCAGCAGTAATGAAAAATGACAGCCTTCCAATCGGTGCGCACACAGGGAAATTTATCACCTGTTCAATTTCACACTTGGGTAAGCCCGAGCTCAGCGTCTTTGTCAACAGTGACAAAGCACTGGGTGCATATAGTGTATCACTTGAGGGTGAGACCTCTTGAATTTCCGATTACTGAAGGCTGGTGCTCTGAATAAGAAGAAGGGGAAAACAACCCTATAACAGACTCTCAAAACAGCACAAATGCCGGCATTGCGAATTACAGAGGAAAGCCGGAGCATGCAGGAAGACGTCTGCAGCGTGACTCATCCTGGCGCTGGATCTTACCTGGGTCAGAGATGCGATATCCGCCTCCTGACGTCTGACACATGGCTGACACGCCCCTCCAGTGCTCAGTCACACCGCGGCCGAGCACCCAGCACTGCCGTAATGCAGTGTTTAACTTTACTTCTGTCCACTGAAGTCATAATGTGAAGGTCATTCTTTCCAGCTCTTTTTGTTCTTTTGTCTTTATCAATTTTCCACAAACCCCTCAAGCCGTTTTCTTGGCTGAATTCTTTATTTCTCGTCCTTTCATCTTTTTTCCCCCTTATTTTTGTTAGACCCCTCGCCCGGACAGCCATTTAGTCAGAAATCCAAGCCAAGAAGTAACGAATAACATGGGGATGCAGGATGTAACTGATAGCCCTCTTTTTTATTCCCTTTGCAATATTTTATCTTATTTTCATATCCAGTTTTACAGAACAGCAGTAAATTTTGACAACAAGCTGCTTTGAATTAGAGGCTGTCATTGACATTAGGAAATGAGGCAATTTGGAGGGAATTGAGCCGGTAACAGAAAGGGATACTGGTTCTGTTCTTCAGATCTCGCTGCTCTCTCTGTATCTGTGAAAAGATAAAACCAAGAAGCTGTCTAGGTTGGAAGCTGATTAGATTGTAGACGGATGTAGGCACAGCTAATATATCAGAGATGATGAGAGCAAAATGAGGGCAGTGAGATGGAACATTTCCTCCATGATTAAGGAGTTCTAAACGTAGAATGGCAAGAAAAATACAGTATATGGGCATGAAATGTATCTGTGTTAAATGAGCTTTCAAGATTTGTAATATAAGTACAGTAAAAATTCGTTAGCACGGACTTCTGGGGACCATCAAAAAAAGTCTGTGTTAAAAGTCTGTGTTAAAAGCAACTTTTAATGCCCAAAAGCACAATACTTACAGCGTTATTTTCTCTAAAGCTAACGCAGTTTGCTCACGCTTATTACTCATTTTTAAATGTATACAGAACGTGAATAGATTACAGTTAACAGTAATACACGCAGCCTCTGATACCCAGGCAGGACGGCCACTGCACACCCTGGCGATTCCGCGAGTCAGTCAGCCAGCGCGGCCCCTCACTGCCCAGGCAGGACGGCCACTGCAGACCCTGGCGATTCCGCGGGTCAGTCAGCCAGCGCGGCCCCTCACTGCCCAGGCAGGACGGCCACTGCAGACCCTGGCGATTCCGCGAGTCAGTCAGCCAGCGCGGCCCCTCACTGCCCAGGCAGGACGGCCACTGCAGACCCTGCAGTTTTACTGTATATTCAGATGTACATGACCCTGTTCAGGATAGATGGATGGATTGTATGTATGTGTTCAGATGCTATGGTAAGACTTACAGTGGTGGCAAATTATAAGAACACTTCGCATATTTAAAAGGTTTCGGGTGTTTTTGTTGAATTGGCCATTAAAATACCCATTAAACAGTGATTATTATGCTCTATAAACGATAGAATAGAGCCTTCATAAGGAGAGTCACTGTGCTAAGTCCAGACCCCAACCCCATCAAGCACATTTGTGACGAGTTGGAAAATAACCTGGACAGATCTATTGTACATTTAAAGCAAAGCCTTTGGCTTGAGTTGCAGAAGGCATGGGATAACATTAGTGTGAAGTTCTCAGGAAATATACTGACACTGTGCCAGAGATGTGCTGCTGTAATTGCTGCAAAAGGTGGACATACCAAATATTAAAATTAAAAGTGGATAAAAACAGTAGGTCTCACTGCATCTGATGTTTGTTGTGCTCAACCATCTGCATATTTCATGAACATTATGAAATGAAATCATGTTTTGGAGGCAAAAACGTCAATATGTTCAGATCTGTCAGGTATTCTAATAATTTTGCCCACCGATGTCAGAGCAAATCCAGTGGAATCCGCACTTTTGTGACGGACCCGATGTAAATAATCTGCATTCACTGATTTAGTCGAGTTAAAAACTAGATGCTATAAATCTTTTGCACCTCAAAGTGTTTTTCTTGTCTTGGATTTTCAGCACCGTGCTTGTCAAGTGCTTCTTTTCTTTTTCGGTTTTTATTTAATCTGTTCTGCTCCAGGGACTGGTTTTCTGGAAGTGTATGTTTCAGTAGTTTAGCTGTCTGAAATCAGCAGCGAGAGAAAAAGCAGCCGGCCCCTGGGCTTTTGATTGGGGTCGCACTTCATTCTGGAACGGCTCAGACGCTCTGCTTCTGAATAAGTCATGTCTCGCTGCTCTCCGCGCGCTTGTTTGGAAACAGCGCTCCTTCCCCAGGCGTGCTCACGCCGGCCCAGTCCACGCTCTGCTTTCCTCCTTGGATACATAGACTACAACGAGGAACACTGTCCTATTTCAGATTTAGAAACCATTTTATTTTGTACTTTACAAAAGAATATGTCGATGATTTTATATAACGTTATACTTTCATGTGCAGTTAGAGGTCTTTTTGTATACACATGCAATGTCCCTTTAAGATTCCTCACTTGAATTCCACACGTCCTCATCCTCAGAGCAATATTTGCCATTTAACATTTACTGGTGGTTACTCTATTACAAAAGTCCTAGAATTTTCACCCCTGATTACAGTATGATTGATATGGAGGCTTATTAGTCCCTAATTAATGTCGTTAATCATTTCTCCCTCTTTCCTGGTGCATCATTGTTATTGTTATTGCATGTCGTGTTTTTAGACCTAATGACAGTCAGTATATGAGCTTTCAGTTCCAGGAAGGCCACCAAACATGGATTTCTTGTGAGTCATATTCCCATACTCATGCCTTGCAGTGCTCGCTTTCTAAGTCACCTTTGTTCCACAGAATTCACTGTTTTTACAAATTGTTCTCCAGCATGCAGTTGTTGCTGCTTTCACATTTATTTACCTGACACTCATGCCTTCCAAACGAAAATCAGAGTCGGCCAGCTTCCCTGGGGCAGTTTGGATCGCGGGTTATGATCAAAGGCCCACCGGTGACGCTGTGGACACAGGCACGGCTCATTAATCTGCCGAGTCCTGCAGCGCCCGCATGCCACATCTGTGTGTCTCGCGTGCAGAGTGCGGATCGGGAGCGTCTGGGTCCGGCCTGGACGGCGCCTGTGAGCAGGAACGCTGCCGTCTCTTTGGCGGGTCGTGGGACGAGGACTCCGAGGAGGACCGCTGTGTGTGTGACTTCACGTGCCATAGTGTGCCACGTAACCAGGTAACACCGGCCTCAGATTGGGGGACGGGGTTCCTCCAGACACCGTCGGATGTTTGTTCTCTAGGTTAAAAAGTACACATGTGCATTATTTGAACTGATCGCTCATTATCCTTTTTAATCCCTTTGTCTGTAACAGACTATAAGGCACTTCAGACTTATAGCTTTACTAACTAGAAACCCGGAGTGTTGGAAAGCTGCAGTAAGTAGTGATTACTGCTCCATATACCACCTTCCGTATTAAACACCTGCTCAGATCGCCACGGGGTACCTTGTTACATTTTAATGTCTGCCCTGAGCCGCCCTCAATCTCCGTCCATTTTCCCATCCAGGTGTGTGGTTCAGACGGACACACCTACAGCAATGAGTGTGAGCTTAAGAAGAGAAGATGTGAGAAACAGGAGCCCTTGCTGGTTTACAGTCAGGGGCCGTGCGCAAGTGAGCCTCACACCTGCCTCCCCCAACTCAGCTGCGGTCTGATTCTTCACCAGTGCATCTACAGTTGTGCTGAATCCAGTGCCTGATGTCTGTGTTGTTGTTGATTATTTATCTATTTAAATAACAGGATGCATGCACCATAAGTTCCATCTTACTTCTGCTTAGCGGGAACAGGGATGACTCTATGACAAAGAAGAAGGAAATAGGTTGCGTAAGATGTGTTTAGTCAGCATTTCAAGGTTGGACGCAAGTGTGGGTTTAATGACCTGTATCTGCGACTCGAAAGGGTGATCTCATCACCAGCGGGGCTCAGCACCACCATATCTCAGCTGACACAGCTTTGCTTAAGGGCTGGAGAAAGATAGGCCTCGCTTTGGTTCCCAGGCCCCAGGCTCTTTCATATTGGAGGTGACCTAATAACAAAACTGCTCTATACCAGGGGAGATAAACAGTACAGCTGTGGCACAGACAGACAATTTCCAGTAATGATGCTCCCTTAAAGTCTTCCGGGTTTGAGAGAAACACCAGGAACTGTGTCTGTTCAGTATGATTGCATGGTCATTCTGATAAACATTGTTAGTCATTACGATATTAAATTCTGTGTCACTATAAACTGCCTTTGAATTGGTGGTGGCTTCCCGTCCCACATAGTCCCTTCTTTTCTAACGATCCACCTCTTTTCTTTAGGTACCTCCCCACCTGGCTTGACTCAGGTTAAGCACTGCAGTCAAACAGCATATGGCTGTTGCCTTGACAACACAACAGCTGCCCTGGGTGTAGGACTGGCAGGATGCCCCAGTAAGAGCTTTGACCTGTGATGCAGTGACCTCACACTGACACTTCATTAAAACTCACGTCTTATTTTAATGCTAATGATCCGTAAACCAGAATTCTATGTAATTATGTATCCAGTGCGGCCCCAGTTTGAATGTAACTTGGTGGAATTCCATTGTATATGTTTATAAAACACCTGCAGTGTCTCCATAGCAACGATTGGGTGTTCCTCAGGTACCTGTCAGTGTAACCCTTATGGCTCCTACCGGGGGTCATGTGACCCGACCGACGGCCAGTGCTCTTGCAAGCCTGGTGTGGGAGGAGAGAAGTGTGACCGCTGCGAGCCGGGATTCTGGAACTTCCGTGGCATTGTCACCGAAAGCATGAGTGGCTGCACGCGTAAGGGACCCCCACTCCCGCCGCCCCTGCACTGCTACTCCTGCGAGACAGAGACGGCCCCAGCCGCTCAAAGCCACACCTCTTCCTTACAGAAAGCCATGTTTCCTGGTGCCCTAACCCCTTTGTTTTTGTGACCTCTAGAAATTCAGTTTAGAATAAATGATGAAGTTTGTCCAGTGGCTTGTTTAACCCCTGTCCCGTGTTTGGGGTCAGTCTGACCCCAGAGCATCATTAAACGGTAGGCAAATTTCACATGGGGAAATTATCACGGGAATAGGGTAGCAAAGTTTGCCTTCAGAGGAGCCATCAGCTCTCAGCATGGAGACCTTCCAGGACTGCACTGTTGTGATGTTTCCGTTGTTTCTGCATCTCATAAGCATATAGTCTGTGCTCAGAATCCAGACTCGGTCTGACCTGAAGTTGCCGAACAGAGGAATGGAGTCTCCAGTCACTCTGAGGTTAAGTGCAGACTAGCCTCTGGGGTGCTGTTTGTCAGACGCTACCCGCTAAGCGATGGCAGTACGGAAATCAGATTACATGACATGGCTTAACATGCTTAATGAAGAAGATTTAGCTCAGGATTGAGTGTTTATTTTTCTTGTCTGGTTTTAGTGGTTTCTTTGGCCCGCAGCACTTGTGATAGTACTGCCTGTACTGACCTGGTGCATCATATTGTCACTGTCACTATAGGAACTGAGTCAAACATGGATTTGAGTTGCTAATGCACTAGTGTTGAAAGCCAAATAGCAAAACGAATGGCTATTGTTTACATCGTGTCGGTTTTGAAAAATCCGAACAAGGTCCGCATTACCAATGTCAAATTCTGTCATCTGTGCCACTACGTTGCCAAATGGGGATGAGTAACACGTTGTGCATTGCATGCTGGGACGAGGGCGTGAAAGAGAGAAATCCAAGGCACTACCTGCTGTTAGCTATGACCGATTTATTGGTGTGTCAGAGGGTTGATGAAACGGCTGACAAAACAGCTTTAGGTGTGTGTCTGGGCCGTAGCACTACAACTGATAGAATATGCACTGTAGCATGATGTTGACGATCTCTCCGTAAAGGCAGATGGTTGAGCTATTTTAATCGGCCATGATCTAATATCATCAAATCACAAACCCCTACTAAAATCCATGGCTGACTCAGATCCTGCAGTAATAATCACCACTCTGTCAGTAGGAAACCGCTTAATTGCCGTTGGCCATCAGACTTAGCATCGCCCTTAAATCCACCGTCTCTCTCAAAATGCAGCCTGCCATTGTGACATGCTGGGCTCCGTGCGGGATGACTGTGAACAGATGTCAGGCTTGTGCTCGTGCAAGCCTGGTGTGAAGGGCATGAAGTGCAGCGTGTGTCCTGACGGCACCGAGATGGGCCCCGGCGGCTGTGACCACGGTAGGACGTGCACGGCTCCCTGCTCCCTGCCGCCTCCCTCATAGATCAGTGCCAGTTCACTCTGAGTGCTCTAACCTCTGTGTCATCTCCGCAGGATGAAGATGTTTGCTTAAGCTATGTGTGCACTGCTTAGTCTAAGGGAAAGCTTTACCTGAGAGAAAACGCCAGGGCTTTAGAGCACTATCTCCCAGACGGTCCACGTTTGTGTTAAATGAGTGTTTCCCAATCGGGTCCCCATGGGCCCACAGACCTCCCAGGTTTTTGCTACCCTCCAGCTCCCAGTAGGAGCAGACTGTCTGTGGGTCCCCAAGGTCCAGATTGGGAAAGATTGGTTTTGAGTCTTTGCAGTTTAGGAATGGCTGAAGGACAAATATGATACAAGATTAATTCTCACTTCTGGGCTTTGCTTGTGTTGCAGTTTTTCTTTAGTTACTTTTCTGACCCAGAGGTGAAACTCATTGACTTTAGGAGCTGTGCATGTACCAGATGGCCCAGTAACCTGATGTTCTGATGTCCATGTGGGGTTTTTTTATGCATTGTTGTTTTATAATGTCTCCATTCAGGCTTGGGGGCGAGAACCTCCTGTGAAGAGATGGAATGCAAGTTTGGAGCATCCTGTGTGGAGGTTAATGGCAGAGCCCACTGTGAGTGCCCCTCTCTAGACTGCCATGAGGAGAACAGGACTAAGGTGAGCCCCCTGCTACACTTCATGCTAATTGCATGCATTTCTAATATATAGTACTTAATATTTTTCTGTATCTGTATAAAAAGTTTCTAGTATTCAGCAGTTCAGTACTTTGAAACATATGATGACGATTCCTGTGTCCACTTCTGTGCATCGTTGTGACTTGTGTGTGCGCACCAACGCAGGTGTGTGCTTCTGATGGGGAGACGTATGCAGACCTGTGTCAGCTGAACACTATAGCCTGTCGACAGGACAAGGTCATCACTGTGACGCACGAGGGGCCCTGCACAGGTGAGCGCAACAGGCCAATACACGCTGGGGAGCATATTGAGATGGTGTCACTCTGGTGACTAACAGTGCACTCAGGTTAAACCACAACTCCAGCGAGTGAAGTCACAGCTGGACAATCTGCCTGGGATATTGTGCCGGAGTGACATCACTTCCCAATTGTGAATTTGGTTAAATTCGATTTGTCAGATGCACATTCACGCTGTGCTTTTCTCCTTCTACCATGTCCAGATTCAGATCTGGTGACTAAGGCCAAGTGTGCTGAACTCATTGTTATGCTAATGGGCCCAGCTTGAGACGACTTCTGTTTTGTGACATGGCACAGTAGCCTGCTGGAAGCAGCGATTAGAAGACGGGTATATTGTGGCCATAAAGGGATGCACATGGTCAGCAACAATACTCAGATGCTGTGTCATTTATTGCATTCGATTGGTATTAGGGAGCCCAAGGAAACATTCCCTACATCATTTCACCACCACCAGCAGCCTGGCCCGTTGGCACAAGGCAGGATGGATCCATGGATCATGCCAAATTCTGACCCTACACTCTTTATATCGCATCAGACAAAATGGCCTTTCTCCAGTCATCAGTGGCCACCCACAGCTTCCTCTTATCTGACAGTGGAGCCCAAACTTCTGCTGTTGTAGCCCATCCACGTCAACATGTTGTACAGAGATGCCTCTCTGCTCACCACTGTGAGTTACTATAGTCTTCAGTTTGATCTAGTCTGGCCCTTCTAATCTGGCCTCCTCTGCAAGGCATTCCCACCCACAAAACTGCTGCTCATTGGCGGCAGCAGCGGCTTTTAGCACCACTGAAACCACCCCCAAGCCCCTGCCAGCCCCCGCTGGCCACAAACAGTCACTACACGAGCCCACAGTGCACTATTTCAGTGGGGGCCCAGAGAACCAACATACCCACCTCTTCTTCTTTCTATTTCACCCCAACTTGGAAAGCAGTAGGATCTGAAATCAAACCACCATCAGGCAGCAACAACCAGGCCTCGGTCAGAGTCACTGGCATTACAGTTTTTACCCATTCTGATGTCTGATTTGACCATGAACTGCTCTTGACCTATTTTTTCATGAATTCATGCTCCTGCAACATGATTGCTTGATTAGATATTTGCATGAACTAGCAGGTGAACAGGTGATACCAGTAAAGTGGGTGGTGACTATAAAATGTACCTACATGCTGGCTACATGTTACATTTGCTGCACGGCTGATATAGTACATATTACTGAGGTACTTGGTGGTTCAATCCAAAATCATTTCAGTTGGGGTCTGGCAGACTAAGGATGATGTTTCAGAGCAGATCCTGATATATTTGGGCAGATATATTCTTGATCAGATGTATTCAGTGATGAGTCGGTTTGTTACCAATTAATTGGCTGAATTTATTACATATTTCATATGGCAAAAATCTCAGTTCTTACTTTTGCTAAAAGTTTTTACTGACAATAATATGCACCGCTTACAAACTGACAAACCAGTGAGCTCCTATGATGGGATTTAGCTTTGAGGCACTGGGAACAATTCAAAGAGCTATAGAAATTGCATATCTCTTTTTGGGGAAAAAAAAATCAATAATTATGTGCTGCTACAAAAGCATTTTGGAAGGGAATGAACAATTATTTTCAAATGTATTCACAAAGCTTTGTTCCTAAAAATGAGGTTTAGCCTTTTTATGAGGTATGAATTCTCTATTTTAGAGGAGGTCATAGAGGAAATTTACTGGGTGGGGGACACGCCCTTCAAAACTGATTCATCCAAGTACTCAGCCGAAGAATGCCCATCACCCCTAGTTCACTGCAAGCAGGCAGGAGCTGGGCGAGAGTCATTACATAGTGGATGGCATCACGTTTGCAAGAACATGCAGTATACGCGTATCTCAGTATGCCAGATTGTTCCAGACAGAGTAGAAGGATTTGTCTTCTGGTAGGAATCTAAAGTAAATACCACATAGATATCTGCTAATGATTCACAGTATGATTATTAGGGTTGTACTTTAAAGAGGAGGATACCACTGAGACAGAGAGCCTTAGCTTCCAAAACAAGCAATTTATGGCCTGACTGGGGAGGAAAGGATGATCATTCAGGGCTCGTTGTATCAGATAACTGATGTTAAGCCTCTCTGGTGAGTTTCTTTAGGCAAGAAAAGTACATGAAAGGCGAACTTTGTGGAAACCGCTTGTCCTGTTCAGAGTCATGGGGGGTCTGGAGCCGGTACCAGGATGCTTTCTATGATGGGAAAAACAACAGTCCCCCACTGAATTGCTCATATAAATGTACCAATATGTGAGCTACCTACATGTACCTAAATTGGGTTGGCTGTACAGCACTACGGTAAGGTGAGGTGATGTATTAATGCGGATATAGCATGGTCTTTTTGGCCGAATTGGCCCTTTACCCCTGAATACCCCTGAAGTATTAGCCAGAAAAGGTGAGGTTGTCAAAAAAAGTGTCACCCACTATCAAATGAGACGATTGTACCCATTTCTCACAAGCTGCACCAGAAATTATTCCTTATGGCAAAAACATTCTTTAGACCTTCATCAAGCCATTGGTATCTGTGCTGAAAAAAGAACTGTTTGAAGTTAGATTGCGGCAGACTTGAAAGGTCAGTGTATAGATGAATTAAATGAGTAAAAGATAAAATTAGTATCCTGGCAGACACAAGGTTCGGAATTAAGTGGCTTTAGGGTGCGCGGTCGGTGATGAAGGTGCTCTCGCATCGCCTGCAGGATTCCTGCCGTCCCATATGGTAGCTGTGCCTTTGTTTGCTCAGGTCCGACGGCGGCCATGTAAACAGATGGCATAAGTAGGCCATGGGTGATTTGATGAGGACGATCCACCCTCGGCTGCTCACCCCTTTCCTGCTTCCATTTTGCCGCGCCCTGCCTACACTCGCACCTTCTCTCCGTCTTTTTACGTCCCGGTGGATCCCATCGTGATATCGAGCTAAGATAACCGCAGTGTGGAGGGAAGTGGAGATCTCGCCAACATGGTCACGTGCCTTAGAAAGTCAAACAGAGCGTTAAACAGGATTACTGATTCTGATCCACCATAGGGCCTCCCTGCCAGGTCTTTTTTGCATGAGTCACAGCGGCAGGAGCTCGGACCCCATCTTCCCCTCTTTTCTGCTACACTGATGTAATACTTGGTACTTATGATCAGCCAGGAGGTTATACCAGACCCCCTGCTTGACCGTCTTTGCCGGGAAGGCATCTAAAGCTGTCCAGTGCCTCCAATCATTTGCTGCTTGCTGCGATATTTTATTCATGTCTGCACGTTTAGTCGTTTTCTGATTTTCACGCATTCCTTATGTTACACTTTATGTAAGTTTGGTGGAATGTGAGCAAAGTTGAGTAAAAGCAGCTCCATCAGACCTCGTCTGTCCTTCATATTCAGCAAACCTAAGAGGAATGAGGTTGAAGAGCAGTGAGATTCGGGGGTGATGGATGAGATGAGGTGGTTGCTGGACTCTGGACCGTAATTCCTGAGAAGCAGAAGCCCAGATGGGTCTTTGCCCGCAGAAGCTTGCTAGCAGATTTTTACTCCCAAAAAATTTCACATTTGAATTTTTAAATCCGGTTCCGTAAATTCATGAATATTCAATACACACATTATGAAGCACGACTAAATATTTAATTATAACAGGTGTTGGGTTCTAGTTTACTGTAAAAGAGCACCCACATCTACATCTTGGCCTTGGGTCAGAGGTAACCATGCATTTTTAAATAGTACAGAGACTTTTGCATTTTTATGTAATGTTCTGCTAATGATAATGGGAATGTAATATACATTTTTGCAGGAGACTGTGTGTGTGTGTGTGTGTGTGGGGGGGGGGGGGGGGGGGTGATAAAAAAACTGTTACTTTGTCAGTCCCCACAAGGGGAAAAAAAACTATAAAATGCAAATTAAAAACAAAAAATTCGAAGAGTCTTGTATTTTGTTTGGTTACTTACTGTATGGTTGAGGTTAGGGCTGGGTTGGGGTTAAGGGTGTCCTGGTTGGGATTAGGGTTTTTCCCGTAGAAATTAATTTATGGTCCCCATTTAGATATGTGTCTGTCTGTGAGTTTGGTATTGCATTCTGAACATTTTCATAGTTACGATCAGACGTGGGTCTCTGCTTCTGAAAACCTGCTTGTACCAAGATGTCCATTTATCAAGAATGAGGCCGCCCTCATTTGTTATCTTCCTTTTCTTTAGTTGTTTTCTAACAGCGCCGACGCATTCGGTTCTGCCGCACTGGGCTGGCTCACAGGGTGCCGCCAGCCGAGACCCTTGGCTGCGGGTGCGAGTGCCGCAGGGGTTCTGGGAGGGAGAAGCCCACTCTTTAGTACAGCTGAGTGCCAGCTGACGCTCCAGCAAGCTGTGATTAGTCCTCCCCTTACAGGAAGGCAGCATTTGCATATGTAATTAATGCACATACAGATTCCTCAGCGTCCTGTATGCAGGAAGTGATAGAGGGTGATTTGGAACTTAATCAGCCCGCTTTGGCGGATTCACTGGTGTTCAGGTTGGTGTTCACTGGTGTTCAGGTTGGTGTTCACTGGTGTTCAGGCTAGCCGCTGGGCTGGTTCTGCACTGCTCATGTTTCTCTATCAATCTGTCGCTACTTGCAAACTGATACGGGGATTTCCCACGATGCTCAGCAGAATGTCACGAACGTGTTGAATCAGAGTGGTAGGCCTTGTGAAACATTTTCATCGGTGCTTACCCATCATTCATTCCTGCTTCCTCCAGAAACCATGCACGCTGAGCGGCCGGCCCACCCCACCCTCTCCCTGACCCACCCCCGCTCCACCCCTTTCACCGCCCGCACCAAGCTCACCACGTCCCTCCATGGCCTCACCAGCACATGGCCCATCGACGAGCAGGAGGCCACCGCAGCAGTTGACGTGGACGCCCAGTCCCACCCCTATGTAGAAGCCCTCCCGCCAGTCCCGGCCAGCGAGGGCCCCAGCACCCCTGCCATCACCTCCACCCACCACAAGCCACCTCGCACCACGTCCTCTCCCCCAACCTCCAGCCCTGGAACCTTCTCAGCTACCCTCTACGAGGATTCGGGCAGTGGGGAGCCCAGCGGCGACGACGAGGCAGAGAGTAGCGCTATGCTGGAGGCTAGCGGGGAGGATCCTGTTGGTAAACCAGCTGTTTCACTACATATCCCATGGGCCATTGCTGCAAGGCGAGAGTTCAAGGAGTGGATGAATGGAGACAGGCTCTACAGTCTGTGCATAACACCAGAGGTGGAAAGTTCACATCCAGAAAATACAAATTCAGATCCAGATTTTGTTTCAACCAACCAGTAGAGTGTAAAGAGTCACAGTCAAAGAGTACCCTACTGGTTGGTTGAAACAAAGTCTTGGTCTGGATTTGTCCTTTCAGGACCTGAACTTGCCGCTTCTGCATAACACAGTGTCTCTGTGGTGAACAGTGTGTCTTAACATTGTGTTTTAATGTTTCCAGTTTCATTACAAATCGGTAATGCAGGTATCTTGGGAGCTATTAGCAAAGGAAGAACAAAATGTCGTGGAACATGCTGTGTGAGAGGTTATGGGTGGTAAAAGGAAATATTCCACTGCTGAGACCTGACAAAAGCAGAAGTCTGACAAGTCACAAGAAAATGTCACGCGGAAAGGAAGCACTTCAGATGAGGAGAATGTGGCTCAGAGCATTATACTTAATCATTCCCCGGGGGCGTGTTCATTTTAACTGAGAACAAAGACACTTAAGTAAGTCAGCATCCTCGAGAGTGGCTTGTATGTGTTTTCTCACTTCTTAGTTTTTCACAAATTATAATTAGCCACTGTGCTATGGTGTCTAATTGGCACTGCGATGTAGGCAGCAAATCACAGTCGTGGATGAGAGGTAATGAGTGACACTATAAGCTGCATATAAGCCAATATGAACATTTGTAAAACATTAACAAGCTAGATAGTGCTGTTGACAGCTGGAGTTTTTTGAGTTCATTAATGGTTAGATATATGTTGCTGGTAGAGGATTTTTGACATACCTTCTCAACTTCTCAACAATTTATTGATTTATTTCATTCTGTTCATTCTGATTTTGCATTGTAAATGCAATTTCCCCTTAGTAGAAGTTGAGAGGTTTTTGAGTAAACTGATATAAACATAGTAATATTATGGTAATATGGTAAACACAATTTTAAGAAGCAATGTGCAGTGTGTTATTCTGAATTTTAATTGGCAGACAGCAGCACTTTCACTTTGGTCTTTTAATGCCCTGTCACCTCTGTGACATGAAAGTGCAGGTGTCCCTGTGTGACGAGACATTGTGTCCCTGTGTGACGAGACATCGTGTCCCTGTGTGACGAGACATTGTGTCCCTGTGTGACCAGACATCGTGTCCCTGTGTGACGAGACATTGTGTCCCTGTGTGACGAGGCATCGTGTCCCTGTGTGACCAGACATCGTGTCCCTGTGTGACGAGGCATCGTGTCCCTGTGTGACGAGGCATCGTGTCCCTGTGTGACGAGACATCGTGTCCCTGTGTGACGAGGCATCGTGTCCCTGTCTGACGAGACATCGTGTCCCTGTCTGACATTGTGTCCCTGTGTGACCAGACATCGTGTCCCTGTCTGACAAGACATTGTGTCCCTGTGTGACGAGACATCGTGTCCCTGTGTGACGAGACATCGTGTCCCTGTGTGACATTGTGTTCCCGTGTGACAAGGCATTGTGTCCCTGTGTGACGAGGCATTGTGTCCCCGTGTGACGAGGCATTGTGTCCCCGTGTGACGAGGCATCACCTGTCTGGCAACAATAGCAGCCATCCCATAAAGCTGCCAGAAGCTGGACAGGCTCTTTTACTGCCTGCCCATAAATACACAGCCAAGACGTGCCAGACGCCCAGGAACAGGCACTTTGCTGCCGGGGTCATTTTCTCCACCTGATGGAGTTAGACTCATGGTCACACTGTCCTTAAACAGTCTCTGTGTCCACAGCTCTTATAGCCTCTATTTACACGCTTCCACTGGCCCCAATCTGCTGTTGTCTGAGTATACTATTTTAGGCTTTGGCTGCTTTAAATACGAAAAAAAAGTGTTTATATGCGCATTTTTATGAGATGTTGAACACCTTCTAATTGCTGGCTTTGGTCATGGGTGTCTGGAGCCTACCCCAGGCGGCAAAGGCCACAATAATGGGGTTCGCTTTGGATCAGGCACCTACCCATCTTGCCCAAACTATTTAACCCCTCCCCCTGCTCTTTTTGGGGTAACTAACCGCCCCATTGTAAAGTTAGCTAGCAAAGCGCGACCATGCTAAATGACTCCTGTCCTGCTTCTGATCTGCCTCCCTCACTCGTTGATTGTTAACTATGTAGCGGCACATTGTTGGGGAAGTTGTATTGCCCCTTTATTAAAAATAATAATAATAATAGATTAATAATTTTTTAAAATAGGTCAGGAATTACCTTCTTTTTCTTTTAGAGTCATGGGCCGTGATACCGCCCCCCGGGGGGCTGCCAGTGGCCCACAGGCCATGCAGTGAAGTCCAGTGCTCCACTGGATCAGCAGTAATTGATGCAACCGACTGCAGTCACTGCGGCTGGTGAATGAGTTTGCTGTAGAAATTAAAAATGAGGTTTATCTGGTTTAGCTCTGAAGCACTAGAGCACCAAACAGTGTCTGCTATGACCCGTGATACATTTTTTTATTAACTGCTTTGTGAATGATCTCATACAGCTTAATGGCTTTGTTACTTATTGTTAAGAGCAACGAAGGCTGTATTCTGCAGCATTTTGTGGAAATAGTGCCCGTTTTTTTGTCAGGTTGATTCCTGCCGATTTTAAGATGAGGGCTGACATTAGATGTCGAGACACATGGGCTGAGAGTGTGGATAAGGTACCTTTTAATGCACATGACATGTGTGTGCATGTTTTAGAGGTCCGCATGCGAGAGCACACAAAATAGTCAGCAGAGGCCTAGATTCCGAGGTAGACAGTATCAGAGTTACATTGTCTCCCAAGCATTCAGTCACCCCCACATGAGCCAGAGTGCGTGCCTGTGTGTGGCTGTGTGCCCTGCGGTGGCCTGACATCACAGCCGGGGTCCATGGAGAGCCTCCAGTGTCAGCATCACCCACAACAAGCTGGATGGGGGCTACCTATATTACATATATATTGTATTTATTTATTAACTATGCGTATCAGTACATGTTCCTTTGGGTAACATCTTATGAGTTTCCTGAATGCAGTCTGAAGAATAATGACTAATGATGTCCAGTAATTGGACAGGTCCTGCCAAGTGTAACCGTGACTGTGTCCCTGTGCTGTCCCCAGAGCCCACAGTCACCCGGGCCGTCCCTGTGACACCAGAGACCCGCTCCTCCTGTGACAACAGCCCATTCGGCTGCTGTCCCGATGGCCGGACGGCCACTGGCGATCCCGAGGGAGCCAACTGTCCCCGTAAGTCCTCCTCCTCCTCCTCCTCTTCTTCCTCCTCCTCATCCTTCTCCTCCTCTCCCATCCCCCGCAGCAGTGAGGTGAGAGCATAGCAGACGGCCAGGGATCCCAGGGCTTGGCACGTATGTCCCTGGGCTCCAAAAGCGAGCAGCGTGCCCATGTCCCAGTCTGTAGCCTCCTGCTCCTCGCCCACCTGCTAGAGTGGTTCCTGCAGGAGCCATCTGAAGTGTTCAGGACAGCCTGTGGACCTGAGCTCACTATTAGTGTGACAGGGATGCACACACGAGCGCTTCCCTCTGCTGTCAGGGTGGTGTTGTAATGCTGTGCTATGGGATGCATGTTACTTATATGAGCTTAATAATGCAGACAGACAAACACATGCGGACACACATGGAAGCTCTTTACTGTTCCAGGCTGCACAGGGACAGCTGGAGATAATGAGCAGGGGACACGGGGGACTGGAATAGAGTGAAAATGAGACTATTCTGACTTTATTAAGGGGGGGAAGACCTGAGTCGGAGCTGTGATTATCACCTCGGCAAGCTTGTATGGCCGTTTCCGCTTTACTCACAACGCAGGCTGGGGGATGGGTGGGGAGAGTCGCCCCCCCGGCCATACGTCCAGCTCCCGAGTGTCTGTACCCCTTTCCCATAGAAATCAATGCATGGTCCCACTAAGATAATACAAATGAATACTAACAGGAATCCTACCTGTTCATTTTGTTGTTTTGATCACCCCATATTCTCTCCCTTCTCCAAAGATTAATAATAACTACCGTATTTCACAAACCCCTTGGAGGGATATGCTGGGTTTGGATCTGATTTACGGGGAATGTGTCTTAGTGCCCCCTGGTGGCTGCTGCAATACCAACACATGCACACTTCTGCCTTGTAGCCACCATGAAATTCAGCGGTTTTCTGCACCTGGACCAGGTGGAGGGACAGGAGGTCTTCTATACTCCTGAGATGGATGATCCTAAGTCCGAGCTTTTCGGAGAGACCGCTCGGAGCATCGAGAGTGCTGTGAGTATCTAAATCGCTTTTTCAAACTGTTCTGCTTACATATCAGTCAAAGTTAGTTTTAATGGACTGAAAGGAAATGATCGTATTACATTTTAAATACATTGTTTGGCCTGGATTTAATAATCAATTTCAATTCTGCTCAGGGATAATAATATTCAAAATAAAAATAAGTGCCTTTTTAAAATAAAGCATTATTTTTAATAAATCCAAAGAACAGATTGAAACACACTTCAGTGGCAAGCAGCCAAAAATTATAGTTTGATATTGACATTAGGAAAGCCCGTGTCCCTGCTTTTGTGACAATTGTGAGTTTTCATTCTTTAGATTAAGCTTTTGGGCAGATTTATATGAGAGAAGACAATGTAAGCTACACGCCTCCCTGCCATCGAGTATTCTCATCATAAAATGTGCCCTGTTTCTGGTTTTGTATGTTGTGTTTCTCTGCACGTTTAAAGATTCAGACTGCTTTGGAAAGTACATTTGATGTAAGCACACATTGTTTTTGCAACTGCATATAAATAACTTTCTGCAGTCTATTTAAATTATGTCTATCATTATTATAGCATAATTATTTGGAAAAAAATAAGTGACTGAGCAGCTACAGGTGCGTGATACCAAATAAATGTTCACTGATTGGATGTTTCACAAATTATAAAGTGCGCACCATCCATTTAAGAAATCTATGTTAATATAGATTACATAAGTGTCTGAAGAATGATGTTATATCATAATTTATGAGGTATATTGAACATAAGGAAAATTTTGCATTTTGTTGACAAACATTGACCCATGACCCTGACCAGGAGAAACATGGAAGGTATGTGGGTGTTTTACGTTACAGGGCCGCCTTACAATAACCAGGTTATTCATTAGGTTGTAGCACGTTACAAAATAATTAATAGTTATAAGCAAGTTGTAACAGTTTTTTTATCTTTTTATTAATGAAACAGGAGCCTTATTATCAAGTGGTACCAATATTACTTTAATGAATTTGGCACCATTTGTGTTCCGGATTCCTTTAGCCGGACACGCAGATCAAAATTCTGTTCACACATCACATGCCGCCTCGCTGTCCTACGAAATACTCGCACGCAGCGTGGCGTCGGTGTGCAGGGTCAGTCAATCTTCCAGCAGCCCTGAAGCGGGGCTTTGGGTTAGTGACCTTGTGCAAGGCCAGAAAGTGACACGATCAATCTGTCAGTCATAGGATTCAAACCAGAAATCTTCCAGACCCAGGGACACAGGGCAGAGGCCTACAATGCCCCCTGCCATTGAAGCTTCTAAGATGAGAGCAAAATTTAGTGCATGACCACCTTATTATTATAGTGAATATTAAAAGATTAATGATGCTGTAGTCCTAATCATGTTCAGTTTGGTGCTAATTTCAGTCAAATTTAAGTATTCATTCCCTCAAAGTATTTAGCCAGATTACTGACCCTTCAGTTGCATAACCTGTTAGACTGGTGAAGTGAAGCTTAAAAAGTGATCCTGGCACATGCTGTTTTAACAGTTACCAACAGGTGCACCCTTTCTGCAATTCTGTCATTATACGAATCCCAGTAAAGTGAGTGACTTGATCAAAATATGAATCGGCTACATGGCTTCACGTTACTCTACGCGTACAAAACAAAAGGCAGAACATCGTTGTAGCAGGAAAAGCACACCTGTCATCTCCCGCCAGCTTCCTTTGTTTCCCCTGTCATCCTGTCGCCTAAATGCCAGCTCCTGTCGACACGAGAATTAAATCACATCAGTCAAACTTTTCAGAACCTCACGGTTTTTCCTCACTGTGATGTTGGCTGACTGTAGATGTATGTCTTCAGTGATCAAACCATCAATCTTCACATTTTCCAAAAGATTTAATTGCCCCGCCGTAATGGCATGTTCCTTTTGCACAATTAAAAGATTGGAAGAAAATTAAGCTTCCTTTTTTTTACAGTAAATATGCATGATTAGCCAAATAGAGGGTGAAAAATACATCGAAATCTATTAGCTCGTTTTGCTTTATTTTATCAACCTAAGGGTTTTTGCGCATTTTTACTTTGTTTTACTTTTTTGCACTTTACATCTTTTGGTTTCACATGGAAATGGTCATTATAATATTGAAGTTATGAAGATGTTTTATGCGATATAAATGTTATATATATTTCTTCTTTTTTTGGTGAAGCACTGCTTCACTTGTCTTAAAGAAAGCTCTGCCAGTCAGAAAGGTGTTTTTCTATTTTCGACATATTATATATTTTATATGTTTTCTATAACGGCAGACGTAGTGCCAGCCAGGCATGGCATAGAGTTGTAAATCAGTGTGCTATTATATTTCAAGCTCGGCTTATCAGCAGGCAATTTCAAACTAATCTTAACGACTGTCTTAGCAACAGACAGTTTTTGAAATAACAATGGTGCTTGGATCATACCTAAGAGAAATATTTAAATAACAATGGTGCTTGGATCATGCCTAAGAGAAATATTTAAATAACAATGGTGCTTGGATCATACCTAAGAGAAATATTTAATTGCTGGTGGAAGAAAGAAGTTCCGCAAATCTGAAAGTAAACGTGAGAATGTCTGTAGGTACAAACATGCGAGCCAAATGCATAGTAACCGTGGCACGAGCTGGGTAATGCACTCCAAGCCGTGAATTATTTGTTTTTAAATGCATGTCGGGTGGTTCTTTGCCTCTAAGAGCGCGTAGCGCACGCCTCGCTGCGCACTAACCCTCGCGTAATTGATGTACTTTGGGTGTTTGCTTGAAAGACGCATGAAGTGCTTTTTGGCGTCTCTGTGCAGTTATTCTGACGTAGCAGATGTGCCCAGACTAGCACACTGAGTCTCCCACTATGGGATGTACCTAGGTGGAATATTTAAACATCCAATAATTTTCATCATGTTAAACAATGTCTGCCTAAATTATTACTGATGAGTGGGTAAAATAGAAAACTGCAGGGTGGAAAGGGGCTGTTCCAGTGCCCTTCTCTAATCTACCTTTTACGTTTTGCAGTAAAGGCTTTTATGAGGTATTAATCATCAGATAATTATTTTATGTGATGTCTTGATAGCAAATGCAAGGTACCATTAATAGTAATGTAGCTTTGCCTATTTTTTCCCAGCGCAAAGGATTCTATCTAATACCACAATCTAAATTAGCATGTGGGTTTTTTCATGGGGAAAATGCTGCCGTCAAGGATGCTGACATTTAGTTATTCTTCTAAAGTGTGTTTATGTAATCTTTTGTATTCATTATCACTCTGCACAATAGTCGAATAAAGAACTTAAATTTAAAGCCATGTGAATGTTTTATAGCCCCATAATCCCCTAGTTCCCATTTGCCATGAGAGTTTCCTTTCTCTTACTTCAGCTAAATGAGATGTTCCAGAAGTCTGAGGTGAAAAAGGACTTCAAGAGTGTCAGAGTCCGGAATCTCGCTCCAAGTAACTCCCTCCTGGCCTTCGTGGAGGTGCATCTTGGTGCAGGTGGAATTACTATTCTGAATAGTCATTTTTATATAAGGCAATTTGGACACAGATAAAATACATTGCTTTTACTTCTGTATAGTCCCAGATGAAATGTTCTGGCTTTTGAAGAGATCTTTCTTACATCCTGGTAAAAGGGTCTCTATTCATGTTCCATGAATGTCGGTCCCATAAGAATTACAGGAATCAGTGCCATATTCTTATGTGAGTTGTCGTTAAAAAAAGCAAGTCAGTCTCCAGTCAGACAGTAAAAGTATAACGTTACGGTCTGGTGTCATTGATGTCCTTCTGAAGAACTCTCTTCATACCAGCCCATGCTACTACACTCTGACCACTTCCTTGCTTCCTTTTCTTTCACTCTGTACCTTTTATTTTGCAGGCCACCCTCCTCTTTACCCCTCCTATTTACCTAGAACCGCTCCTCTTCACGCTGCCTATTTACCTAGAACCCCTCCTCTTCACCCCGCCTATTTACCTAGAACCCCTCCTCTTCACCCCGCTTATTTACCTAGAACCCCTCCTCTTCACCCCTCCTATTTACCTAGAACCGCTCCTCTTCACGCTGCCTATTTACCTAGAACCCCTCCTCTTCACCCCGCCTAT
>JAODKL010000128.1:16852556-16876902 GCA_026780765.1 Petrocephalus schoutedeni
CAAAGGCCGCGCCTCCGCCTCGCGTCGCCGGTAGCTTAGCTCGCCGGCTAGCCTCCGGCGCCGCCACCGGACGAAGCGCCGCCGCTAAAAACCTCCGTCACCGTGTCAAGCGCGGATTCCCTTCATTTTAAAAGCAGTTCGGTTCCGTCGGAAACAGCGAGCCTTACCTTACCATAAGGAAGTGATGTTAGGCTAAGCCGCTACGGCATTTGGCCGATGACTTACGCTGTTACGCCGTAGCGAAGGCAGCGCCAGGCCCGTTCGGCCGCCGGGCTGAGAGCCGCCCTGCACACGCCTCACGCCGACTTATACGTCACTTTTACTACAACAACAATAACAACAACAATAATAATAAACCGTGCAGCATTTATTATAAATGTAATACACGTGAAAAAAACATTAAGGAAGAACGCTGCCAAAAACCGATGTATTTTTTTACTGACGTATTTATCTATTCAAATATTTTCTAAATGATACTATTTTTCAACTAATACACAACCCTAACGAAGGCATACGTTTTGAAGGCGGATGGAACTAAGATACACTATCGACTGAAAACTAACAATACTATAGCAAAGTAGAAATGGCTGCGCAACATGTTACGCTTATGCAGGTTATTAAATTGCGGAGTACTTAGAAAAAAAGTCTCATTTTGATTTCGAATTAGGTAGCTAGCTTTTTTTTTAATCACTTGAGAGTGCAGCCTCGCACCTCCTGGCCTGTGGGTTTGATTCTGGAGCCTCCATGTTGTGTAGGGTTTTATTTAGTGTGCGGCCTGTGATGGACTGGCATCCTGTCTCTCTTTCCTCGGATGGCTTCCAGGCTTTCTCTAACCCAGTACTATAAGGTCATGCTTCTTTTCATCCATCCATCCTCCAACAATTTATCCAGTTTAGGGGGCAGGAGAAAGATGAGTGGATGCCACGCATTGCAGGCCAAATACATACTAGCACATTTCCACTGTGGGAGGTATGAGCTGGGGTGTGTACTGCATACATGGCCATGGAAAACTGGGTATGGTGCAATTGGCCCCGTGTAGCTCACTGGGTAAAGTTTCTGGAAGATCATAGGTTTGAATTCTGTGGCTGGCAGCATAACTACATTACTGTTGGGCAACTGATGAAGGCCTTTAATCCAAACTGCATACCAGCTGACTCTGATCTGACGCGTCAATCACTTTGGACAAAAATACCTGTTAATCTATAAATGCACATGTACACATCTGCTGAGCCATTGCTGAACTATTTAAGCATTCCACAAGAGGGAGCCAGTATCATTTGTACGTCCAAGAATTCAACAAGTAAGGAGAGAGTAGATTTTTGATTAAAAAAATTCATTTTTTATAATTTGACAAAGATATAACGTAACAAACGTTTTTGTTGTAGGGGAACACCGTGTACCAAGGTGTATTATGCTGTAATTGGTTCAGATCCATCAGGGAGCATGCATTCTGGTCTGATCTTGTTTTCTTGACGCTGCCTGTCCCTCCAGAGCTGAGCAGAGCTTCTCTGTAGTCAGGCCAGGGGCCCCTGTGATGCACAGTTTCCTGCTTCCATTCAATCCCAGCAGATTCGGGCTCCATATGCCAAGGTCTCACACGGCTGTTATGCTGACCCTGTGTTCATCATCAAGTGTCATCGTCTTCAGTTATGGATAAACTTACATTTCTACCAGAATCGCAATTAGCTGAAGTTCGTTCTTTGCCCAAGCACCTAATTCACAATTCACAAAAGCGTCACGCAACAGGCATAACCATTCTGAGTGAATTGCGAGTGAAAGAGGGCTGGGTTCAATCACAGCTTCTCTGCCTGGATCCCCACCTCCTCACAGGAAAATGCTTGCCACGTCTTTTGTTTTCTTGGACCATCTGGATGTTTCTTCATCTACAGGTGGGCCTAATTAACAAGGCTCCCACATAATCATCTGCCTAATTAACCCTTTTAGGAATCAGTCAGGAGTGAATAGACAGGTAGTTATAACAGCAGAAGGTCTGTCTTGTCTACCCCAAACCCTGTGTTTACGCAACCTATTGTTCTGCCTTGTCTGTGTATCACTTCATGATGTCATAATGAACCCATTTATTTATTGTTAAATGATAATATTATGCTAACCTAAGAAATGTGACATATATATTACACCAAACTGATTAAAATAAATTATCACTAGTCAGTCAGTTAAGCAAAGCTCCTTTTCAGAAATGAGTATCTAAAATGCTGTATACCATGAAAATATCATCACAGGCATATTTAGTAGTTCTTTGTGAAAGTCTCATTCTGTGTGGCAATTAGCAGTGGTTTCAGATACTTAAAGCTGGAGCCAGACTGCATGGTAGTATCTCATAATCCTGTGCAGTAAGCCCTGTCTAGTAATTGGCTTCTATGCATTTATCCTCCCAGATTCTGCATTTGCACAATTTTATCTTTTATCTTCAATGAAGATGCAGATCAGTAACTAAGTCACTGCATTTATAAAAATGAATGGTAGTAGATATTACTTATCATTGTACCATAATAATAAAAATGATAATTTATTTAAGTATTACAGATGTACAGCAAAGCAATACTGCAACTGTGAACATTGCAGAGTAGCAAGATCTGTACAGGATAGTTCAGGCCAAACTGAGACAGGTCACATGTTGCAACTTGGGCCACTGCACAGTTGTCATGCATGTATGTAAGAAGTGCTTATGCAGATACCAATTCTCCTCCTTAAACACCCCTCTACCAATGGAAAGGTGCAAGTCATGCTGGTTGCAACAGTGGGTTGATGTAATTCAGATAAAGAAAAAAAAAACAGGAGCTTGCGTCGGAGTCTGCGGTGCTGAAGTATAATTGGCTGTTTTGATGTGGAACAGGTGGGGTTCAGTGTCGCAGCTGTGCTGACTGTCTGCTCCTGGGTCTGACTGGCTTGCAGGTGACCTGCAATACCCTGTAGTCTCACATGTTCTTTGGCAGACACTCTAATGAGGGTGGAGACACACAAAAAAGTGCATGTGCTGTGTAAATGCAAAGGCTGGCTCCAATTGCAGAGATGCAAAAACCAGGAACTCTCCGGGGACTGCCTCATGATTGCAGCAGGACTTTATCATATGGCTTGTTATAAATCACATATTGGCAAGCTGTCCTCTATATATATTTGGTGATAACTGAGCTTAACCAGCTGTACGTATAGTAATGTCTGTGTGTATTTTGCTATAGCTAGAAACAGAATAGCTTAAACAACATGTGAAGCGGCCTAATTAAATAGGGTTAGGATATGGGACGATGAGCACTGATTTCCATGCAAGGCAAATTGAGCAATGATTATCCCCCTAGCACCAGCCGCTGAAGCCTGACAGCCCAGATCCCTTTGGAAATATTTGCAACCAGTTAAAACAGGGAAATGCAGGCAGCCTGAAAGAAAGGTTCAATGCAAATGTCCAGATGTACCCATGTGTCAGCCTAAGGTGAACTGGAGTGGAGCAAAGAGCTCACAGCAAGCAAAGCACTCATGTAACACTTTGCTTGAGGGCACACTAATAATTAGTAGAAAATCCATTACTGATATCAGAAATTAAATTCTAACCAGATATAATTCAATTTTAATCATAACTAGTTAAAACTGAATTTCTTATATCAGGAATTTGCATTCTAACTAGTTAGAACTGGATTTGTGATTTCCTCTAGAAACAAATTAAAGCTGAATCGGTTTGCCATATGTTTGTTACTTGCAGTAATTCATGGTGGCTGGCATGTGCGAGTGTGCCCTGCAATGAGTTTGCACCCCATCATAGGTTATTTCCTGCCTTGCACCCCTAGCCTCCAGGACAGGCTCCGGACCCCCCGAAACCTGGCATAAGACAAGCGGGTGCCGAAAATGGGTGGATGGATAGTCAATACTAAGTTAATAAGTATCGGTGTCCTCTTTTGTAAAATGTACCGATGATAGTAAATTGCATTTTAATTTAATCTCATCTGAATGGGAACAAAGACCAAATTCATATGGTCAGAAAAATAAGAAATGATATAAATATGAATCTAGATGAATACCCTACTGTGATTAGACCTGCATAACTCCACCTGCAGTGATTCTGTACTGCCTTCCAACAGATATTTGACTTCAATGCCAGGCCGAAATCGGATCTTCTTAAGAGACAAACACTGCATGTGCCAGCATTGGCCCTCTGCTGTGTCTGCCTGACTGAAAGTGCCCCATGTAACGGCCCCTAACCTCTGGAGGACACCAGCTCAGGCAGGGCCCCAGGATGGACACTGAGGACACATTTTTCGCAGCTCTTGCTTTTAAATACACGGAGCCAAAGGTAGAAATTCATAGAATTCCTTTAATCTGTGCATCACGAGGGCAGGCAGGACCCCACCCACCTCAAGAAGAATCTCCCTCGCCGTTAAAATGTGAGGGTGCATCAGAGCAGCAATGTCGGCATGCTTATCGCGCTTGGCCTAAAATGACTTCTACATTTTATAGCATTCACTTGACTAAGTCAAACCGAAGGCAGCCTGGTTTTTAATTGCTGCTGCAGTTTTTTGAATGAACTACTTCTGGAAATTGTGGAGTGCCAACAGAATGGTTTAAAACATGAAGATAGCTGTCATATTGACAAGCAAACGATCAGGTGTGCAGTCTACTCCCTGCCTTCTGTCCTGTTCTTTAAGCTCACTGTAATATTGCTTTGACTAGGTCGTTATTACACTTATTCCAGGTTTTAATTCAGTTAGATCTTTCCAGGCTTGTGTGTTATGGTTTTATGTTTTAATAATAATTATATACTATTTTAAATAATTTAATTTAATTTTTATTTTGGGGGGGCGGGGGGTCTGATATCAATTCAGTTTCATTCAGTTATAAAATAAGATAAGCTTGGGGTGACGTGTTTTACACCAGGGCCCAGCAGCACATTCAATGCAGTGAAATCAAAAGTTTACCCCAAAAGATGTTTTACATGCATTTTCATAATTCTTGATCTTCAAAGCAGAACAGAGGAATGTGTGTGTGTGTGTGCGTGTGTGTCTGTGTCTGTGTGTGTGGGGGGGGGTTATGCATATATTAAGGTTGAGCAGCTTGTCATTGTTGGCAGTATATGTGTGTGTGTGGCTTTGTAATTCTTGCAGTGTGGGGACCCAACGTCCCCACAATGTCCTAAACACCTCCTACTTTTTACCTTTTGGGGACATTTTTTTCGGTCCCCACAGCCTCAATTTTTATAAAAATCTGTCTGCAATAAAAAAACTAAAAATGCCAAAAATCCCATATTTTGTTTGGTTACTTGTGGTTAAGGCTAGAGCTGGGTAGGGTTAAGGGTGTCATGATTGGAATCAGGGTTATGCCCACTGGAATGAATGGAGTGTCCCCATAATGACAGGAATGCACACTGTGTGTATGTGTGTGTGTGACAGAGAGAAAGAGGGATAAATGCACTGTACAAAAGTCTGGGAGGCACTGGGCTGTAGGATACTTGTCTGTGAATTTCTCTCTGCTTGTTGGCCAATTAACGTTTTCCCACCAGCTCTTCTGTGCAATATAAAATATAGCAAATTAGAGGCTTGGCCAGCTATACTGTATGTATGTCCCATACGCATGTACTCTGTGGTACATGTCTCATATATGGCCAGCTATACTGTATGTATGTCCCATACGCATGTACTCTATGGTACATGTCTCATACATAAACATAAGATAATTTGTAGCACTGCTTTTCCCAACCATTTCTCGCTCCTCTAACTGAAATTCCAGTGCAGCCATAAGTAATCTGTAATGCTGATTTTGGTTCCTAGCAGAATCAATTGGCTGTAATGATAAGGCTCCTCGTGCGCTATGCTTGCAAAGAATTTATATGGGTTAAATAGCTAAAATGTTAAGGCAAATTTTGAAGTCATTTTTGCATCATACTTCAGACCTTTCCCATACCAATTAAGGACTAATTTAGCTCATTTGATTTTCATGCCTTTTGATATTTTTAAGGATCCATGGATACCCTGGTGCACAAAAGAAAAAAAATTCCAAAGATATGCTAGGAGAAGTCTCTCCTTTAAGCTGTTATGCACAGTCATGTGCAAAAGAAAGTACACCCTCTTTCGAAGTTCCACATATTATCCATCCATTTTCCAGCCCGCTTATCCGAACAGGGTCGCGGGGGGTCCGGAGCCAATCCCAGAAGCTATGAAAAAGCTATAAAAATTGTGTGACGGTTTGCATATCCTGAATATTCAGTCTTATTATCCATTAGATACATTTTTAAATCTGCGGTTCACCTCTTGCCCATTGCAGGGTGGACTTGTCTCTTTAAGAATGCAGACTGTTTTGACTAAAGTATATTATCATGGCCACTATGAAGAAAAAAATGTCTAAAAATAGTTGGTTTCAATAGAAAACAAATGCATACAGAACGCATGAGATGGTTTTCTTTCCCTGACCTATAAATGTGATATGAATCTCTGGTAATTAGGAGCGCTTCTGGCGGGATTCCTAGGCCATGTGCAGCTACATGGGGGGCTTGCACTGTACCAGGCAAAGGTTTCCACCGGCCCATTCTTGCATAACCCCGTAGTGATAAACGCTGGGTGTTCTTCCTAGCAGGGATGTTGCCTCCTGCATGCTATACTCACTCTGCACTGCTGAAAAACTCTCACATGGAGCGTGATTTCCTCTTTTTGCTGAGGGTCTGGCAGGGGGTTTGTCTCAAAACGGACACAGGAGTTTGTAACGAACAGCAGTACAGGTGATCTATCTATCTATCTATCTATCTATCTATCTATCTATCTGTCTATCTATATATCTGTCTGTCTATCTATCTATCTATCTATTTACTTATCTATCTATTTATGTGTTTGTTTTATTGTTTTTATTAATTTATCTTTTAGCTGGATACTGCTTTGGTGACTAGCAGCTTGGGCCCAAACTTGTTAGACTTTCTGCTGAGAAACCTTCCTGCAGACCAGAGGTAGGTCATTTAAGGTTAATGGTGGATAGATCTTCACCTTCTCCAGTGCAAATGTGTGCTCCATCTCCAGATGTATTTATATGTAATGCTAGACAGTTATTCAACTTTTTAAATACATTGAAAACAATTTGCATTATGCAATAGCAGAAATATGTGAAATTGCATTTGAGAATGTAAGAATGAAAGAAATCTCATTAATATTATACTGTGAATTGATCTGAAGTGTCATGTTTTTAAATCACCCTTCTGCTGTATCAAATAGTGAAAGTTGAATTGAAGCCCCACCAAACTGTAACTGCGGCCGAGAGCATTATTGATTTTGGATGGAGACATTCTTTGATTTCATTGATTGTTTATAGTTTTTATGTGATTGATTTTAATGTCATTTAGATTCATTTTTACCATATACATATACACTGTACATATACATATACACAGTGATAGTATTAAAAAAAGAAATGAAAAAAATGTGAAAGATGTAGCTTTGTGTTGCAGGTTTACGGTTATATCCAGCCGGTGACACATTGGCATCAGTATTAATTGCGGGGAATGCGAGGGAATGTAGGTGTCCTCACCTCAGAAGTAGATTGATTCTGTAACCGTAATGAAGGGTCACTTATATCAGTAAAGTTTCAGTTAATTATGTATCACTGAACTTTAAGAAAAATATCAAAAGAGGGATTTTTGTTTACGGTCAGTTTTTCTTTTTTTCTCATCAACGTTAAAGGTCAAACTGATTTAATATGTACAAGTCAGAACGTTTTAGTAAAAGTTCAGTTGTGCCTTAGTAGTCTTAGTAGGCAAACACTGAGTGTTCCTCTGTGCCGGGTGCTGTATGACTTGTTTGGGAAGGTTAGAAGAAAGCAGATCTCCAGTGTTGACACAGGAGCGTCCCTAAGGTGTGTTTGCCAACTTGTTTCATTGACTACCCCTGCATGTGTTCCTTTGGTAAGCTTGCGTATGCAACACATAGTATCGTATATATTTGGCAGTAAAACCCTCTGGTTCTCAAGGGTGACCTCCGCTGTCATGCCTGCTTTCTTCTCGTCACTGTTAGTGTTGAGCTGGTTTAACGGATTGGAAACGTCACACCATTTGGATTAATATTTTTTTCTAACGATAATGGCTTCCTTTGAGAAACAACAGACCACTTTTTGGGAAGATGCTGGTGGTTCACTTTCTCTATATAGCATTAACTTGCTTTCATATTTTGTTAGATACAATGTTAGATAAATTGTATTCTTATAAAAGAAAATTTAAAGTGATTAGTGTCACACAAAGCCTGATTAAGAATAGCTCGATTTAGATTTAGACATAGTAGACATAGAGATTGAAAACTTGTGCCTTACTACTTTAAAATGTGGGGTTGGCAATGGTGCCTAGCAGAGATGGCTTAACAGGGCTGGCCTCAGCCTTGTGTGAACTAAAGATGCAGCTTAACCTGAATATCCAGTTTTCTCTCATGTGTGGAGAAACATCCATCTCTGTGGCGGCTCCTGGCTCCTCAAGCTAGCTCAGATACCACTGTCGCCAGGATGATGTCACTCGGTGGGCGCGCCAAGAAGAAAAACATCACTGCCCCAGTGACGCAGTCGTGGTGGGTGGATACCCGCTTGTGCAATGCAGATCCTAGACTGCAGATCCTAGCAGTACCCATTCGAGGAAGCCTCTCCGAAGTCTGTATCCACCCACACGCCTTTAAATCGGCCAGCCTTGGGGGTGACTTACATTTTCCATGAGGACTTCTCCCTTTATACGCCAAATTAGTTGATGAGCAACTGAATGTTTATCTTTCTTCCCCCTCCTCAGGCTTGATTTGCGAGGGTCAGACCAATAGGCCAGCCTGTGGTTCCTGTTCACTCTGACCATGAGGTCTGCTGCGAAATGCCCATCTCTATCGATGTGGAGCAAACAGAGGCGTGCGATAGGCCTCCCCCGTGAAATGGTAGCACTTTAAACACAAGTGACAGCAGGAGTGACAGAGAGAGTCCGCCGAAGATTAATTCCCACTATTATGCAGCGACTATGAAAATGTCAACCTGAAATGTTGTATAATTTAATTTAACTATACAAAGTGAGGTATTAGTCTGCAAAAAAAAAAGAATTTACTCAATGCCTTCAAATGAAATATTCTTGAGTTCGGTTATGTTCAATCTGTGCAATTTAGTTTCGATGTTTGCAAGGACCATCATTTGTTTTATTTCACTTCTATAGAACCCACTGGTAAAACAGAGTCTATTAATATGTATATAAGTTATGTTGGTTTGCTGGTTTGCATCAGCCGTTGTTTGCAGCTTTGATAAGGGACTGGCTTGGTTGTTGGGTCAGTTCCAGTCCCTGGACCTACATGATTGGGCTTTGCATGTTCTCACTGGGTCACCGCATCTTCTCCACATGCTCCAAATTCCTCCCACACTTTAGGATCAGGTTGACTAATATCTTCAGATTTCCTGTGTTGTGTGTCCTGCATTAACGTCCCCAATGGTGTTCCCTGCTTTCTACCCAGTGCTTCTTGGCTCATTACGACCCTGTCAAAGGTGGACAGTTCAGGTCCAGAAGGTGAAAATCCAAGGTTTTGTTTGAACCAACCAGTTGAGTGTAAAGATTCACACTTACAGGGTATGCAACTGGTGGGTTGAAACAAAATCTTGGTTTGGATTTTCACTTTCTAGGCTCAAACTATTCAGCTCTGGACCCTGTACTGGATAAGGAGGTATGAAAAGAGGATGGGGGGAAACCTGTATCATTTATGAATGTGTAATTTGTAATCAGTTTAGTTTATGTAACTCAGCATAATGCATAATTCATGCATGATTCAAAGATAGTTTTGTAAGTTAGCCGTGGCAGAGTGAGAGTGTTTTGGTGCCCCTGGCCCATGTGGGACGCACGCCTCGCCTCTTTCCAGCGGGCCACCTTACTTAGGAGACCTCCCCTATCACACACACGTTGCATCATTAGAAACCTGTTTAAAAATAATCAGACAGTGTTTACAATGTAAGATACTGGATTACTTCAATAATATTTAAGCACATTAAAATACATTTACCACTTGTACTTAAAAACTCCCTTTATAATATGCATTAATAATTATATTGAATATTATGCAAGAAAAATTATACTATGGAAGGGGAAAATGCGCCTGTAACACATAATATATCATTTACAGTGATACCTATTTTATACCAATCTCTCTCTTTTTTTGATTGCTTAGATTTTGATAAAATCGTAATTCCAAAGAGTATCTTTTGTATTTATTTCTTTTTATCATTATTGATATTATTATTGTTTAAATTACCTGAAAAAGACAGACCTGAGCAAATTGGAGGCAAACTCATAATAAGTCTATGTTATTAAAATAAAAAACCCAACACAACAAAAATAAGCAATACTCAGAATATTAAAATACATATGGAACATGATCCCACAAGAGCCTATTTACATACTGTATATGCTGTGTGGAATAGGAAGCCTTTATGGGAAGACTGCTTAGAAAGGAAGGATTATAAAGGAGACCTAGAGGTCAGCTTTCATCTATTTCCCAAACAAACTGTGCTGTCGTTTTGTCTTCCCTGTATTTCACAAAACGAGCACAGGTGTGTCTGACCGTTTGTTTGGGGGCTGCCTCTAGGAGGAGGGGTGTGTTTGTGGCCTGTATGATGCTGACAATACGGGTATAATCATGACTTAGAAAGATGGAGAGGAACAGAGTTCTTACGCAAATGATCAATACATCAACCTACCGTAAGGCAAACAAGTCAAGCTGTTATCCAGCCAACCCCTGACAACACTGGGCATAAGGCAGGCTATGCCAGTCAATTACAGGGAGCATAATACAGTTAGCAAGAAGTAGCCCACATGATATGGGGAAAACAAGACAATTCCACTCATACTGTAAAAGCGCAACATTCAAACCCCCAACTCAAAGGTGTAAGGCATTAGTACTACCTGCTAAGGCATCATGTCAAGCCCATGTGAAGAAACATGAAGCTCTAAAAACATGTTTATCCACCCCTGGTAATTCGCAATTTAATAACAATCTAGTTAGAAAACATCTCTAATGACTCAAAACGAAACATTGGTGAATAAGCTGCCATTAAGCCAGCAGTTTTTAAGCTGATGAGCTACACTGTGAGAGTATTCAGGTTAAGAGGGAGAAGCCCAGGCTTTGCTAATCTTACAGAAACCAATGAACACTTTGGGCTATTATGCTCATAGACTTTTATGTAGTTGGGAAACCAGTTAGCGTTACAGAATGTGAAGTCACTCGCATGAAAGGTCAAACTGATGAATTTAGCTATGCACCAGAACAAACCTTGAATACTCAAAATGGTTTAACAGAAAAATGAATCATCAGTCATATCGAAAATGATTAATGCAATTTCATCGCAAGAAATTTTATACCAGATTTACCATATACAAAATAATATAAAACATAAAACTATTAAAAAAATATTCCATTTCCTTGGATGGTGAGGTGATGGTATATTTTGTACATTTGATCCCCACCTCCAGCTTTACAAAAGGGGACTCCTTGAAGCTTTCTCATGGGACATGTGCACCGCCCCTGACTCCCCTTCCAAGGTTATCCACAACACAGACACGCTTGCCTCTTGGGCACCAATTACTTCGGGGTGCAAGTCAGAGCATGGACTTGGTTGCTATGATGCTTCCGCACCCTACCACCTCATTGTCCCCTGGTGAATACTCAGTCAGTGGCAGCCCCCGCCCCCCCCCCCCCCCCCCCCCACGCAACTGAACAAAGGAAAAGATCCACAGAAACTGGCATGAGACAGTACATTTCCTTACCAGCTATGCAATATGTATGATTTCACAAATTGTGTCTTTAAGTCTGTTCTGGATTTTACACCATCCTTCCCATTATAATGTAAAGTTTGTGTATTATGTATTGTGTGGATCTTATCATCTGTTGGTCCACTTAGTTACAAGTTTCTTAGTTCCACTTAGTTACAAGAAATTAATTGTTTGGTAAATCTGGAAATAACCCAGGAGATATTTACTCATGTTGAATATGGAAAGAGCAGCACACATGACATTCACTTTAGTGAGTTACTGTATCTTCCATAGGAGTCATTTACTTAAATGTTTACTTCAAAAATTTACACCAATTAATGCCATGACATATCAGCGATATTGGCGAGCTTGCAAAATGACAAATGACTTCAATCAGTTGATGTATAATATTGCCAAACAAGCAATGCAAAAAAATACTAATAATACAATAATACATGGATTTCTTTTTATTTTGGCTCCTCCTCAGACATAATTATACATAATTGAATGTGTGTGTAAGCTTCAGTGTGTTTTATGTGGTTATTAAAAGGTTAAACAGAAACTGAACATTGTATAACTACATATGTCACCAAGTTATCCTAGGGCTAAAATCTGATTCCCTCAGATTTTTTCAATGCCAACTGCAATCTAGTTAACATATGTATGCTTGGTTTGAGGATACGGTGTATTCGGCTCCCTGCAAAACCCCTTTCCAAAGCAGTATGACACCGGATTGTGTCCAGCATTTGCAAGAATGTAAGACCAGTTACAATTTAACATTCCACATTCAACATCAAGTGTACTCGCTAAATAATGATACTTTCACAAATATGTTTATTGTGTTGTATTATTTTATTATTGACTATTTAATTAGCTTGATGAATTGATTGATTTACTTATTGCCTGGTTGTGATTAGATAATGTTCATTATTTAGTTTTCCATCTGAATAGCAGATTCTCAGCAGTGTGATAAATGATGTTGTTTCACATATAAAGCAGGTGTCACATTTTGCTAATACACTGGTACACTAAGGATGTACGCCTCGCACCCATAGCCTCTGGGACAGGCTCCAGACCCCCGCTGACCTTGAACAGGACAAATAGTTTCAGAAAATGGATGGATGGCTTTGCCTTTGTGACTCAGCCTTTACCTCACTGCACTGGTACATTATAATGTAAATGTCACGAATGGTGTGGTTCTAACAGGAAGAACCAGGTAAAGGAGGAAGAGTGGAACACAAAACAAAAAAGGCGATAAAAAAATCCCGTGTGTGTATGAATGGGCTGAAATAGTGATCAGAGAACTGGTTGGGTCGGTAACGGCTGCCGGTGTGCTGGCAGGCCCACTTGGGAGGAACAATTTCACTGTCAGCTTTTTGTCTGGCATGATTCCCTCCTTCCAGCCGCATGCATGTTTGCTTCATACCTGAAATGTGTGATATAGTCGTTTCTAGCCATAACTGTCATAATTATCAGAGAACGAGGTCAATTTGCTGCCCCGAAGACATTATGGTTTTGTGGGAGAGATAATTATATAAATATAAAAAAAAAAAAAACATTTACTGGAAAATTAATGAATGTTAACATAACCGGATTTGCAAGTATTGTGCTCGGGGGTGGTGCAGCTATGTCATGCCAGGGATTTGAACTGATAACAGTGTCATAAGCCTCAGGACACTCAGAGAGGATGCACCTATTTTCCTTCAGGTGACTCATCCACCTTTTAGTGCAACACTTACAGCAGGGTTCCCCAATTCCGGTCCTGGAGGGCCAGTCTGCAGTGCAGCTTGCAGGTTTCCCTCCTCAAGCTCAAACACACCTACTAAAGCTGGTAATTAGCAGGTGAGTTGAACAAGGTGTGTTTGAGTGGGGAAATCGGCAAACTGCACTGCAGACTGCCCCCCCAAGAACCGGAACTGGGGATCCCTGACTTACAGCAAAATTAGTGAACGCATCCTTGACTATGTTGTCTCACCCTTATGAAAGTCATAAATTGTTTTCCGAATTGTTTTCAGAATGATTCTAAAAATGCTTATAGCATCTTCTGTGGACTTAAAGTACACATAGATTTTAAAAGACATTGTTCTTGGCTCCAGTACAAGATTATGCATTTCCCAAATAACCTGCCCTACATTACACCTGTATAAACACTTCAAGTGCCTTCAGATGCTCTTTATTTGTTTCTGCTTATCTTCAATTAAAGCAATAATGAATCTTCAGTAAATATTTCCAATACCCACAATTAGTACTCTAAGGGCAGAATTCAAATTAAAAGTTGTAGTCTAGGATTTGATTTGATCTGGGGTCTCTCTGTGTAGCCTTAGCAACAGAAAATGCTGGGTGTGTATTTTACTCATGGAAATCCGGGAGCCGGGGGAGAAATCTGCCCTCGCTACTCTCCACGCGTGAGCTTCTCCAGATAGCCATCATTATCCAAATGAGCCAGGGGTCTGACCAGCCGCTCATTTGGCATGCAAATTGGGCGCCCCAAACAAAGCATTCCTTTCAAGCAGGGTCCCTGGTCCGCCGCGCAGAGCTTGGCATCCTCCCCCCAACGCCACACCTTGAGCACAGAACTCAGGCCAGTCACCCATTGAATGGAAACATCCTACTGCACACACACTGGGCTCAGCCCCTTCCTGGTGTGTTAGGGGCAGAAGCCCTGGGCCTAGGGGCTGAATGACTAACCCTCGCTTAGCCTTCGTAAACATTTCTCGCAGTCTCGGGACGACTAATTCAGAAATCTCTGCAGCATTTGCCCCCCACCTAGGCAGATGATGTACAGTACATATAAATCTACGGTGTACAGCATATATAAATGTACGGTGTACAGTACATTTAAATCTACGGTCTACAGTATATATAACTGTACAGTGTACAGTACATATAAATGTATGGTGTACAATATATAAAAATGTATGGTGTAAAGTATATATAACAACACGGTGCACAGTATATGAGACTTCTGGAAGGGCTAAGCCATAAAAGTACCCCAGTCCTCCAAATAAGCACCATCCAGGTAGCTGCATGCAGAAATGTGTTATCCATCAGAAGGACAGGTCCCTGGTAACGTGTACTGACCGCTGCTGGAGACTCTGAATCAGGGCAGCAGGCATTTAGCTGCAGAGACAGGTGAATTTATATGATATGTACATTCATTTTGTGTTGTCTTGTTGGTCATGACACTGACACAGAAATGACTGTCCCTCCTTGGATTAGGACTCCGCCAAAGGCACCTTGTCATAAAACATATGCTATGTGGTCTATGCAGATGGGAGGGGTAATGTCTTAACACAGTACACAAAAAACGTAACACACTACTTCAGAAAAAAACGTACTGGCTTATCCTCCACGTGTTTCCGCAAAATTTTGAACACTAAACTAAAATGTCACCTTTGCTGGATAAACACATATTTAAATGCACAAGTTTGTATGCCATAAAATTACTTCACTTTTGCTCACTTGTGTGAAGACTGTCTTTGTCATAATTATTGTATTCTGGCAGAAATGCAAATATAGTTATTATCACCCTATTAATGAAACTTAAGATTGAAATGAATAAATAAAGACAATAGTTCCTACTTTTAGGAGCCGCTGTTAATCAGATGTTAGCTAGATGTTAGTTATCTGATTAGCGTTAGTGAGACAGGAATGGTCTAAATCTGTTTTCATGTGTCCAGTGTTCACCAGAAGAGATTTTGGTAACGGAAAAAGGGCTGTCAGTGATGTGCCTGATATTGATGTTTCTGCATCATTACTTGTTACCTGTTTATTCACTTTTTCTCTATTCAGTTGCCTTTCAGGTAACCTTTTCAGGGTTAGGGTTAGGGCCTGAAGGGCATCGCTGGCTTGAAGTTTTGCATTACGGATTGCGAACAAAGCAGAGCTGTTCAATTACTGGCATAAGGTTAACAGAAATAGTTCGGTGGCATTATTTTGCTGATGTGAATGCGGCCTTTTTAGATGGGGCTTAATCCACACAGAAAGACTGCAGACAAAAGGAAGCCCGGAATGGCTGTTTGTGGCCGTGGCGTCCCTGATTGCTGTTCCGACGGGGTTGTGCGCTCGCAGAAAAAAGGAAAGAAGAAACCCAGAGGCTAAGGGGCCTATTAGCTTCCCAGCTACCCCCCCTCTACCTGCCCCCACAAACAACCCCCCCCCCCACACCTCCCTCTTCTAAAATGGCGTGTGGGTTAGACATTGTCCACACTGTCGTGATGGAGCCACACCCCGATGTCGGGACATGCCTGCTATACAAACAAGAGTGCCGTGCTCCCCTACGCTCCTCTACGCTTCAGCCAGGCAACAGCCATGCGTTTAACAGCAGAGGGGAATCAACAACTGCTCACCCTGTCATTACTGTTACTCTTACCTCTCTTACACTCTCAGTATAATTGTTGCTGTTGCTGTTGTTGTTGCTACTACTACTAAAGTAGCTATTTATTTGCACGGATAATTGTTTAATTTTAAGATTAAATGTCTTGCGCGATTACCCAAAAGTTGTTCTTTTTGATACACCTGATACCCCACATGTCATGTGACACCTATGCGATGCTTTTTCTCAATGATGTTCAACAGACCCTTTGAATGTCTAGTGATTGTTGTCCAACGTGTTCCTCTGCGCACATTCTGCGAGAACGACAGGGCAAAGTATTCCAGCTCAGCTACTGTAGTAGCCCACACGAAGGGAGGATTGTACGACAGGGTGCTTTTGTATGCTACGGTTTATTTATTTATGTTTGTTAAGGTTCAGTTTAAAAAAGGCAGGTGTATTTCAGTTGAGGAGGGAAGTCGGGCGGAGTAGGAAGAGGAGGGGTGCGGGCATTCACGAAAGGTAGGGCTGACATCATACACACATGCACACATGACCTGGGGGAAAGAGAAGGAACACTGCCGTGCTGGCCAATAGCAGCACACCCGCAAAGCTAGGACTGACAGCGGATTGGCTGGGCGGTGACATGAACACCTGAGAGGGAAGGGCTGTAGGGGGTACATGTAAACCAAGCCCATTACACATTCTGTCTCTTCACATTAAGAGCTTAAGCAGGTAGCCTCGCCAGCAGCTCACCAAGGACGGGCGACTTTGAGGCTCTCAAGTCTTCCCCGTCCTCGACTCGTCTCACCTTTTTTTGTCGATTTGTTGTCTGTCAGTGGCTCAGGTGCCGAGCCCCAAACTGCCCAGGCTCCTGTCTTTCGAAGCTGACAAGTCATCCCTCCTTCAGCGACTGGATGGAAGAGGAAGTCGATCCGCGCGGGCTGCCAGCCCGGAACACAATGGTGCCACTTGTCCCCAACTGCCTGGCTGACCAGTCCCTTCGGGCAAAGATAAGGGTAACTTATTGTATAAAAGTTCTATTTTTCACAACTTTGAAACTTTGTTTTGTTTTCTTTCAACTTTACTGCTCCTTTCTTTTACCTACTGCATGCAGATATTTTCACAACTTTTTAAAACTGGAGGCACTAGCCGAAATTTTGCTTAGTACAATTTAATGAGTTGGGTTACAAACAAATGCTGTTTACCTGGAGAGAAAACAAACAAACTCAGGCTTGTAGAAAAAAAGTACTGGTATTAAAATCCTGTCTGTCTAAAGAAGAATAGGGAGAAAACTACCTGATGCAAATGTTAATTATTTTACCGGACAGACCAGTTAGTACAGATAATGGAAACCATCCATTTTGTCAGGGGGTATGAAGGAGAATACATTCTTCTTTGGTTCCAAACACTAGAATGAAATGATGGGCAGGTACTGAATAATATACAAAGACAAAAGCTCACACACAGTTCTATTTCACATTTTATTAGCTTGTGTTTTCAACATGCTGACACCATCTTGTAAAGCGTTGACTAAAATGAAATGAATATAACTTTTGTTAGAAATGTAATATGTGTTTCATAACAGCTTTTGCCTAATTTTGCCAGCATTTTGGTGCTCGTGGAATAGAGATACACAAATTCTTGGAATGGCCTGTCCTTACTTGTCTTTTCTTGTACGATTACAAAGGAGTCAGACTAAATAACCCCAGTTTCCCTGTTGTTTGATGTCAGGAAAATGAGGGATCTTCACGAAGGTTGCAAGCGACACGTAAAATGTCTGCTTGTCTGTTTTCCGTCTTGCTTTTATGTGCGTTTGTAGCTACCATAGATCTCAAACTCAGCTAACTGACTCCTCCAGTTTTCCCTCAAGCTGATGGGATCTATTTCTCATCGTTTGATATCTGTTAGTTATAGATGGGGTTGCGTAGAATAACATGTGTCTTAAGTTGCATTTTGATCTGCGGAATAGAAAATATGAATAAGCTTCCTCTTTTATCTGAATGGGATATTAGTCAGTTTTATAAGCTAGCTTAATAAAATATTGGGCAGGAAGATTTCTTCGGTTGCTTAATTTAGTAAGCGATGTTTTATTTCATATGAATATTTCTACATAGAAATGAACTTATATAAAATAAGGAATATGGATAATTAAGGTACAGCATCCAGAAGGAGGAGTCTCATTTTTAAACCTCTGATTTCACATATAGCAATACAATCACGAGTAGCATAGTGCCGGTCCTTAAAACAGAGCTCATGTTTTTCCATTTTTCTTTCTTGCAGAATTAGTGAGAGGAAAAGTCAGAATTCATTGTTCATTTCTGGAGAGGGGTCAGCCCAGTGCACTGGCTGAGGGTGACCGTTAAGGACAGCCATTTTGTCACTATGACTAAGCACCCTTTGTCATTTTTAAGTTATTTTTTCCCTCCAGCATGCAAAGTTCTAGCAAAGTTGGACAATAAGGATATTATCTTTGCATTTTGGATCAGTTTAGTTTTTTTGTGACCTCAAATTTCTCTCGATATTTTTGTGCAGAATTATTCATACGTTACAGATGCACTGTAAATGTGCGGAATGGAGGAACGTCTGATGCCTTCGTGTCAGTCTTACGCCTCAGTAAGGTAGCAAACGAATGTAAGTGTTAGGTGCAAAGTGGGCAGTACTAACACTTCATTTGGAGCAATTAATCGCTGTGCTTAGAACATTTACTCTTTACTCTTACTACTCAAGTAATGTGACAGAAATAGTTTAAATACCTCTAAAAAGTACAAAAATATAAATGCATATAGTTAAAGCATTAAAAAATCAACTGGATGAGTAGCATACATTAATGGTATATATTTTTTTATACATTTTTTTCTTTTCAAACAACAATAATCAGAGTAACCCCAATCCATTGCATGGTACAGGAATGATTGATAAGGGACTAACAGGATAATTGGCAAATTTGACGTTTATTTATTATTTTTTTTAAAGCAAGAAAGAAATAAAATGTTGAGATGAAAAGCGGACGCTTCATTTCTCCAGAAGCAGGGATTAGGGTGTGCGAGATAAGATCCCGCCTCAGATCGGGGTTAGGGTTTCCCGCCCATTGTTCCCCACAGAGCCGCATATTGATTAAGGTGCAGGCTGGTTTAACCAACAGGTCGCCTGTGTCAGTGCAGACTCACATTCCTTCAGGGGGGCTTGGGTTACCCGAGCGGGGCCTGCTCACGCTACCAGGCGCATCTAGATAGCTGAGAACAGTCGAATGCCACTGAGCCCTCGCCTGAGTGGTATTTTGCAGAGATGGTGTGCCAGAAACAGGAAGGAGCGGGGGCGAGCAGAGGTAGTGCGTTTGAGGAGCTAGATTCAGGTAATACCTGTACTCCTTTCAGGGGAAGGGCGGGATCGCTGCTCCGCTTCCTGTGCTTCTGCCCTCCCCCCCCTCCACACTGCCCCCTCTTGTCCCCTCTCCCTCTCCCTCCGAAGGCCTGCAGCATTGGTTGATATTGCTGATGATTAACTAAATGGAGGCGATGGTCTAGAAGAGCGGGTCTGCTTCGGGGTTTGCCTTTCACGAGTCCTGACTGACCGGGTGGAAGCTGGAACCTTCCCAGGCACTTGGGAGAAATCTGAGACATTTCCCTTCCCTTTCCCCCACCCTGCACGACGTATGTTTTAATGCTCTTTTACTCCCCTCGCAACACGGTAAGGCTACAGGTGCTCTTTATATTTACCGCATGTTTTTCTCTCGCCTCTCCTTCCTCCTCGTTCCCTAGTTCTGTACGTGCTGCTCGCTCTCTCGCTTTTTGTCACGGTCTGCTGAAAAAGTAAAAAAAAAATTTATAAATCATTATTCCCGTGGCTGAAAATTATGTTGAAGTATTATTATTGTGATTGTTTATATTCTTGAAAAAAATATAAAGAAATAAACAAGCAAATAAATACATTTCTAGCTTATAATTTTGGCGAATGGTTTATTTAACTGCAGGATGTTTTAAGATAATTACAGTGGGTTCTGATAAGGGGCCTAATGTTTTCTTTTTTCAAATAAGAACAACCACTTATTAAATAAATAAATGAGACGATTAATATTATCATTATTAGTTTAATGTTCTCTTTATGTGTTTTACATATTTCATTACATTTGTTTTGCATTGTGTGCCCCTGATCAATTTGACTTACTAATTGCTTATGAGAGACTAACGTGTAACCTTTGAAAGCGTGTTCAGTGTGTTCTCCCTGGAAAGCACTGCCAGACTGGGTGTGAAGTTTCCTAATGCACCTGTGAACAACTGCAGTTATTGAGTAAACCCCTGGGGACCGAGTGACCTTCTGTCTACAGAAACGAGTCACAGGTCAGTTCAGTCCAGCATTCCAGTGGAGGTTGGATCAACACAACTATGTGCTTGGGAATCTAGTACTAAACCCAGTACTCAGAACAGGCAAGGTAGCTGCTCACTGTTGCTAATATTGTTTCAAGAATCTGTTTGCTTTTTCAGCAGATTTCCGAAAACTGCATCATTACCGTGGTAAATATTCTTTTCTGCACACAGCACAAGACTGTTAGTAGAATGCAGATTGAGTTTTGACAAAAGTTACACAGGTGGAGCAGTGTAACGCTCTTCGGGGCGAGTAAATAGGGCCTGGAATCCTTTGAGCTCCTTTGTCGTTGCTGTACGTCGCACGGCACAGGGCTGTCTCTGTTCAGCCAGCAGTGCCATAAACCAGGCCAGTCAGAACAGGTCCAGCAAATCATTAACAAGCAGGCCGGGCGGGCCGCCTTCTGTGACGGCTCAGCTGACCGCGGGGGCCTGCAGCCTTGGGCCCACGTCTGCTGGAACACTGTCCTGAATCTCCTCGGGACTTCTGATATTCCCTTTCTTTTTGTGTCTCCCAAGAAGGAGGAAACTGTGGAAGTTTGGGGAATAGGCTCTTTACTTCCTGTGAATCCTCATGGAGCTGAATACACATTTGATATATGTTTATTTATCAAAGCATTTTAATATATAGGTGCTGTCTGTGGGGGGGCTACCGGGCAGTACTGGGGGTGTATATGGCGGCAGCCCTTCAGGACATTCCATAGGCTCCATAGCTGTTAACACGCTAAAGGCAGTTTCAGTCATTAGGACTTTTGCAGCAGTAGCCATATGTAGGACATACATGCAGGTGATTCATTTCTGACAAGGTTTCCTCCTGCTGGTCCTGGTCGGGAAGGTCATCTCCATCTTACGAGGCAGTCTTGGATGTCATGGCTCTCTCTAATACTGCCTGGTAATGATGATGATGGCTCTCCACTGGCATCACGGAAGCATGGCTCGGGCCTGTATGGCCTGTACACGGCTCGGGCCTGTATGGCCTGCACACGGCTCGGGCCTGTATGGCCTGCACACGGCTCGGGCCTGTATGGCCTGTACACGGCTCGGGCCTGTATGATCTGTGCCGCCCTGTGATAAGCGTGATCCCTCTCTCCTGTCGTCCTGTTACGGTTATTCTGAAGCTCGGGGCCGCGGATACTCGCGCTGCTTGCCTTCTTTCGGGTTTTACATGCCAGCCCTGGTGATGCACATTAATTCTTGCTGAAGTGCCATTGCTAACCCTAACCCTAACCATAGGCCTAACTCCCAGCCAGTGATGGATGCTTAGCAAACATCTTACCTGACAGTGCTGGACTGTTCAGCCGTGATCTAACACTGTCTGGTAACGATGTGTGCTGGGCGTCGCCTTGCAACCTCACAGAGCATCATAGCTGAGAAACTACTATGTGACTTGACATAATTATATTACTGTTTGATAACCCCTATGACATAATCACGTTTTTTTTTTCTTGTTTGGTATTTTAAGCCTTTCCTATCCTGGCTGAAATGGTCAAATATAAAATACTTTACATGAGGTCATACACTAGGCAGAATTATTAAGTATGTGGAAATTTTACATTTACAAGTTACAATTAATCTCACCTGTTACCAAGTAAAAATAATGAATTGCATGTATTTTGGTTTGTAGTTACGATAGTTAGAGTATGTTTAAGTGGTGTCATGTAAATTACTTTGTTATTCAATCTATTATGTAAAGAAGGACTAAGCTCTGTCAGGGCTGGTAACCCCGAATATGTGTCCTGTGTGGGGAAGGCGTCTTCAGAGGTTAATGCGGAAGCCGTGACCAGGCCCAGCCTTCACAGTTTGTTTCTCAGGTCTCTCACATTTTTACTGTTTAATTGGCATAATTTTAAAGGCTTGGAATGACTGATTTATTGAGATATATGATCCCCTGCTCACCTGTTTGGAATAAAACCTGTTCGGGCGTTTCATCTCTTTAAGGTGGTAGCTGCTTCCTGGGGGATGTGTCATAGAGACACAGCTCACATATATTTCATGTAATATATAATATTAACGCTTAATAATGTTGACTCTACTTTAAAGGAAGTTAGTGTCATAATAATAAAAAATAGCAGTTTTGTTTCTTATTTCCAAATACATGTGACAAACGTCACCTGATACATCTATATTTTCAGAGAGCTGAGCTCGACGCACTAAAGCGCACTTGCGTTTTGAATGGACTGTAAGTAAACAGTGGCTGAAATCGCACAGAGATTCGGTGTCAGTTGAACCCAGCGTCCGTTTCTGCGCGCTTCTGTGCGTGTCGCTGAGCGGCGTGTGGGTGTGAGGTGCTTTTGTCTCCGGCTTCATTTACTTCCCGTCTCTTTGTGTAGGTATTCCGCCCCGCCCAGTGCAGGCAAAGAATACCAGGCCGTTGACTGTTACAACAGTCCTGCTGTCAGGTGATGTAAGTCACGTGAGTGACGGGCTGAGGGCAGGCCTGGGACTTCCTCTTCCCCTCCCCCAGCACCAGCGTTTTTGTTGGCAGGCCGTTATTGGTCCGAATCGCCTCACCTGTGCAGCATCGGTTGACACCTGAGCTGGGCAGTGGTAAAAATAGACACACTGACATCCTCGACTGTTCCTATCTGTAGTGGAGGGAAAGCAGGCTGTTTCCACCATCCAGATATCTGGGTGACTTATCGTTGTCACAACTTAACTTGTTAGCTGACTAAATTGACTGAGCTGAAAATAGGATTATTATTAAAATAAGAATACAACTTGGCTAAAATGATTTTTTTCATTATAACTTCTGAAAGTTGCTGAAAAGAGTTGCAAAGAACTTTTAAACCTGAGAACTTTTTTATATAAACAATTATCTATGCATTTTATTTACTACATTAGCATTAAAATGACTCTTTTAAACTATTTTTTAGACTTGGGGTCTTATGTAGTGGGATTGAGACCTAAATGGAAATGAATATTCCAGCACCGTGGCTCACTGGGTAGCTGTGGTACCCCACACTTCCAGGCTTGGGGGCATAGATCTCGTCTCCACGTTGTGCAGGTCCCCTCCACATTCTGCTGCAGTCCAAACACACACAGTTTGGTGAAATAGCATTTCTCAATTGTCCGTAGTGTGTGATCGTGTATGTCAGCGAAACGACCTGAATTTCTATAATATTCAATTCAGTTTATTTTTATATAGCGCCCTTCACAACAGACTTGGTTGTGTTAGAATACATTGGAATACATGGAATAACATTATATATAGTAATTTCAGAATTTTCAATCCCATATTGTGATCATGTTAAATTGCATTAATAAATTCAGGAATTCAGCACCGTCGTTGCATAAAGATGAATATCTTATGTTGTCAGGAATTTGTTTTCTTTTTTTGTTTGTGTCACCTTTGTTGTTTAGCCAGATCTATTCAAAATCGAGCCAGTGATACTTGAAAATGACAGCAGCAAGGACACTAAGTGCTTGCACTGTTTACATTGGGATGTTTGTTGAAGGCAGGACTTTCTTAATAAGTTCTGTTGGACTTTAGACTTCCCCCTCAAATAGTGAGTCACACCTTTGTTTGCTGAACTGGCCTCGTTTGTCATTAAACATTTTATAAGATCACACAAATCAGTCCTTTTCTTTTCGTTTCACAAAGCGTGCTTGCCCACTGACAGTGACATCATTGGCTTTTATGAGAGGATGTATAGGGTTCTAAGCAGGATGTACAGAGTTCTAAGGAGGATGTATAGGTTTTAAGCAGGATGTATAGGGTTCTAAGCAGGATGTACAGAGTTCTAAGGAAGATGTATAGGTTTTAAGCAGGGTGTATAGGGTTCTAAGCAGGATGTATAGGGTTCTAAGCAGGATGTACAGAGTTCTAAGGAAGATGTATAGGTTTTAAGCAGGGTGTATAGGGTTCTAAGCAGGATGTATAGGGTTCTAAGCAGGATGTACAGAGTTCTAAGGAAGATGTATAGGTTTTAAGCAGGGTGTATA
>JAODKL010000128.1:16940511-16950594 GCA_026780765.1 Petrocephalus schoutedeni
CAAAACAATTTAACTCAAGTTAAAACAATATGAACCCCCCCAGTATGTTTGCAGCTGGTAGTTTTACCCAAGTTACCGTCACACCTTAAGCTAGTCGTGACCGTCCAGTAAGAGTTTAGCTAGGGAGCATTCCAGCTGAACAATCATGACTTCTAGCATAAGCGAACCAAGCTGACAGAAACCTAAGGGGAGATTCACGCAGGAAGGTCTCCTGCTTACCTGGATAACCGACTGCTTTGTGGAACACCCCTCAGGATATTTTGCATTAGCCAGATAATTTAGCCAAATGTAATGCGAATGACTTGCATTCAATAGGAATGTCACTCACCTCTCCTCCTATGGGGCAGTTATCCAGCTAACTCGGAACTCCTGCTTAGTGGAACACGACCCCACTTCCATCCCCCTCCGTGCATCAGCCAAACACCCACCTGTCGTCTCGTAGTGTAGGCCGGGCACCTCCAGGCCGGCCAGGCGAGCCGCCAGGGCAGTCTTCCCTACACCGGTCTTCCCGGAGAGGAAGACCTTATAGCGGACAGTGTCCACGTTTGCCGGAGGTGGGGCTGCAGGGGCTTCTAGCAGACCTAAGAACAACAATAATGCGGGATATAGAACATAAAAATACACAAACACACAAAATAATACTTACCATTCTAATACACGCAGTATTCCAGTACACACGTCATACACTGTTACGTCATACGCTGTTACCAAAGAAACTGCATGTAAAACGTCATTGCGACAGAATGCTAAGAGACCTAAGGGGTGTGAAAGCTGGCCTTTGAGTAACCAGCGGTTTCAGGGTCATTCATACCGAAAATCCTGCGTTTTTTCTTGCGTTTGATGCGGGAGAAGAATCCCTTTGCTTCGGCAGAGCTGTGCCAGTCCGTGTGCACCGCGGCGCCGGCGGGCGGCGGAGGGGCCATATCTGCATGTGTAGGTATGTGTGTGTGTGTGTGTGTGTGTATATATATATATATATATTATATACAGCTTGCGTCTAAAGCAGCCGTTCGCTGGCAGGCACCTTCATTCAGCACAAAGCGCATGTGGGCGATACGCGCGGACCGCCGATTCTGACGCCCTGCTGGGGGTCGGGGGTCCGAATGGCGGCCATGGTGTGACTCGGAAGGCGGCCAGGTGCCTTTATGGTTACGGTGTGTAATTTGCACTGGAAACGCACATTTCCCAATTATTCCGCGGCCGCTCCGGCTTCGGGAGCACAAATCCGCCGTGCGGGGTTTCAGCCTCTTATGTACCAGCCGGCTTTCCGTAGACACCTCATAAACGTGCGACAGGCCCGCGAGCGCGGGGGACGCTCTCTGACGTAGGTGGAGTGGGCGGGGACAAAGCCCGACGTTTAAAGGGGCCGCAAAGCAAACGAAGGTTGCTTGTCTTTGTGCCGACTGCCGGTGGAGATTAATTGGTCAAAGCACATGTAGTTATGCTAGAGCAGGGGTCTCAAACTCCGGTCCTGGAGAGCTACTACCCAGGAGGCTTTCTGTCCTACCCAGCTTCTGATGAGCCACACCTGTTCCTGGGATTTACCTGAGAACAGCTGTGTCTCATCAGCAGCCGGGTAGGACAGAAAACCTCCTGGGTAGTAGCTCTCCAGGACCAGAGTTGGAGATCCCTGTGCTAGAGCAAACACTACTGCTATAAATAAGTAGCATTAACGTTACCGGCATGAAAATCGATAATTATGTGAGATTGCCGTTTATTGATTACAGTTCAGCTTTCAACACGATTATCTCCCATAGACTTCCCCCAGGCTGAGGGACCTGGGATCGGACAAGCCCCCTGTCTGCATGGGTTCCTGACTCACAGGCAGACCACAGGTGGTTTCCAACACTATCACACTCAACACAGGAGCTCTATAAGGTTGTGTACTTAGCCCTCTGCTTGGCCCCCTCTACACTCATGACTGCGTAGACACACAGAGTTCCAACTCCATCATAAAGTTAGCCGTTGACACAGTGGTGCTGGGTTTCGTCTCCAACAACGCTGAGCTTACACTAGGGAGGTGGAGAACTTGATATTGTAGTGTCAGGAGAACTGCTTCCAACTGAACATCAGCAAAACTGGTGGTGGACTTCAGCAGGAAAGAGCAGTGCCCCCCTCCCGACATGAACAGGGCTGCAGTGGAGAAGGTGGGCCGCTTTAAACACCTGGGTGTTCCCATCTTGGAGGACCTGACATGGACTGAGCATATAAAAGCCTAATCCAAAAAGGCAAGGCAGTGTCTCTACCACTTAAGACATCTGAGGAAGTTTGGGGTCACTCCAGCAATCCTAAAGACTTGCTGCTCTTATGCTGTTGAAAGCATAACGACCCAGAACATCATGTCCTGGTTTGGTAACAGTTGTGCCCAGAACAGTATAACCCCACGGAATGCTGCACCAGATCTACCTTCTACACCTTCTGTATTTATGCACAGTCTTTGGAGCAACCATGTGTACGTTTCACTGTGTTGTACTTGAATGCGTATCATTAATGTTCGGCGCAAATTCGAGAAAAATGTAGTGTATAAGAAGTGATTTATTAAAGATGTTTTGGAATTTTATACCGCGTTGACGGGGTATAGAATGCATGTCTAAATTGTTTTTTTAAACGCGTATTTGTATGCCGTCTAATTTTCTGTGTGCCGTGGCGAGACGTATTCAGTGTCGCGGTTAACCCCGACAGTTTCACGCTCCCCCTCCATCCTGCTCGGGAACCGTTTGGTCGGAACAAACGTTCACACGCTCCGTGTTCTACGGAGCCCTCTTTAGCGGAGCACTCCTGCATTTCGATTGGCTGCCGCCGCGCCACGTCACAGCCCGCAGCGCCCCCCGTAGAGGACGCATGGCTTCCGGCCGCGTTGAGGCTCTCGCCGCTTAGCGTCTGCACGTTAGCCGTCTAACCGCAGGGATTCACACGCTGATTCACCAGCTGCCTTTCGGTAGTGCAATGAGTGTCTTTCCTGGAAAACGTCTCTGCTCGGCTATAAGATAAATGATCGTACATCGTGACTGTTTTATGCGGTAAAAGCGCACTTTTGCATACGAAAGCTGGGCGCAGAAGCGCACCAAATGACTTATTTTTAAACGGGTATATAGTCCTGCGTTTCCGGCGCGGTTTAACAGGTTTCCGCTCGCCGTAGAAAAGCTGGTGCACGTTGGCAAGTCACACGCTTTATTAGAATCGCAGTTTAAATAACATACATCTTGACATTAAAACATTCGTCGTTTCCCACTATTAAAGCTCAATATAGTCTTCATGGTGAAAGGCAAACCCTACGATTTCTGTGGAAAAGGGAAAATTTACCTTCAGTCTCACATTTGTACTAATTTCAGCTTTGTAACTATGCATGATATTTAGAAATGGTGGTGAAGCTTTAGATCAGCAGCTTTGCAAAACTAAGATTATTAAGCAGTACCTGTCACGCGTCTTCTGCGGTCGTGGCGCCGCCTTGTGGCGATAGGAGTCTAAGCCACACATCCATTTCTGGCCTGTTTATATGAAATCCACCCCAACCCCAAAATCACTTATTCTCAAAAAAATGTAAATCCTTTGTAAACACTGATGTTTTGTAAATTGCACATTAACATGGTGACTGATTATCCCATCATTTGGAGAGAATATCCCTTACAGACTCAGGCTGACTGCTTACCCAGCATTCGCAGCCAGGACAAAGTCAGCAGGGAGGTTTGCGTGGTTCTGGGTGAAGTGCAGCCGGAAGGAATGCTGCGGCAGCCACTGCGCATCCGTCTGCAGGCGGCCCGCGGTGACGTGCGCAGGAAAGCGGCCGTAGTCCAGCACGTGGAAACGGTGCTCCCTGGAAGCCAGCGGTACGTCAGACCAGCATCAAAATAATTCAAAGGCAATATCTATGAATGATTCAAAGGGGACAATTCCTAAAACCTTCATGTTCAATCTGTTGCCATTAGCTGAGCACGTAACCAGTTTTAGGATTTGCTCCATCCCTGCCACCCACCCCACTCGAACAGGGAGGGACCCTAGCAGTTTGCTTTGAGCACAACATACCCCTGGAGCGAGACCAGCAGCAGGTCATTGAAGAGGTGCAAGTAGACGTTCAGGAATGAGACGGAGCCTCTACTCTGCGGCCCCTTACTCACTACCTGCCGTAAGCAGCCCTCCTGCACTAGGTGGCGCTGATGACTGATGAGTGGGAGAGACTACAATAAAGGGAGAGTTACTGCAGGCACATGCAGTATCACACAAAGAGGCACGCAACTGATCCAAGCTAGACAGGACAACCTTAACCCTTTTGAAGTCAAGCAGCTTCTCCAGCAAAACAAGTTTTTCCGTCTGTTTCATGCGTTGAACGCTGTCATCGCAGTCTGTCAAGATCTGGTCCACAGTTCAGAAGGGAAAATGGAGAAACAATTGAGAAAGTGTGCAAAAAAGTTAGAAAGGACAAAAGTTATTTTAAACCTAGCACATTACCTGGTGCAGGGCCGTTATGGCTTGCTTTAGAAGGGTAACCGAGTCAGACTCAAGTGGTGTCAGCTTCAAGATGTTCTATACAAGAGGAAGTTGCATCGTCCATTATATTCACATATACACACACACACACAGTGAGGAGCCACACAACCTCCCCTGAGACACATAACACTGACTGCTGATCTTGTAGAAAAGGCACCTGTCAGGGTCTGGAATATACGACATTTGATACGCATAGATGGCCTGTGGAATGCAGAAGGAATGGGCAGGGGAAGAGTAGTGGGGCTGAGACAAGGACCAAATCATTACGGCCAGTCAAAGAGTCGCCAAAACCATAAGGATAGCGTTTGTGGCGAGTACCCGTGCCGAGACGGCGGGCCCGTGCAGAGCACCCGTGCCGAGACGGCGGGCCCGTGCAGAGCACCCGTGCCGAGACGGCGGGCCCGTGCAGAGCACCCGTGCCGAGACGGCGGGCCCGTGCAGAGCACCCGTGGCGAGTACCTGCCGAGACAGTGGTGCCATGAACTGCTGATAGGGTGTTCGCCAGCCAAGATTCGTAGATGTGTGATGTAAACAAAGGCTTAGAACTTGGATGGACAGTCTTATCCGCAAATGGCCAGTGTGTATTCAGATGTTAGGGGTACCCTTTAGGTCAGCTGTTCGAACCCAGGTGTGAGGACTCAGCTAGTCCTCAAATGAATAATCTAATCAGGGAGCTGCAGCAAAAACCCACATACACAACAGTCCTTTCTGCCCACACCTGCCTTAGAGCAATGGCAGGCCACCTGGTGTGATGGATTCCATTTTGTACTGCATCATTGTAGACTGCCAGGTAGGTGTCAGTCATCTATGGGATGCATTGGACCAACAAGCCTGATCCACTGGGCTACTATACAGCCCCTTACACAGCTGGGCTCAATGCCATGCTTCACATGACACATAAAGGCCATAACCATCATCAGAATCTGCACCACTGTATCCCTTCAGTTGGTTTATACCAAATGGTATAGACTTCATTAATATCTTGCAATGACAAGCATCTACTGCTCAACACCTTGTCAGTGCTTCGCGTTCATTTCGCCCTCCTCAGACTACTCTCATTAGGTACCCACCCTAGCTGACTATCAGCACCCCACAAGCCTTGTAGTCGCAGAGAGGCTGTGACCCTGTCGTCTGGCCATAACGATTTGGCCCCTTTTCAAAGTCACGCAGGTCTTCACCCTTGACCATTTCTTCTGCATTCAATATCATCTATGAGTACCGAATGTTGGCTTACCATCCATCCTAGACATTTACATGCTGTTTTTATGACATAGTAAACATCACTCAAACTTCATCAGGTTAGGGCGGTCATAATATTATTGCTCTTTAAAGTACACTTGTACATACTCAAAATGTAGTGCTGTACAGGAACAGGATAAGCATGTGACCATGTTCAAAAGGAACCCTCAAGGAAGAGGCCTTCACCTCTAGAAGGATCCGCAATCGTGTGATCCTTTGGAAGGGCAGCACCAGGAAGGACTTGAGGGTCTGTCGCTGGCACGCAGGGTGCTTCTCCAGTTTCTTCAGAGCATGCACAAATCCTCGGTTTTCCTGCCTGCACAGGAGGAGAAAAAAAATTAAATAAAAAAATCAGGCCCCAAAACAGCAGCAAAGCACTATTCTGACAAAGGGAAGGGACGGAGACTGACATCAGGCGCTTGATCAGGGTCTCCTGGTACATCATGTTGGTGATGTAGGGCACATAGACCCGACGCAGTGCGGCATGCTGCTGTAGAACCAGGTCTCCAATCTGCTGCATCAGGATGTTCTCCCCTAGACGGTCCTCCAAGTCAAGAAGAAACCTGCAAACAATGAACAGAAATGGGTGCGTTTCCTTTTAATTCTACTGCAGTGTCACTCAAAAACTAGCAAAATGTAATTTTATTCAAACCCAACTACCTTGATCCCTTCATGAGAAAAGGCCCTGAAACTTAATATATAAATGAGTCAGAACTGCAATGCCCCAAAATAAAAAAAAAACTATTCAAGGACAGAATTAGTCTGGTATACAAGAGTTATCACCACATACATTTTAAAATTTCACATTTAAGCAAATGTTTCTACTGCAAGATGCTAGCCTTAATGAGAACAGCCACCCACTCATTGGCCAGCTCATTCTATTTTTCTAAATGTGGTAGTCAGCCTCTTCAGTTTTGTTTCTGACCAATTATCCCAATTATAGGGCAGCCTCCCGTTTAACCTTTCCAGTCCCCAGGAGCCGTCAGGAACTGGATGGTGACACCGTTACATTACAAAGCATCTGCTCTGCGCTCACTGCAGAAATCCATTTCATGCCACACACAGGGTTGCTCAGGACCTACTGTTCACTCGTTCTTTGGACATCCGGAAGGTTTGAGAAGAGGATGTGGTGTTCCACAGTAGGCAGGGTTAGGCGTAACATCTGAGACCCTTGGAAATGAGTTACCGCCACTGTCAGACTCCTCAGGTACGAGGCCTCCGACCTGATCAGCTCAAACATGGCCTGGCAGGCATGGAGAAGCAGCTGAACCTTCTGCCATTCACATATATACCCATCACGATATACCCTCTATTTAAGCAACACAGGTTAAATCGGGACAAGGTACATTTTAAAGAACCATTACAATGACTGCTAGTCTGTCTAGAAGCACACTACACAAAAGTGCTACGTTGCAAGCTACTCTAAAATACTGGACAATTTTACTTCACGAGGCACAAGAACTTAACTCAGTTACTACTAAAGTACAAATCTAGTGGCTACTGGAGATGAAAGATTCATTAACGAGCTCAGCATTTCACCCGTGTTACTTATGACTTGCTCCATCAGTAGTTTACAGGATTAACAGATGTAGTAACTGCTTAAGAAAACATGCATCACGGCTCATTAATAATGAAATAACATGAGGTCAGTATGCAGCCAAGTCTTAGTTTGTGGTTAATTAATACATAAGTAATGACAATACAATATTTGTGCCCCGTCAAGTATAGGATTATATCCAATATTCAAATTAAATGACAGAAACCGCTTTTTTTTTAAAGCTATGCAATTAACTAAAGACAGACTCCACCTCCTGCAGTCTGATCTCCTTTGGACCCAGTCTCTCCAGGAGACCCTGCTGGAGAACCTCAGGTAAATCCTGCCACAGGAGGCAGGCCTTTTCCCGGTGGAAGGGGCGAGGAGTAGGTGGCGTCACTGCGGCAGAGCTGGGCTTCACGAGGCCAGGCAGGCGAATGGCAGCCGCCAGGGCAGACAACTCGCTGCCCTGAATCCTGTGCATCTCCGCCTGTACACACTGCAGGCAGTACTCCTGGTACAGAGGTGCTGTCCACCAGCAAACAGGGGGGGGGTGGGGGGGGGGTCAGGTAAGAGGAGTTTATGTTTTTATGGCATAAATCAGCGCGTCACAAACTGATTCATAATTCCCCATATTTACTAAGTTACATGCTTCATGTCTGGAGCCAAGCTTTCAAGAGACCTCGATAAAGCCCAGAAATCCAGTCACATAATGCCAGTGACTGAGGAGACGTCCTGCCATCCCACTTATCGCATTAGTACTTAGCAAGGTTCAACTAAGGTTGGAATTAATTCACCTTCTACCTCAAAATATCCAAATATCTGTTTGACAGTAACCAGATTTTTTCAGATTCCAAAGCTTGCTGTTCATTTCTGTAATACAGGCCACCTAATATCAGGATTTACTAAAAACAAAAATGACATTCAGTAGGTCAGCGCAAGTATATTGTGCTGATGTGTTACACTAGTCAGTTATGGACTTACTGATAAAATGCTTCCCAACACAGTTTAACCACTTTGACTGTTGAACTATGACTTAGCAATAAAGACTGAAAAATTTGCAGTCTTTTCAAAACTAAATAAATGCAGTTTAAAAGTTTACATGAAAGGGGATTTCTTACATGAGCCATAATATTTTGAAGCACTTGTGATTTCAGTAACTTCTTTATCACTCTCCTCATACCTGGATTTAAAAAGAAATAATAAAATAAATTCAGGTAGCTCCCACTAAGAATCTCACAGGTGATTTGAAAAGCACAAACCCTCTTTTCCTTGAGATATCTGCGTGGGGGGAGGCTTCTGGAGGGGGCACATTCTCAGCCACATCTTGTCCAGAGAAGGTGAGCTTCGGAACAGGAGAGAGGGCGACGGGGCTATGACTCCATGTGTTCCAGGACGCGACCGACCTCAAAGCAGCTGCGATTCCTCCGGCAGGGTTATAAAGCGCTTCTACAAAACAGGTCCACAAGAACAGAATCTGCAGAAGGGACGACCCATTGCATGCCAGCAGCGGCAACCCAGAAGACCACTGCCCCACTCTCCATAACCTGGTCATTTTCTGTTGGTTTGCTGTAATCACTTGCTCTTGCCATTAAATGAGCAGGTCTTTTACTCTGTTACCCCATCCTATAATATACCTACTATTACAAAGAAACACTGCAGAATAGTGTAGTTAAATTGGTTTGCTCAAACCAGGTGATTTTTTTCAGATGTCAAATACTACAGTATATAAAAATCTGACTGAACCATCGGCAACTCTCATCTCACACCTACCTAAGAGATCCTCACATTTTTGGTCACCTTGCTGCTTGGCACTTCCCCACAAGCCGCCCATTTCCAGGCCCTCCAGTTCACCCAAAGGAGCAGACATCTTCATGCAAGGCTGGGTTATCCCCAGGAGAGACGCTTCTGCTGGAAAGAATCAGAGATAAGCCAATATTCGTGCAGGTACGTCATCAAACAGCACAATATGAACGCGCCTCATAGCAACAGTCTCACTACTGATGCAAAAAACGTAAGTATTATGTGTTTGCCACGTTAACGCGAACGATATTTTACATTCTATATTATGCAACAGCAACTTATTGCTCATCCACACGAATTAACAATGGCATTATAAGCGCTTCCAAACTATTTGTTCCTGTATGTGACTGCAGGCTCACCTGCAAGCCTCCTCCCGTGAGCTCGCGCGCAGACACGTCCGGACGCTTGTGACGTCTCTGATCACGTGACCGATCGGCTTTCGGGCATTCTCACGCGGTGACATATTAACGCGATTAACTTAAAACGAAGCGTGTGCGTGGTCAAATGTGGCGATAGCTCACATAACGTCATTATCGTGAGAGAACTGTCATGGAGGATTTGACACGTGCTAAATCAGATACTATTATAAATAGCCATAAAAATGGAGAGCCATTGTTTTTTCATTTAATTAATACCTCATACCGCTATGTAGCTAAGTAACCTAATTTAGTGAGGGGGTGCGAAATAGTGGGCGGCCGTCTGCGCATGTCTGCACATTTAGGAACTACCCAGCGCTGTGGATGTAGCTAACTTTAGGTTTGCAGCGGAATGATATAGATTTGTCGTTAGCCCCGCCCCTCCCCTTACGTCATCACGGAGCACGCGTGACGCCGGGGGCCCCCGAGGGCCTCTCCTATATACTTATGCACAGGCATATAAACATGAGCATTACCTATTTGATGCAGTTTCCGTCTGGCTGCTCTGAGCATTTCATTGTTTAAATGCCACTATCACAGCTAGGGCGGAACATCTGTTTGCAAGCAACCCTGTGATGTAACTGAACACAGTTCTCAGAAAAGGAC
>JAODKL010000128.1:17029670-17042199 GCA_026780765.1 Petrocephalus schoutedeni
AACCCTAACCCTAACCCTAACCCCAACCCTAACCCTAACCCTAACCCCAACCCTAACCCTAACCCCAACCCTAACCCTTGCTAACAGGAGGTATTATGCAGCTCGTTCTTTGGTTAGTTGCCTTGATGCAGGTGCTTGCCGGCACTTTGCACCTTTGCCTAAGCGCCTTGTTGGTGCCCTACGTGTATACAGAGTAACAGGCTGTGTGTGCATCAGACAGGTGCGTGTTTCCCCCGCCAAGGCGAACGTCAGACCCCGCCTGTGCTGTGGATGCATGAGATTTTGCTCTGATCGGCTAGCGGCCGTAGAAATGATGCCAAGCCACGCGACCCCGCAATGACAAGTGGAGGATGGATGGATGGAAGGATGGATGATGGATGGATGGATGGATGGATGGATGGATATTTGCTATGTATAGATTCCGAGGATAAGCAACGAATATCAGTGTTAAATGTTAATTTTAAGTGAAGACAACGTTTCGGGTAATTAAGTCACGTCGTTGCTTTTAGGGCAAGAATAGAAAGTGAGCGATTAAGGTTTAGAAACGGATGCCGAAGGTTTCTGCGGTAAACCAAGAAAGAGAGAGAATGCAAAAGGAGGGGGAGGTGTTTTGCGAAGCCTTCTGGGCGTCGGTTGGGGCCGGCTTCCCGATCGGGGCGAGGCCGCGGTGTCACACACTCCCGGGAAGCCGGCGCGGTGACACCTCGCAAGGGGACAGCAAGCGGAACGTCCACTTCCAACAGCAGGAACATGAAGAACTTGGTGGCGTCGAACGAGCCGCTGCGCTCGATCGTGCCGCTCCACCAGGTGCAGGAGACGTCGCTGGCCGTGCCGTCCGACGACAAGCTGCGCCGCGGCCAGCAGCGCGTCATGCACCAGGTGTCCACGGTGCGGCGCAAGTCCCGCTCCGGCGGCTCCGGCCGCTCCGGCGGCTCCGGCTCCGGGTCGCTGTCGCCCTCCAGTAAGACGCGGCGGATTTCGGTGTCTTTTTGTATTTACAGACTTGCGGTATTAAAAGAGCAAAATGTATGAACGGGAATATAGACAAAAATAGTAATAATCCGTCAGAAAAGGGCACTTAGAAGTGCGATAATCAAACACAAATCGCGGATTGTTTTCTGTGGAAATTATGTCGTTTGTAATGGATGCTAAGTACTTGAAAGTCATATAAGAACATTTTTTCGCTTTTGAAATGTCATGCTTCAGTAATCAGTAATGTTATGAATGCCATCCTTAGTAAAAAGTCTAAAAGGAAAGAGACAGTGTTAAATGACCCCGCAAATGTAATAAATATCTGGTGTTCTTTCTTGTGGTAAGTTAGGTTTTCTTACGGCCATTGTGAGTCTTGTTGCGAGAGAGAGCTAATAGATTTAACCCCTGTACTACGTATTTCGAAAAGATAACCACCTTTTACGTTGTTACGTTTTTATATTTATAATTTTATATTTATGTTCATTCGATTCCCTAATATTCAGTCTAAATGAGGTTATATGTAAAATCAATTCCGTTCAACAGCAAAACTATTTTTTGCGTGTGTCGGCAGCTTTTGCTAATCTGTGTGATAATTTTCTCATTCTGTTTTATGCAGGTCCGATAAGCTTCTCTTTCAATAAAAACATCCCCTCAAAGATCAGTCTAAGCAGCCTGACAGGCTCCCTGAAAGGACTAAAGGTGCGTCTTCTGTAAAGGGTTCTGTCTAGACCTTTATGTGTTTGCAGTAATTGTCCATTTTTCCTATTGTAGTAACTTCAGGAATTGTCCAGGTGATATAAAGATAGGGGTCAGTTGGCTCTGATTGGTGAAAGTTTCTGTCCCTTTTCAATGACCACCATTGGTGAATACCATGCTATTTTTACATTATTATTATTGTTAGTATTATTATTATTGATAGCATAATAAAACAAGTGCTATTATTTATATTAATATTCATATAATAACAATAATAATAAAACTGATGCAGTACAATTTCAACTAAAAAAACAACAGCCATGTCCTGTATTTCTGATTGGATGGCTTCAGTGTAAACAGAATGTATCACTAGTGCGAGCCAATAACTGTCCACAGGCTGTAGCGCCGTGGTCACGCTGTCGTTCACCTGTATTGTGGTGCCAGGGTGGCATGGAAGCAGACACTGGGGAAGGGAGCTGTGGACATACACAGTCGCATCCGTGGGTGTGGGGCCGAGGTTGGGGTGGGAAATGGTGATGCTCGGGCAAGTGAGGCTGCTCTCAGCCGCGAACGATTTAGCCTCCCAGTGTGAAATTCATGGCATTTTTATCCTGTGTTGTGTTTGTTAGTGTAGCCGAGTGCGGAGCCCAGAGTTGGGCCGCCTCTCGTTTATGGGATCCCATACACTGTTACTGAAAAATAATCCAGGTATTGATTTAATTTTTAATGTCATTTATTGTAATAATGTGCAGGGCTCTGTGACGCCGTGCTGGTGAAGCGGCAGATGGGCGGCTAGATAATATACAGGGCCCTGGTCCATACAATTGCACAAACAAGTAAAGGACTTAACTGCTTATGCATTAGGAACAAGCAAACGTTAATATCTGCTTTTAATTAGCACTTCTGGACTAAATTCCGCGAGGGTCCTCATGGGTAGCCTGTGGGTCACTGGTTTAAGTGGGGCTTTGACGTAAGCCCAATTCCTCAGAGACGCCTACCTCTGATGTCATCCAGCTAGCAAATGTCGGTAGACTCTCACACCTCCACCCACCTCAGCCTTACGGGCATTTGGCTCAGTGTTACCCCGAGACACCTCCGCTGGGCGGGGGTGGGAAGTCTACCCAGGACTATACGCAGGCAATAACAAAACACCATAACTTAAGATGAGAAACAAAAAAGTGTAGCGCTCAGGTGCCGTGGATTTCGTGACGCCCCGAGAATGACTTTGTGTATCATTTTCTTTGGTGTTTCTGTAAGGCTGCTGGGAGCAGCAGCAGTGAGCCGCAAACCGCTTTAGCATCCAGTGTCTCTTTGCTCTCCAGTTATTGGAACATTTTACATGTTTATTGCACTGGCCCGTTTATTGTGTTTCTGGAGGTGGCTCAAGTGACTCATCAGACTGTGAGTTTTGTTAGGGGTTAGCTGTATTCAGGCTGTAAGGTGATTCTTTGGGTGGTTCACTGCGCGGTGGATCACTGCGCGGTGCTCCACTGTGTGGTGGTTCACTCTGTGGTGGTTCACTGAGAGGTGGTTCACTGCGAGGTGGTTCACTGTGCGGTGGTTCACTGTGTGGTGGATCACGGCATGATGGATCACTGCGCGGTGCTCCACTGCGTGGTGGTTCACTCTGTGGTGGTTCACTGCGAGGTGGTTCACTGCGAGGTGGATCACTGCGCGGTGGATCACGGCATGATGGATCACTGTGCGGTGGATCACTGCGCGGTGCTCCACTGCGTGGTGGTTCACTCTGTGGTGGTTCACTGCGAAGTGGTACCGACAGCACTGGAAATGGGCTTTCTCTGAAGAGCAGGTGACTGGGAAGCAGCGGAGCAGCTCCAGCCAGCATGCCAAAGTGAATTATGGTTTTGGCACCATCGACGGTCGTGGAACAGCCCGGAATACGGTGCTGAAGCCTACTCGCAGCAACCCGGAACTGGCTCCCCCCCTCCAGGCTGTCACCCCCCGATACACACCCACCCGGCCGGTCCTCAGCCAGCCCAACTTCACCAGAGTCGAGTCCAACTCCAAAGGCAAGAGTAGGTGAGTGGGGTTAGCATCCCAACAAGGCCAGGCTCTCTCCTGTGGTTAATGTGGCACCTTGAATAGTCACAAAGATCTTATTGATGAACAAAGATCATGGACTATAACCTGGGGGTGTTCCACAAAGCCGGATAACTTGTCGGATTTAAGGAAGTCTGGGTTAAATGTAAGTGAATGAAGACAAAGTCAATTTAACCCAGACCACCTTAAATCCGACAAGTTATCTGGCTAAGCAAGAAATCCTGCTTCATGGAACCCCCCCTGATTCAAACATGACTGATCTCAGCATAAATATTTACATGTAGCTATGATATGGTTCACAGTTCAGTTAAACTTCCTTTTTAGCCAATCAGCTTGTTATGATGCAATTTCACAAACAGCACAGTTTATCAGCTGGATTCCTCTTCACATGTAGCTTGAAGGAGGGGAGTAATATCACGGTAAAGGATGCAGTGGAGTTCCTCACCAGCCCCGAGGAGAAGTTCCAGCTCTATGGGGCCTCGTTCATCCAACACAACACTTACAGTGACCCAAAAGCCAAGCAAGAGGTGAGGTGGTCTACATGTGGTCTTGGTGGATCATTAGGATACCTGGGGTAGTGTTTCCCAGTCCGGTCCTCGGGGACCCCCAGACGGTCCATGTTTTTGCTCCCGCCCAGCTCTGTTGCCTGCCAGACCGTCCAGATTTTTGTGCTAAAACATGGACTTCCTGGGGGTCACTGAGCACCGGGTTGGAAACACTGCCCCAGGGGACATACTGACAGTGTAACACACATCACTTATTTATCAAACTGTCATTCATAAAAATGCTTTTTCCCTGGATATTCTGCCAACCTAATTTAGGGTTCAGTACTTTTTTCAAGGTTCTTAGCAACCTTAGACTAGGGATTTTAGGAGTCAAACTAGCAAGCCCATGTTTCAGACCGATACCCTGCCTACTGTCTGATATCTGTATGCAGTAATCAATGATGTCATTTTTTGCATTATCATTTACTTCCAGTCTCAGTTAGACTAGAATGTGCCGCTAACTTGAGCAGGACTCTGCAGAGGGTTTGGTGTGCTGCCTGCATCAGGCCTCTGATGGTCCCTCAGGTGCTGCAGCTGCAGGGGATCCCCTCCCTGGTGTCGCTGCTGGAGAGCCCCAACCCCCAGGTCCAGGAGGTGGCTTCCAGCGCCCTGCGCAACCTGGTCTTCAAGGATAATGCCAACAAGCTGGAGGTGCAGCGCTGCGGGGGGGTCGGCAAGGCCCTGGCCCTGCTGAAGGGCACCGACTCTGACGAGACCAGGAAGCAGCTGACAGGTAGGGGGCGCTAGAGAGGCGGCCCTTCAGGTGCAGCTGACAGGTAGGGGGCGCTAGAGAGGCGGCCCTTCAGGTGCAGCTGACAGGTAGGGGGCGCTAGAGAGGCGGCCCTTCAGGTGCAGCTCACAGGTAGGGGGCGCTAGAGAGTACTGCTAATGCTGATAATACCTGCTATTTAATATTTACTGTTTGACATTTCCTTTCCTTACGAGCCCAGTTGTGCACAAGTTACCTTTTTCATTCTATACAATTAAACGGCACAGAAGACTGTGAGCTGAAGATTCTGGGAAGCGATACCATTGAGGGAAATTACCTATAAATTTCATATACAAATTTAATGATGCGAACGGCATGAGAAGCAAAGCAGTATCAGTATCTGTGACCTGGGCCTGTCAAATGTGAATTACTGTTTCGGCTTGTTCAGAAGCCCTCAAAGATGCGTACGGAAAATCTGAGCTAATGCCAAAGAACAGAGCTGTGATTGTTACATTTCTGCTGTCTTGGTCCAGACCCTGAATGATTAGTGTTTGTAGACACATTCAGCCGCTGTGTGTTTACATCCTGGGCCTTAGAGAGGATTTTGGGGAAGGTATGCCATCTCACAGCAGGTGTCACTGGGCCTTCCTAGGTCTCCTCTGGAACCTGTCTTCATCGGACGAACTGAAGCCGGAACTAATCCAGACTGCCCTGCCTGTCCTGACGGAGACTGTGGTGGTGCCCTATGTGGGCATGTCTGAGCAAAACACAAGCGATAACATGGACCCTGAGATTTTTTACAACACAACAGCTTGTTTGAGGTAAGGACCCTACTTGATGTTTTGTGGCTGTTTGCCATGAAAAGACCTTTTTAAGGTACAGATTTGTCTAACCTTTCTTGTCATTTAGCAGTTTTGTTTATTAGACATACATGCACACTACATCTGCAACCTAAATGACAAAATGGGTAATGAAAACTCTCAGATTAATGTGAAGATAATTAAACAAAAGCTTAGACCAATAGCAACTCAGAAATTGGTCAGATTCAGCCGCTTAATTTATTGGCCCTGGTTTAAGCAGATATAGAAGATTAAACTACACAGTTTGTATACATGTATAATCTGGGACTGGTGGCATGCAAATATGTGTTCTTATGCTGAATGTTGATTTGTGCATTATTTTCTTGTCATAACAGCAGAAATGCATACTTATTTTATGCACATCTGTGGTCTTATTACAAGAACTTGCCACACAATTTAACCTTTACACCGCAAACAGATAATTGTATACAGTTATGTCAATCCCTCTTTATAATTGTTTAAATAATAAGAGATGGCTCATAATTTTAATGTCATTTTTTAATTCCCTGCCAGGCATTCCACTGTTAGCGCAATGTGTGTTTTTTCCTGCTAATGTGTTCATAGCTGCCAAGTGGCTGAACAAACACATCTCAAGTTATTTTTCTGAAAAAGGAAGTCAGATCAAGCCGCGGCACCAGCCTATATAAACATGACAAAGCAGGTTGGAGTCAGATATCGGCCAGACGGATTTCTCCCTGTGCTGCACATTGACGTGTCGCTTTCCTGCACAGGAACCTGAGCTCCGAGAAGCAGAAGAACCGGCAGGCAATGAGGAACTGCCGCGGCCTGATTGACTCCCTGGTGAGCTACACGCAGGCGTGCGCAGATGCCAGCAGGCCGGACGACAAGGTGGGCGGCCGGGAGCGGGGTCACACGATGTCTCTCACAGGGGGTGGGCAGTGGCTGTAAAATATATTATACCTCATACAACCAACTGTAATTTGGGGACATTGGCATCAAACCAGGTGACATAAGCTCTTGTTTCTGTATCCTCTGTGAATCCCTCTGACAAACTTCTTGAGACACACCAGTTATTTTTGCAATATCTAGGTTCTTGAAAGAAGGTTTGCTGTAGAATGAGAAGGAAGGTGGGGGGCAAATGTTTTTCATTATTCCCATTTTGCTTTAAGGCAAAGGAACTAACTAACTTTTAATATTAAAATTAAAAAAAAATATCGCTGTAGAAAAACAACTGCAAATGTAATAATTGTGCTAATGCATGTCAGTGTCCTTTAAAATGATAGAAATGTGGCAATTCACTGTTAGATTCATAGTACATCTGATAAAAATGAAAGCCACTGTGTCCAGTGGTTTGTGCATTGCTGTGGCCCTTTGAGGGTTCCTTCCTCTCTGCCCCTTACAGAAACTCTGAAGCTCTTTGGCCTGAATTTTCCTGCTGACGTTTTGTTTCCTCGACAGTCCGTGGAGAATTGTGTCTGCGTCCTGCACAACCTAACGTACCAGCTGGAGAAGGAGGCCCCGGGTCTCTTCAGTAAGATCACGGCCCTGGCGACCCCCCCCTCAAGGAGCACTGCCCAGAAAAACACCTCGTCTGTGAGCTGCTTCAGCCAGCAGGGCGGCAAGACTGAGCAGGAGGTACGTCAGACTCACAGGCAGGGCAGCAACACCATTCCATATTTAGGGTATAGGACATCTCCACTCGGGTCACCCTCACATTTGGATTGTTATAGGATTTTTTCATAGATTATGATTAATACATTTAGCTTGGCATTTTGGGTGAAGGTTGACGCCAGGAGCCTTAATTTTAGCCCTGGAACAGTGCTTTGGATATGTAAAGGTGTGTGTGTGTGTGTGCGTGTGTGTATGCGTGTGTGTGTGTGTGTGGAGGGGGGGGGGGGGGGTTCTGATCCGCCTTCTTTCCCTTAGTAATACAGATGAAAGCCCCCCTTAATAATATTTACTTAGCCCACCCTAAGGGCGTCTGCCAAATGCTGTAAATGTAATATATGCATTCCTGGAAAATTCATTAAATTTGTCTTTAGCAAAACAAACCATAATAGATGTAGCTTTAAAACATATTTTACTGTTTCTAAAAGAATGACTTGATGTCATGTATAAATATATTTGGGTAGTCTCTGTCAGTATGGCACATTATTCTTTTGATAGAGCTACTTTGACTACCCGGTGATGGAGGACAACAACCCCAAAGGGGCGGGGCAGCTCTTCCACTCCTCCACCATGCAGACCTATCTCAGTCTCCTGGGGAGCAGCCAGAATGAGGCCACACTGGAGGCCTGCCTGGGGACCCTTCAGAACCTGACCGCTCAGACGGGAACTGTAAGCATTTTGATTTAGAGATGTACATTGGAGAAAGCATGGTCAGCCAGTGCCTGGGGCCACTGCGAGTAAGGGCCACTGCGAGTAAGGGCCCTGCTCATCGGCCGACCAGGGAGGCCTCTCTGCTTTACGTGAAGCGTAAGTGACGTCAGCATAGACGTTTGGCCTCATGTCAACCCCCAGGTATCATCCAGCACTTGCCTGCTTGTTTGTGGGTATCGACATCAGGCTTGTCGTGAGGTAGAGCACAGTGGTGACCAAACTGCTCTCAATCTGGCCTACTTCCGCAACCTTAACACAAGGCCCTTTGTCCATAGGTGTCCAACGTGATGAGCCAGACCATAGTCCAGAAGCTGAACGGCCTGCAGAGCTTTTCACCCCTGCTGCAGTCCTCGAACCCCAAACTGCAGAAGGCGGCCACGGCACTGGTGGGGAACCTCTCAAGGTCTCCGCGCATCCAAAGCACTCTAGGTAAGGGCCGACTCCACCTTCTCTGCTGGTGGACCCTGCCTGTGGGGTTGGCAGCATGTCGTAAAAGGCCCTTGTGCATTTGCCACATTGGAACACTGACCAGCAACAAAGAGGGAGCAAATGCGGAGTAGCAACAGCTATGAACACAATGAGCAACTGAGGAAGACGGGCAGGCACATATATAGACAGGTAATGAGGGTAAGCCAGTTACAATTACACGCAGGGGAAGTAATTACAATCAAACAGTAGGGACTAGGGCTTCACTGCAGCCACAGGGGAAACAGGTTATCTAATTACAAAAGTAGATACAAACAGAGTCAGCAGATCAAGGAACAAAACGGAGAATCATGTAAGAACACAAGGACACCATAATGAACAGCCATAATGAACAAGGATACACAGCTGAATCTAGGAGCAACATTAACATAAAATTGTTTAATATGTTGACAGATTAAATGCTCATTTTGCAGCTAGCCACTTAGCCCACTCAGCCAGACCAGGGAGCAGGGGAACAGACTAGGAACAGAACAGATCTGGGAGAGAATGGAAGGTTTGTGGTGAGGTCAAAGCCACAAAATCCCCTCCAAATCCACTCCAAATCTGCTCCAAACCCACTCAGCCTGATAGCATAAATGCTAATGCTGAATTCTTCATCTAAGGAATGTAAAAGTGGTGGCACTGCTTGGACAGAACCACAGATTTTGTTTCGGCTGGTATATAAGGCTTAGGGGAAGGGAGGAAAGACTAACAGTATAACTACAGGAAAACAAACAATGAAAATGGGCCATATTACTGTGGCTACCAAAAGCCAGACGCTTAGGCAGAAGCTAAATGCACTGAGCTGTTATTATAATACAGTCACACAGTATTAAGTGCAGGTGTCATTACTTTACTGTTTGCTGAGTGACATCTCGTCAGATTTTGTTTCTTTGATGGCTTTGGGTCCGATTGACGTCAGCTCTCCTTGACAGCTCGGCAAGCCCTGCCGCGGCTGGCCAGCGTGCTGACTTCCGGGGCGACGGATCCGGCTAACTCCGACGACACCATGGCGGTAGCCTGCCATACCATCCGCAGCCTCCTGCAGGCGGAGCCCGAGATGGGGAAGAAGCTTCTGAACAACACGCTGATCAACTCTCTGGTGGACCTGAGCAAGAACAGGTGGCTAATGCATATGTGCGGGGATGCAGGAAAGGTCATGGGAGCTGTTCCGAGGGCAGAGCGAAAACATGATTGGTTCAGTGAGATAACCAATCGGATCGTGTGTCAGATATCAGACCAACCAAACAGATGTCTTGGCCTGCCTCCTCTTGTTGCTTGAATCCGCCTATTTTACAATCTGATTGGTTATCTCTCTGAACCAATCACTTTTCATTCTGCCCACAAGCATGCATGGAAGTGGATTCTCTAGGTTTAGATCTCAAGATTAGACTAAGAATTCTGTTCTTAGTAAAACGTATAATACATAGTATAAAAGTATAATAAAAGTATAATAAAAGTAATTGTGTGAGTCTTTGCAAGTCAGCAGGGAATTTAACAGGGGATTCCAGGTTGCCCTTGTCATACCATAACAGCTTGAAGGTTGAGGATTTAGCCCTAACTTGACCTCATCGATTAACATGCTATTTGTCTCATTCTTTTCCTGTCTGTCACAGATACTTCCCAAGTTCCAGCCAGGCTGCAGCCCTCCTACTTCATAGTCTCTGGGCAGAAAAGGATATCCAGAACTTCCTTAAGAAGGTATTAGTCCTGGGAATGTTAAACTTTATTTCTTTGGCCAATGGGAGCTTCCAGAGACAAAGTATATTAGACAAAATCAAAGAATGGACTGTATCACTCCTGAGGGCCAGCACAGTGCTGACCACTGTTGTTTCACCCGCCTGGGAGCAGCGTTCACGCCTCTGCTATGGCTTCATGTGCATGTTTGAATGTTCTCCCTGTGTCATTGTGGGGTTTCCTCCAGGTACTCCAGTTTCCCCCATAGTCCAAAACATACTCAGGTGCTACCAAGTTGCCCCTAGGTGTGCCCTATGATGGCTTGGTGCCCCGTCCTGGGGTGTTTCCTGCCTGGCGCCCATAGGCTCCAGATCCGACACAGAAAATGGTTGGGCTGTGTTGTAAGATCATTTTTTTTCCTACCACAGGCAAACCATAAACAGCTTCCTATCAAGACACCAGCCGTTAGTGGCCGCTTGATATTCTGGCATCACTATCTGGGCTGCTCTGTTAAATTTCTCGTTTAATTTTAGTTGAAAGTACTTGACACCAGTTGGGTGAATCATTATCAAACCTTAACTGAAGTATCACATGGCACGGCCCTTAGTCTGCCAGCCGCATGGGTGAGAAGTGGCTGACATCGGAGACGGGATCTTGGGAGTGGTGCTGTTATTCTGAGCCTGAACCGCTCATGTCTCAACATGGCTTGGGGCAAAATGAAGGGAGTGGAAGCCAGAGCGAGGTGGAGCCGGGAAATCTCGATGTAGCTTCTTTGTAAAGAAGACGCTTGTGTTTGAGCTGGGTGTGCTGAAACCGGAGAGCAGAACAAGGCCGCACCGCCAGCTGTGGCCGCAACAGCTGGGACGCTTCCCACAGACTCCTTTCTGTCGTGGTCACCTATGAAGCTTCAGAATTCAGCATGTTTAGGGGAGAATTTTTGATGGAACTATTGATCGGTCATAGAGATTTTCCCATGACAATGAATGTGAGTTCCAAGCTGTCCAGTTTGGGCTATTAAACCGGGCATTACAAACTCACAGTCCGCAGTTTTACCGTCACGCTACCTGGTGATCACACGTCTTCATTGGGTGGGGGTGGAGATAAAGGATGACTTATCTGTACTTGCCAGGATGAAGCCATCTGTGAGGTTAACAGTTTTCTTGATCCCGAGACTGCAGGACACCAGCTCATGTCCACCTCTCTTGTCTTACAGCAAGGTATGAACAAGGGCTCCTTCGTAAATGACATCACCACGCTGGCCCTTAAGTCTGCGGCGCAGTCCATTATCGCATAGGTATGTAGGTGTGAACAGAAAATGCACTGTTGCGTTTCTAACAAGCACAAGTCCTTGTTTTTCACTTAAGCCACCCTAAGCTGCTCTCCGTTTGGTAGGTAACCTGTCACTTGCTTGCAGATGCTGTTACAGACGGCGTGTCCTACATTCTACACCAACTAGACAGTCGTGATTGTGTTACTACACATGACAAACATTTTCATGGTTTGGTGATATTCAACTCTTCTCGTTGCTGTGCTTTGCTAGTAGAGATAATTGTCAATGGACGGCTTAACAAGCAGCTGTCATTAATAGGTAAGGAGTGTGGACTTTTATAGGCAGATGATTAAACATTTACAGTGATCATATATGAACATCTCCAAGCTGTTGACATGTTCTGAACTGTATAAGTCTATAGATTGCTAGCTGTCTCACTTAATTTACTTTGAGGACCTTTCTTGAAGGGGAATATTCACCTTAAAATTTGTTCCAAGTTTTATACGAGTGAAATTGTGAAATTGGATCTCTAGTGAAATTGCTCTCTAATGTTAAGATATATATATATATATATATATATATATATATATATATATGCATTATTTGTGCAAATAATATATGTCTTCACTGAATAAAAATGTTGCACATAGCTTGGCTTTGGTATGCACCAGATTTTAGCCATAGTATAGTACTTTGTTCGTAACCTAGAATTTCAGTTTATTGATCACACACTGCAATTAAGCTGCCTTAACTTAAGAAACGTCTGTTTTTTTTAATTTAGTACTTGAAAAATCAACATAAATCAATTCAGAAAAACAGTTTAGATAAATCTCATGACATGTACAGTGAATTCTGCTACACACACACACACACAAACAGTAATCTATCCTGATAAATGCTTTGTTTCACCTGTCCAAGTATTTTTGATTGAATT
>JAODKL010000128.1:17105209-17115382 GCA_026780765.1 Petrocephalus schoutedeni
CTCTCCCTCTCTCTCCCTCTCTCTCCCTCTCTCCCTCTCTCTCCCTCTCTCCCTCTCTCTCCCTCTCTCTCCCTCTCTCCCTCTCTCTCCCTCTCTCTCCCTCTATCTCCCTCTCTCCCTCTCTCTCCCCCTCTGACTCCTCCTCTCCGCTCCTCTCTGTTATGTGGGTGCGGTTACTCCTCCAGCTGATCCTGGCTCTCCCGTCCCTCCCCGCCGCGTTCTGGCATTTGCCCTGTGTTGAAGGACAGGCCACAGTCTCGGCGCACAGGGGCCGTGCAGAGAGAGAGGGCATCCGGGCCTCGCCGGCGTCATCGCCAGGCTGTCAGGCTCCTCATCCGAGCTGGAGGCCCGGCACAGTGTAAGGATGGGAAGTGCGGAATGTTTGCCTGCCGGTCTGTATTCCTTGTGGTGTATCTTTTGATATCTATTAATTTATCCAGCATTGTATGGTTGAATCATTTTTGAAGAATAATTCATTGCACTTTTGTCAGGGTGCATTTTACATTTTTTGCATATCTGATAAAAATAATTCAAGGATTCCTGCCCCCGTAGCTCCAACACTCCTGCATCTGACCAGTTATCCCAGTCAGGGCTGCCATCGCGGAATGCATGCATGGCTGCATTCGTACATCACATTGCGTAGTTAGAGTATGGAATAGTAGCGTAGTGCAAGCCAAATCCTTGGGTTCCTTTAAAGTAGAGCTAGATAAGATTTTAACATCTCTGAGCTACTAGTTGAGTTCTCCCCAGGTCACTCGCGACCCTGACCACGACCAACGATTGGAGGATGGTTGGGAAAATTATATTTGTCATTTGTCATGTTACGAGGACATCAAAATTTCTGGACAGCTGTCTCTCTTCACACTCTTGGGCAGCACAGACGTGTTCACATTTTCTGGAAAGACTTATAATGTTTTTTGAGAGCATGTGGTGTCTTTGTACAAGAGACATTAATTCAAACAAGAACATTCTCAAGTTAAAACTGGTCTAGGGTGTCTCCCGAAATCATCAAATCTTCAATTTGCATTTCCTTTCATGCCTTATTCAATTTCTACTGCGATATTAGTGCTGTCCAAAAAGACTAAATCCCCATCCACACAAAGGAAACATTCAAACACTCCTGGCTCCAAACAGAATTGTGGCTTTGTTGTTTTCTGCGTGTTTCTCGGGACAGAGCTGAGTTTTGGTCCACATTGTGCTTCCCTGTGACAGACAGAGTGGTGTGTGTGTGTCGTGAGTGATGATGTGAAAGCAAGCCCCTTGCCACCGCCTCCCTGGCTTGGTCAGGAGACCTGAGAAGAGGTGAGATGTGTGACAGGCTGATGGTGGAGAATCTCTTGCTATCCATTAAGACGGTTTGAGCTGGTGGCATGCCCAGACTAGAGCATCCAAAATTAATACCCCTTTCCTGAAAGCGCGCCGACTCCATTTTTTCTAGCCCTGTCTGGTTGCCATGGACATGGTAAACATGGTGCCAGGCCCGCCAGCCACTGCGGCCTGCCAGGGGCTCACCCCGAGGCGGGCTGTCGGACAGCCCGAGCGTGCAAGCCCAGCGCCACGCTGCAGCATTCACTACGAGACGGCTCTCGTGATTCACCCGCTTGGCCGTGTCTATGGAACGCCATCCAGGGCATCTACAGTGCAGGGGATGCAGATCGGCCGTCCTTAGGGTCCCCACGGCCGATCTGCCAAGACATTGTTCTTTATTTTGCACGTGTATGTGTATATGTATATGAAAAGTGGGGCAAACACAAATAAAAGGGGAGCGAGGCGCAGAAATCCCCCACCCCCGGGGCGGCGTGTACCTGCATTTGAAAAAAGGCTCGTGATGACAAAATACTTGCCATGAATGTGAAAGCCCCGGTGGCTAGAGGTCATCCAGTGTTACAGTGCTTCACGTCTGACCCATTCGATGTGTCCTGAAAAAGGCCAGAACATTTAAAAATTGCACATAAAGCAGAGGTGAACGCTCCAGGTTCTCTTTATTAGTTTAATTCAATGTTTCCCAATCTGGTCCTCGGGGACCCACAGACAGTTTTAGCTCCCTCCTGACTCCCTGTCAGACAGCCCACATTTTTGCTCCCTCCCAGCTCCCTGCCAGACAGCCCACATTTTTGCTCCCTCCCAGCTCCCTGCCAGACAGTCTGCATTTTTGCTCCCTCCCAGCTCCCTGCCAGACAGCCCATGTTTTTTGGTCACTCGCAGGCTTTTGTCTGCTGTCAGAAGAGTCTTATGAAATGCCAAGAAGACTCTCACAAGCCAAGGCTGGGCCCTTTAAGCTGACGACACCTTCCTCAGCTGTGACACTCTGCCAGCTGACTAGTGAAGTGTCCCTCAGCTTTGTTCACGTGACAATACCCACACACCTGGAGTGTGTGAGCTGAACAATTATCCAGACATCCTGTGCCTTTTTTGTACAATGATGATTAATACTATGTTTCACTTTTAGTTTAATTTAATTTGGTATATATGCAGCTACATTATTTAAATTTTAAGGATTTTGCGACATTCATTAAACATGTAGAAAATGAAGAATCAGGACAGGGACCTCTTTTCTCTCTTGACTATCCTGCGTAAAGGGAGCTCACTGCAACACAGATGTTTTACATTTTATTCTCACATTTGAGGAGTCCCGTTTCATCCACAGGGTCTCAGAAATGTTCCAGTCTATAATGTGTCGTAACTTTCCTGGATATTTTCCAGTGTTTCTTCTCCTGATACTGGTCACTTATTAAAATCTAAATTCAAATCGTAAATATCTAATTTCATAATCATATACTTTCTTGTTAAATTCCAGATTATCGCTCGGGGAGTAAATGTAGGAGTTTTGCAAAACAAGCCTGAATTGGCCATGAAGTGCCCACGAGCCGCAGCCCAGGAGAGAGATGACACTGCGGGCTGTGGGCGTGGCTGGGGGCTCCAGGATGATGACACTGCGGGCTGTGGGCGTGGCCGGGGGCTCCAGGATGATGACACTGTGGGCTGTGGGCGTGGCCGGGGGCTCCAGGATGATGACACTGCGGGCTGTGGGCGTGGCCGGGGGCTCCAGGATGATGACACTGCGGGCTGGAGAGAGAGAGAATGAATTCATTCTGCTTGGGCTTAGCCTCGCTTTCTGATTTTATGGGGATGAAAGAGCGAGGAGTGTCTCTGCCAAACCGGCACTGAGCTGAGCTTGGCATGGTCTCAGCCAACGCACCTTCTGCCAATTCAGAGAGACTCCATTTATGTTTCCTTTCCCAATCCAATTCTTTGGAGCGGCGGGTTTGGCATTTCGCATTCAAGGCTGGGAAACGTCCACAACAGTCTTTAATGTTGGACAAATTTCTATAAATCATGCATTATACCTGTCATCGCGTGACTAAATGTTGACATGTTGGCCTTGTCTGCTACACAGCGGATCTCTGCCACCATGAGCGCTGGGCTGCAGCTGAATACGTCCCTGCGGACACAGCCGTGTTCGGGCATCCCCCTGGGCGCAAGCACCGCCCCCTCCTCTCAGCCAGACGCCCGGCCCCTGGGCCGCGGCTTTCCCCACCCTGATGCCCAGGCCTCCTCCATCCTTTCCACGCAGAGGAACCCGCGCCAGCTTCACCACCACCCCAGCGGTACCGGCAAAGCTCTTATTGGCTCCCGCTCTGCCCACAGCAGTCCCAGGGTCCCCAGGAAGCAGGCGTTCAGGTCCAAGGACACGCTGGATCTGCCTCCTGGCATCCTCTCCCAAATGGCTCCACATGACCTGAAGAGAACCACCAATAATAACTCCTGGCAAGAGAGGATGGATAACAGCTATCAGCGGCGGGCCGTCTCCGAGGCGGGGCCCTCCAGGGTGGGGAGCAGCGGCCTGCATCCCCGGCTGCCCGCCGCCACTGAGCAGTGCTTTCAGAACAGCGGCGCTCTGGAAGACGAGTCTGCCATCAAGCCCACTCCACGATCAGCCTCCATAACTCGCCCTCTCGAAGAAGCACAGGGTAACAAATCACCAGGATGGAAGCAGCCATCTAATGTCAACATGGCCGCAGTGGCGCCTTTCAGGTACAGGTCTGTGCCGTTACCCGGCTCTTATTAATGATTAACATGTGGTCCTTAATTTATTATTATTCTTTATTGTTCTTCAGATACTACCAGTTAACCGGAAACATATTTTTATGTATTTAAGTCATTGACATGCATTTAATATTAAGCCATAATAATCTGCGACTCTTCCTTAAATCCCAGTGCTGGGTCCTTTATAAGGGTCCAGCTTTGTGTTTTCCCAAAGCCTCAGATTTCATGACAGTTCTTCTCTTCTGCCTGTATGTTTCTGTTCCACTCGGGCTTTTTCCTGGCGTGTCTATGAGCACCTGCATCTGGCAGGGGGCCCATTTCGAGATGGTGGCAATATTTCAGATTAAAAGAGAAAATCCTGCCTTGCTCTTTGCCAGCTCAGGGTGCAGATAACTGCACATTTCACTCCAAGAAATGCGTTTCCACAGATGGATCAGCCGACAGATTTATGATGGGTGATGTGCAATTTAAAGAGAACCAGTTAAAAATCAGCAAAGCACAGGGGTTCCTGTCCTCACATTAGACTTGTCAGGAAATGGAGGATTCTTTGTTAGGCTGGTTGCCAAATGTCAGCTAGAAGGCATTTGCTCTCCATGGACTGGTAAGTAGCTGTTTGTCACAGTGAGCCCCTGTCACGGGCTGCGGCACATTTGGTGGAGATGTGTGTCATTTTCTCTTCTCAGACTGCAGACAAAGAAGGGTACACTGTCACCGATGGAAGTGGCCAGTGAGCGCTGCTTCATGGAGGTTTGCTGTGGGCACCCGGGTGAGTCACATTCCCTTACCACTGGGGCGGGGGGGGGGGGGGGGTTTTGGAGAAGGGCCACTCAAAGCCTCAGAAGTGTGCTGATCCACCTGCAGGTAGTGGGTGTGCTCCTTCTGAGCAATTAGCTACAGATTAATAATGATTTAAATCAGACTTTTTTTATATCATATAACGAGATCTATGGGGTCTGTTCTCTGGAGCATCAAGATGTGTTTGTGACTGGGCAAATATATCATCAGTAACAAACGTGACCAAGATAATTAGAAAAACATCAATTTTTGACCATCATAGCAGTCTAAAAATTGCCGCCTTGAAGAATCGCCATTTGTAACTGGATCGATCCCCCCCCCCCCCAGCCTCGCACAGTAGTGCGGCCATGAGGTCGTGCCACATTCAGTATTGCATTTGCAACACATAAATAGCCACAGAAAACACAGGAAACAATGAGCATCATTCAAGAAACCCAATATTCATGCAAACATGATACATCGCGCAGTTTTAAAAACAAGTATTCCTGATGACAGAGTGCAAAAACAAACAGTTTATAGTTTCTGAATGAAACCATTTTCTAAATGCCACCATGGTATGCGGTAAAAGGAAGCTCTCAGACAATTCACTGCAGTATTTTCCATAGGATTTATAAAAATCCCTTTTATAAACTCCAAGTTACATGCGCCAGGAAATATTGAGAATGCTGTTGCCGTAGTGATCAGGAAGCAGGCCGATCCACCGCTCTTCATCTGATGAGGATAATGACATTTCCTGGGATTTAAACACCTAAAACCGCTTAAAGCATCTGAGTTGTGTCTGTAAAATTCCAGGTAGCTGACCTGGATTTAGTTCTTTCCAGTCACATTGCACGTTTGGTGGCAAACCGGCGGTTCTGACGTTAGTGACCGCACCATCTCCAGCTGCTGCAATCCGCTGATTATCCGATGGCAGCATATCCCACGGTCTGAGACGCAATCCTGCGGAGAAAAACAGCCACTTGCTTTGATTTAAGTCCTTTTTTTAGAAAGAGGTGGTCAGTTCTCTACTTATGGCCTCTTGACCGTGACCTCAGGGCTCCGAGCCTCTGAAGGCAGCTCAGGGTTTCCTGACTGCATATCATGTGACTTTAAGAATGTGTCAAAAATCAAACATGTTTTAATGTGTGTTTGAAGGTCTGACAAAGGCGTAATTCTGTTCTGCTGTTGGCCGACTGTTTTACTCCTAATGATTCTAGCGTATGAACTTTATTCAGTCTAAGTCAGCAATAAATCACTAATTTGTTATTTTCTCATTGATTATGGCTGCTGTAGGAAAGGCTAGGATTCTGGTTGACTCAGAAATTAGATATGTAGGTTGACGCAGGGCTGTGGGCACTCACCCGGTGCATCTTGTCTCCTTTCTTATGATTTTCTGAATTTACTGAGTTCTCTAGGTTATCAGATTTGGGGGCCGGGGTTTCTCCTCACAGGTGCCCTTAAACCCGAGGTGTTTATCCCCCAAATCACCCCAGGGTGTCCTCAGAAGCGAAAACGATTTTATCAACACTGCCCAACCCCCCAGCTGGGACTGCTCTCCTCCGATCATGATCATGGTGTTGAAAATTGACAGGCGACATCTCTATTGTATTTCTTAGACCCACACAGAAATAGAAATCTTTGCGCTTTATTGGTTCATTCAGTTTTGTCTCCAGTACAAATTTGGCCTCAAAGCCTGCTGTGAAGTTACATTCAATTCAGAACAAAGGCACAGCAAAAGGTGGAACACATGTACCTTCTTATGAGTTCAGACTCTAGGTGGAAAATACCCGATAAGGTCTTCATCCAAACCTAAAAGCCTGAGAATAGAGGATCATCTTGTGGTAAAGTGGGCCCACCAAGGCTGTGTCCAAATTCAGGGGCTACATCCTTTGAAGGACGTGGTCTATGAAGGTGTAGCTTTTGTAGGCTGCATTCTTCAAAGGTCGACCAGAAAGCGCTGCCTATGGATTGGGCCTATGGGTATAAGGCTTATGGGTATAAGGCCTATGGGTATAAGGCCTATGGATTGGGCCTATGGGTATAAGGCCTATGGATTGGGCCTATGGGTATAATGCACACACACACAATATACTGGACAATTTAAAGCAGCTGATCTGCTTAAGAACCAGTTTTTGGACTTTGAGAAAGCTGGAGTACCTGTTGGAAACCAACATACAGAGAGTAAGAAAATGCCATGCATAGTCAGCAGTGGTTAACCTTTACGTTTGATGTAAAATATCCAGTCATCTGTAAAATACTTTTAGTAGCAGCTTTTAGTAGAATATGCTTAGTTATAGTTTGTGGTGCTTAAATGTGTGTTTTTCTAAGGATGGAAGCTGCAAGAAGTCAAAACCAAACCCTGATACATCAGCCTCAGGAAACTGGAAACTAGAGGACTTAAAAAAGTGAATTGGCAAGACATCGTGTTATGATGAAATGTGACATATTATAAGCACTGTAATCATCAGCAGAAAACTCCATGCCTGATCTCCCCACCCCCCTGCCTTGCATTCCCACCCATTTCCAGCTGCTCTGTGCACTTTGCTTGGATGCTCTGTTTGGGATGTTATGGCGAGACTGTTTCGGATCGTTCACCTGTCACTGCGTGGAGCGGAGACGGCACTGATCTCTAGCCAAGGAGGTCTTTCCATGAAGATCATTCAGATGACCTTCTTGTATCTGTTAAACTGTCGTGTTTTTTCAGTCCAGGTTAAGGGAATACAAGACATAAGCACTGCAATAAATCACTCAAACATTGCAAGTGAACAGTTTTAACAGGAAGTAGTTAAGATGAACTGCTGATTCTGCTTCACTTGACAGTAGGGCTTAGCAAAAGAAGAGACATTGAAGAGCCACCATTTAGCTTCTCCGTGTGTCACTGATAAATGCCTCTGCTGAGGTCTGTCTTCCTCTAAGTTTGAAAGTCGGCCTTTTGACACGACGTGGAGGAAGCAGAGCGTTCCCAGAAACGTGTGGCTTTCAGCAGCTCGAGCCAGAAGGTGCCGTCTGATGAGACGAGCACGGAGCGGGTGGCTTTAATTACGCCTGCTGGAATGCGACCTGCCATTAGCGCTTCAGTGTCATGCTAGTCGGTAGAAAAATGCGCCTAGAAGATGCTCATGTCGTTAGAAGCCTTTTTGACTGCCAGCTGAGTCCTATTATACAGAAAGCCAGTAAATGGGGAATTAATTAATATGCTATTAATTGTGCTGAAGTATGGGGTATAGGTCTATGCAGTGTAGTGCATCTCTGTGTTTTATGCTATTCGGTTCATGGCCGGAGTGAGGGGCCGGGATTATCGGCGTGCATTTGGCGGGGTGCAGCACTGCATTCATCCCCATGGCCGGAGTGAGGGGCCGGGATTATCGGCGTGCATTTGGCAGGGTGCAGCACTGCATTCATCCTCATCAGCGTTGTGTTTGTCAGTTGGTCCTGAGAAATCTTCAGATATTTTCTGGAGCCTCTCTGCATCCAGGAATCTGCTTTGTTCCCTAGTGCCAGAAGTGGAAGTATGGTTGTCACCATCCCCAACCCCCCCTCCACACGCACACACACACACACACACACACACATTCTGCAAAATCTAGCAGAGCGGGTTTAGAAAACCTGCCAGTAGGTGGCCCCAGATGGAGCTCACCCCCAGGGAGGCTCTCTGGCATCGTCCAGGAAGCTGTCCCGCTCACAGCTGTGCATTCCCTGCCCTGCCTTGGCCCAGCCAGAGCCCAGGAGAGACCTGAGATGTGTGGGAAAGCACAACAAAAACATAGCAGACACCTTCTTCCCTACTGACCCAGTGCTCTGCATCGGGAGAGAGAGAGAGATAGGTGAGCTAGGCCGATCCTTGCCACCAAATCCATTTACATTTTCCCGCAGTGAAGCTACTGCATTGCAACCGCTTAAGCGGAACCAGTCCAGAAACAAAGCTAGAGTACATAGTCTGATAACTCCCTTCCCTTCTAAGCACCACCGCTTTTCACTGCTACAGTGTGTGGCGGCGTGCTCACTGGCATCCCGGTGGTGGTGTGTCTTCCTGTAATTAAAGTGTCAGGCATCCCAGGGCCGCATTTGTTGGCGACGACAGGAGAAACAGTAACGGGAAGGCAAGGAACGGAATTTAATACGAAGTGGAGACTTGTAACCACCTGGTAGCCATCTTACATTGTAGCTGGATGTGAAACCCCCGAGAGGAGAGTTGTCAGGGTGCAGTAAGTCAGAGCAGGACTAAGCTATTAAGAAAGCCAGCCTGGCTTTCCACACGGTTTACATGTTTATATCATAAGCTGAAGAAAATCTCTCTGACACGTAATTTATTATTTCTAACACTTGGGACCTTTGATTATATTTACAGACCTCCGCTGTTTGGAACCGAAGCTCATAAGAGATGAGAGAATATAGGGCAGTTTAAGGGGGAAACAAATGGACACATGGCTGATTTTCCTGCATGTCTCGGCGTGAGATTTATACGGCTTGCGGCTCTCTATCACACCAGGCGCTGGACTGGGTAAGGGAGGTGAACTCCACATGGAGACCTCGTTTTATTGTGAGAACAAAATACAGCGGGATATTATGGCCATAAAAAGATAATCAGACAGAAAATGAGAGAAAAAGAAACCATCAAATTTCCATATTACACATTGTATACTTTTTCATTTAAGTCGTTTAGATGTGAGAAAAAGCTCATGTCTTAGTGTATAGTATCTATCAAGCATTAACATCCTAGCTATCACTTCTGTCTATAAGGAGAATATTTTAGCTGCATATATATTATAATACAATACGGACAGGGAGTCATATATTCAAATAAAAACAAACTTATTACACTTATTACACAAACTTATTACAAACTTATTACAGTCCGGTGTTATCCGGTGAGAATTAGTAAAGCTACTGCTATTCTGAAATGTATTTGAAAGTAAATGAATAAATGCTCTGTCAAGCTGTTTGTCAGATGTCCTGAGGACCCGTGTGTTTCTGGCACTACGGAAGTGCGGCAGAATATTATTTCTCTTCTCTTTATTTGGGCGACAAGCTTTCAGAGAGGAGCGAGCATCCGAGAATGAGCAGTGTGCCAGGCAGAGGTCCCCAGGCAGAGGTGGCAGAGGTCCCCAGGCAGACGTCCCCAGGCAGGGGTCCCCAGGCAGAGGTCCCCAGGCAGACGTCCCCCGGCAGAGGTCCCCAGGCAGAGGTCCCCAGGCAGATGTCCCCAGGCAGAGGTCCCCAGGCAGAGGTCCCCAGGCAGACGTCCCCCGGCAGAGGTCCCCAGGCAGAGGTCCCCAGGTAGAGGTCCCCAGGCAGAGGTCCCCAGGCAGACGTCCCCCGGCAGAGGTCCCCAGGCAGAGGTCCCCAGGTAGA
>JAODKL010000128.1:17210583-17222467 GCA_026780765.1 Petrocephalus schoutedeni
GGCGCCCCCCGCCGAAGCGCCCCCCGCCGAGGCGCCCCCGCCCTCGCCCCCCGTAGCGGTGGTGAAGGCGCCCACGCCCCCTCCGCCTGCAGGTAAAGCGGCATTTCTGTACTTTACTGCCCAAATTACAGACATTGTATGATGGTAGCTGTGGCTGTCAATTAGAATGTCTATCATGGGCCAGTCGGCTGCCGTCTTACTCACTTACTCTGGCTTTATCGCAGCCTTTTATAACAGTAATCGGTATATAATCATCAGCTGACATACCTGGTACGCAGGTATGCGTCACAGATTATGGATAAAAATGCGCATTACGTTAATGGCATGCAAACCCGCATAAGTGCGCATTTGCGTATTTATCGCGCATTTATCGCCCCGTTTATACCGTTACGGTATTCGGTATGTATAATGCACGTATGACTAACGAAATAGGGCACAAACTGCTCACAGCTTTACGTCCCTAAGTATAAGAAACAGGCAAAGTGCAATTTGGCGTGATAATTGGCACTGATGGTAAACAGCATTTATTATGTTTTCCAGGTGATTTCTTTGAAGTTTCCCGTTTGTTGGGCGCATTGCTAAGCTGGACCTAGAGGGTATTTAAACCAGGGCGCGTCTCCCCAAAGCACGCAAATGACTGGTTAGGAGCTTTGGGGAGCGACCCTGCTTGGGCACCGGAGCTGGGGACCTTAAATGGGACCAGAGTCCCGGCTACTGGCCGCCCGCTTCTCTAACACACTGTGTCCTGCTCACTTTGTCGTGGGTGCGACAGTGACGTCAGCTACAACTCAAAGTGTGTGTGTGTGTGTGTGTGGCTATATATATATATATATATACAAACATATATATATATATATATATATATATGTGTGTGTATATATATGTATACACACACCCACACACATATATATATATATATATATATATATATATATGTGTGTGTGTGTATATGTGTGTATATATATGTATACACACCCACACATATATATATATGTATATAATTCGACTCGATTTGTTGCTGTCGTCATCGTTAATGTGCAGTTTTCTTTGCTTGATATTTAGTACCAACAAGCGAACCACTGAACTTGACTGTAGAAGATGTCAGCGATACGTCAGTCACTCTGAAATGGAGGCCCCCGGAGACCATTGGTGAAGATGGCCTTGACGGATACACTGTGGAGTACTGCAAAGACCAAAGTATGTTGGCTGCGACCTGTTTACTGCGCGCACGCTTAACAACCAGCATTGCCATGAAGCGCATGTCCCAGATTGGGGCCCCAGACACTTACTGTCCCACACACAGTGTTGCATTTTAGGACTGAGGTGGTGTGGGGTGCGTTCTGTAAACCCTGACTCTCATTTATGGGTGCGTTCTGTAAACCCCGACTCTCATTTATGGGTGCGTGCTGTAAACCCCAACTCTCTTTTAAGGGTGCGTGCTGTAAACCCCGACTCTCATTTATGGGTGCGTTCTGTAAACCCCGACTCTCATTTATGGGTGCGTTCTGTAAACCCTGACTCTCATTTATGGGTGCGTTCTGTAAACCCCGACTCTCATTTATGGGTGCGTGCTGTAAACCCCAACTCTCTTTTAAGGGTGCGTGCTGTAAACCCCGACTCTCATTTCTGTCTGCTGCATGTTTTATCAGCCACTCGGGAATACAGATTCCTATGTCTCCAAAGTATCAGTGTAAGACATTCATATTTTTCACATTTTCGACCAGATTAGGTAATTTCTGTAATATTTGTTTCCAATACACCCAGGTCGCACATGTCCGCGCTCGCAACATAACTGCCAAAAGTAACGTGTAAAGCAAACGCGGCATTAATTATTATTATGTGAGTGTTTTGGGAAAACCTTCTGTCTGTTATAACCACGGTGGTTTTATGTACTAACTTACTTCGTTACTTTTGTTAATGAACAGTACAGTAAAATGTACCAACTTGTGCATATTTGTCCAGTGTGGGTGAGTCTAGTTGCATTTTCTGAATATTAACAGAAAGTACTTTTTGCCGGCAAATACCAATTGAGTGATTACTGTGTTATGTAGTTTAGCAGAGGCTTAGCTCAAGGCTGTGTACATCTTCTCGGGTTTGACGTTGACACCCATCTGTATCCTGCAGCTACTGACTGGGCGGCGTCAAACACCGACCTCATCGCATCCTGTCGCTACACCGCAAAGAACCTGGCCACGGGGGACGTCCTGCAGTTCCGCGTCGTGACGGTGAACCCGGGGGGCCGCAGCGCGCCCGCGGTGCTGGCTGAGCCTGTAAAAGTGCGTGAGGTGGTGGGTGAGTGTTTTGGGTGGGGTCCCATGAAGTGCCTGGTCCGTGAGAAAGTTGTTGGAGAGGAAGCACTTAGATCTTCCCTGACCTCAGCTGTCCAGAACCACATGATCATGCTTAAGTGTTCGAGATAGGCCTACTGTATCTGCTGATGCAATAGCACACATAATAATAATAATAATAATAATAATAATAATGCAATTAATTGCCCTGTTGGGTTATTCTCTGCCTTGCCCCCATAACTCCCGATCCCTGTGACCCTGTGTAGGGCAAACAGGTTTGTAAAATGGATGGATGGAATTCGAATAATTAATTTATTATTAAACATTCTGATTAAAAGGAAGCTCTCTGGCAGTTATCCACGAGCCAGCGATGAGCCCTTATTAGGCGCTAGCAGTAAATGGGCTTTAATTGGTTACTCTGGCTCAGCAGGACCTCGGCTTCTGGGAGTCTGAGGTTAAGGCCTTTTGGCTCATACTGCCCATTTGAATGAGCCCGCCAGCTGTAAGGAGATAAATCTTTGTGACACCTCCTGGCAGATGAGCTTGTTAGCATTTATTTGCAGGCATATTAACCCTAGAGAGGTTAGCCAGCTTAGCTCAGTAGTGGCATCTATATCCACACAGGTGGCATAAACACAGCGTGCGTGCAAATCAGTTATTTTGGAACTTTGGATAAGCAGAGGGTTTGTGGTTCATGAAAATCATGGCAGAGTGTGTCATTAACAAGAAGGAAAGGGTGTGAAATAGGATTCAGACGGGGTGGTACGCAGTGATGTAACAGAGTGAGACACAGAGTGGTCAGAGATTTATAATGCAGGCAGTCTTGGACGTGGAATTTAACAGGATGGACAGTGTCCTTCTTCTGCCCCGCAGTGAGCCTGGGGCCTACCCCAAGAAGTACACTAATTACACATTTTTCAGGGAAAATGGTTTTAATGACCCTTGTTTCTTATGTATAATTTTGCAATATTTTTATCTTCCAAGACAACAAACCTTTTATTGTCATTTACACAGACGGATATGTCTGCATTTTCAAATGTTTTTGACACCCTTTTGTCCAAAGTGACGTACAAATGAGGCAAACAGCGCGTTACAAACAGGGCTGCTGGGCAGTCGGCTGGGTAGGCGGAGCCTCTCATGGGACCTGGACCAGGAGGCACGCAGTGGTGCACAGCCCTCTTTAACAGATGATTTATGCTACCTTTCTGACAGCTTCCCGGGCAGCGGAGCCTCCCAGGAATGACACCTGAGCATTACTCAGCCTCGCTCGGACTCTTGTAGTAGATTTGGCCCCGTGCCCACGCCCCCATTTCGGCCGGTTTACATTTGCCCAGAAAAGCCAAACACCCAGAGAACCACCCAGGCCTTTGAGCACATCCCAAGAAAGCACCCAGGAAAGCATCCCATTAACGGGGATTAGGTAGGATGGGCAGCCTCCTGCGATGGGGCACGTCTGGGCTGGCGCTGGCCCGCTGGCGCCCCACTGGAGCGATGGTGACAAGTGCATGTGGAGGTATGCTGGGGGCTGGCCAGGGCGGCGGGAAGCCATGCCGTCTCGCACGTTGAGTAATCCCTGTAATGTTGCTACACAAGTGTGAAGTTCTCCTCAGAAGGTCTCAGGGTCATATATTAAGGTTACAGAAGGTGTCAAGTCAGGTCACCATCCAGAGTATATTTAAAATGTTGTGTTTAATTGCCAAGTGAGTAAAGCATGAGGCTGAGATGAGTAAATCATGGGAATTTGCTGTTTTATTATTACTGCTAGTTATACTAAACAGGACCTCACTGATAGTAATACTGAGAGGAGGGGAAATAGGCAGTAGCGTGCCTTTCACTGGCAGAGCGGTTCCTCCATTGGACCCTTGAGCAAAGCCCTTAAACCAGCTGACCCTGTTTTCTCACTTATACGTCACTTTGCGTAAAAGTGCCTGCTAAATCAATTATAAATAAATAGGAAATGTTCACAGCTCTCAATGCAATAGACACACAACAAACTTCTCTGAACTGGGACTGCATTTGCAGATTACTAGCAGCTTCGTGCATGATGCTATATTACGCCGTTTTTAATGTTAGTCTCTTTGGTAAGTGGGAACTGAATCCTGGATCATATGGGGCAAGCTTTAGCAAATGCAGTCCACATCACATTACACCCATTTGCTAATAGAAGATGAGTGTGTGCGGATTTTCTTATTTTATCCGGTGACCCTTTGGAGTTGTCTGTTAAGATAAGATCTTTGTTGATTCCAGGGAGACATTTTGGAGCACACAGCAGCAAGGTACATAAAGTGCAGGCAAACAGGACAAATAGTTGTGGTTGAGATGTGTGAAGTAGGCTTGGGCAATATGTCGATATTATCGTAGCGATGTTGGCAGCCTAAACTAACAATATCAACTTTCACTTTGAAACAATGACAGTCAAACACGCGTTGCACAATACTAGATGTGTTTCTTGTTCTCTAGCCTTGTTGCTTGTGGTTATAGTAATATTCATACATGAACTCCAGGCATCTTCCAGAGTTGCCCTTCTGTACACGTAGCACGCATTCATCTGAGAAAAAAACTGGTTTTGTTTTTTCCGAATTAATGACATCCTGTTTGACAAACTAATGACAATTCCATCTACACTACTTAGAAACATTAATATTTGCCAATGCGTCACACCAAAATAAAAATAAAGGCAGGTTAAACTACACAGATCACGCATCATGAAAAACAGAAAGGTTGTCTCATAAATTGAGAAAAAAAAGGGAAAATATTTCTTGTAAAAACAAGACAAGTATGTCATTAATTTGTATTTTTTCCAGATGAATGCAATACGCTTCCGTGACATACTGGTACAAAGCAGCTACATTTCCTTGCGTTTTTGCACCAGTGGCATGATGGAAGCGTCTTAAGCCACTTGTTTGCGCTGAATTCTCCGGAAAATTTCCTGCTGCATTCACACCTGAGGATCAATCAAAAGTTATCCAGACTTTGCATTAGGGATCTAGCAGGGGAAAATCAGGGTACAGCCCCTCTGGGTGAAGTCTAGAACAGTACCGGATGGCAGTGCATGTCTGAAAGGGGCTTAAGAGCGACATGAGCTAAATGCCCCCTACTGGCCAAATCCTGCAATTTTAAAAATGATGCTTTTTAAAAGTGTTGTAACTGGTTTGGTACATGTTCAGTACCTGAGAAGGTTCTGTTAAGGACTTAATAAAAAAGCTTCTTTCTTCCCCGTCACTAAGTCTTCGCCATATTCATTGCTCTCATTGGTCTTCCCAGCCGCCCAGTAATATGAACGATAATATTGTATATCGTGATATTATCAATACATTATCACAAGTTTGAAAACTGAATATTGCCCAACCCTAGTGTGAAGACTTGTGTCTTAGCTGTAACATTGGCTCTTTGCCGTGTTTCCAGAAGTCACTGCTGGTGGTTATATTTGGATCCGTTTAGTCATTGTACCACTCCTAGCTGGAGGAGTCACTCACTTCCAGCCTTTCCAGACATGTCTATGCTGCTGTGAAATATAAAATATTCAAAAATAGTAATTGTGCGGTATTCAGCAAGAACAGAACCAAGTCAGTTGTGTTAAATGCTCTGTATCTGGAGATTCTTTTACACAATCAAGAAATATTGCCTGGCATCCTGTCCTGGGAATCCCATGTCATGTTCTTTTCATGCTGGCTTAAATCAGACATTATGCCAAAACTAATTATTACCTTTTGCTATGGATAAAAATGACATAATTGAAATTTACTTAAAACAGCTAAATGACTTGAAGGAGTACCACCTGTCCCTCCACAGAGAACGATGTCAGAAGTGATAAGTTTGTAGCTACAAACTGGTTTTATACATGTGAACATAAATGTCTTCTTGCAGATCGCCCTAAAATCCGCCTCCCCCGTTTCCTGAGGACAAGGTACATCAAAAACGTTGGCGAGAAGATCAACCTCGTAATTCCGTTTCAAGTAAGTGTCCACTAGTATCAGGGCACAAAATTAGGGGAGCGTTGAAATAAAAAGTCAATTACTACACTATACAGTTGTTATGTGCTGGGTCTGACTGAGGGAGCTGGCAATCCAGTATACGTGTCAGGGTCAGTAAAAGATCTTGATCTACCTTTATAGTTATGTAAGTAAATATATAAGTAAATAAATGTAAATGCATTTCCCATTATGACAGTTCTTCATTTAATCTGAAGGGCAAACCCAAGCCTGAGGTCACCTGGACCAAGGAAGGCAAACCGTTGGATCCAAAGAAGGTCAATGTACGTAGCACAGAAAGGGACAGTATCCTGTTCATCCGCCAGGCTGAAAGAGAGGACTCCGGCAATTACGAGATGTGTTTGAAGGTCGATAGCTTTGAAGATAGGGCCGCCATCGTTCTTCAGATTATTGGTAAGCAAAAGGTAGATATTACATATTTTTGCATGAAATCGAAACCACTTCATTATATTAATTTCTATCCAGGATACTGGGATTAAATGGCATGTCAGTGGTATAGCAACTGATGGCTGTTGCTCATTGGTGTTATGCAGAGTTGCCTGGTCCACCCAGTACCATCAAGTTATTGGACAGCTGGGGATTCAATGCTGCCCTGGAATGGACAGCTCCAAAGGACAACGGCAATACCACAATCACTGGCTATACAGTGCAGAAGGCTGACAAAAAGACTGGGGTAGGTCTGAAGCCATTTTTGCACTATTTGGTCCCATAAATATGTGGCATTCCAGTCAACTCAAAGATGAGATTTGTGATTCTTTGTGTGAGATGTGAGACTTGTGTTATTGTGGAAGAAAACCTTCATCTCCGAACAGCACCCAGGAAAACACTGTTTCTCAGCTAGAGGGTCGTGGTGCCGGTTTTACTGGCGAGCGGACTGTGCGTTTTTTAATGTTGAACTTTTTTGTTTTCTAACAGTGAATGAAGGTAGGTCCTTAGACTAAACCAGCTGAAACCCACTGTTGTAGTGCAGGTATGGCAGTGCAGGGTAGAGGGCAGGCACTGTGTTAAGGTTGGTTAGGGCATATGGAGTCATGGGGTGTATCTCAACATGCATAGTTGGCTTATGTACCCACTTTATGTCATCTTCCATTGCAGAAGACCCGTTCCAATATTTAGAACAGAGGACAGTAAAAATCCCCAGATGTCATTTTTGCCCGGCCCCAAATATCAAGGATGCATCCATTGTGTCCTTGCCAAACTAGACCAATCCCACAATTCATTGCGCCAAGGTGGTTCTTGGGAGGCAAGTTAGTAAGACTGGTCTTGCCAAGACCACAAGTAGGATGTTTGCATTCTTGTTATTGAGAAACACCCATCATATGTCTTTTTTTTGAATTTTTTGAATGTTTTTCTATTATTACAAACTGCAGAAATATAATCTTAGAAACGTAATAGTATCTCCAAACTGATTAGGCATCACTACTCATGTACACTTAAGCTGTCACCCTCCTGTTGCAGGAATGGTTCACTGTGCTGGAGCACTACCACAGGATGAATGCCACCATCTCGGACCTCATCATGGGCAACTCCTACTTCTTCAGGGTTTTTTCAGAGAACAAGTGTGGCAGAAGTGACTCGGCGGCTGTGACAAAGACTCTGGCCAATATCCAGAAAACCGGTGAGCAGCACGCTTTTGAGAGTGACCCGGAAAGTTCAGTGACACTAAATGCAGTTCAAAGGTGAACAAAATAGAAAAAAACTGTGGTCTAATTGTCCAGCTAAATAGATCTGAGTGTTTGGTCTTACCCAGTGTAACTTTTCATAACACAATACATTTAAATATAAAGCAGATACATTAGCTGCAACAGTTCACAAACAAAAAAGCTTGAAGCCTTACACTTGCCTATTAGCTTAATATTTCTGGCCTTAGTAGTGCATGCGAAATACTCCAGTAAATACTCAAATGACACATTTCCTGTTTCTGTTGGCTGAGTGTCAGCTAACTCACCTTACAGCACGTGTCCCCTGCCACAGCGTCTCTCTTTCTTCATAGGCATTGTCTACAAACCCTCCGAGTTCAAAGAGCACGATTTCAGCGAGGCTCCGCGTTTCACAACGGCGCTGAATGACAGGGCCACCACCGTCGGCTACTCTGTCAGACTGCTCTGCGCCGTCAGGGGCGTTCCTAGGGTACGTTACTCAAGCTTGCCTGATTGTAAAGGGAAAAAGCTGCACCCTTGTGCCAAAAACATAACGTGACATCCACACATAATTTCACCAACTAGCTTTAAATGCATTTGTATATACAGATGTGGACACCCCTGCTATTAATGTGTGTTTCTATTTTAGCTGTTACTCACCTGTACGGTCAAAGGCCTCGAGGCAACGAAATGTGGTGAACATCTAAAAATATTCTAAAATTTTAGGTTTCAAAATAGCCCACTTTCGCTTTATTGACAGCATTGCAGACTCTTGGCGTTTTTTCAAGCAGCTTCCAGACATGGCATGCTTCTCCAGCAGTCCTGAAGGAGATTAGAGAAGTTCTGAGCCGCCTTGCTATTGGTCTTTGGTCCAGTTCAGCCCAAACCATCTCTATAGGGTTTAGGCTAGGGAATCGTTGGGTTAGGTCATGCCTAGTGTTAGACTGGCAGCAGTATCGCACTCCATGGCCATACTGTGTAGCACAGCTGCTGTATTGGGTTCAAAGCAAGCAAGTAGTCAGTAAACATATGCAAACATGCTGCTGTTTGCTCACCTTCTTTCTGACCTCCTAAGCCTCATGCATGGTGAAGTGGGAGGAGTCAACCTCTGGCTTTGTAATTATGGGATGGAGGATAAAAACACGGGATCATCATTTTAATGCTGGCTCATGTAAGCATCCCATGCCCACAGAGGGCCTTTTAAGCTGTTTTTTAGTAATTGACTCAAATTAGGACGATTTATCCCCCTGTCCTGGGTTGTTCCCCGCCTTGTGCCTGTAACTTCTGGGATAGGCTCAGACCCCCTGTGACCCAGAAGGATATATTAACTGCATTTCAATGGTTGTCAGGCTTATTTTAGAGCGATGTCATAAGCCAGCTTTTATGCTGTAGACCTTGGTTTCTCAAACTATGGTCTGTGGCGAGGTTACTGCCGGTCCGCGGAGCTGTGCTTCTACAGCCCCAAAGCACTGGGCCCCAGGACAAAGTGGTTTGTGAAACACTGACTGCTTTATCTTATTCTGTTATGTTCTGTTTATATCTGTTTAGAATAAAGTAAAACTACAAAAATGTGCAAATAGGGAAGGAAACCCTTGACCACATTCTGTTTTAGGAGACGTATTTGCAACATTTCCCACTGAAACTGAGCATGTGTCCCACTGACCTAAAAACGCCGAGATATGGTTTTGGCATATCGCCCAACCTGGACCCCATGGCTAGGAGGCCATTGCCACAAAGAGATGGTAGGCGAGCCTTACACGTCTCCATGTTGTCTACACCCTTTCAAAATTCAGTTGTGATAAAATGTAAATCCTGCAGCTCCACGCCGCGATGACTTCATAATTGTCAGGGGGCCTCAGTGATCACTAACCACTCGTGGTTGAGACCATTACCTGTTTGTAGATATTTAATATACTTCATATTGGCCTCAACTTTTAATTGCTCTCCATACTGTATCTACTGTGGCTGTTTCAGTCTTCTCAAATTCTCTCTTTTTTTTATTTGGATTGAATATTTTTGGGCTGAAGTCACAGGCCCCACATGGCGAAATGCAGTGCCTCTGGAATGGCCTGGGAGCGTGCCCCCAAGGGTGTCGGCTTACGCGCGCCCGATACCCGAGCACCCTCTGGTTCTCACTCCCATCACTCAGTTTCCACTGTAGGTCTTCATCTTGGCTCACTTACTCATCATTTGGTAGGGGATGGGGAGGGGGGGGGGGCGTTTACTGAGACCCAAGGGTCTAATTAAAGTATGTGTAGCTGGTGCCAGAGTACGCGGTGGATGGTGAATTTAGCGGAAAGGGGACTCCAAATGCCGGCCATTTTATTGGCGTGAGATTATTTGGGCTTAGCACATCCCCCGGGCGGACCTGCAGGGCCATTTGATGCAGCACGGGGGCCCGGCTGAGCCGCAGAATATGCTGGTTTTCGGGCAATCCCAGCTGTGAGTGCGGTGATTTACATCACTATTTAAAGGGAACACATATAACTGAAAGGCGGTACTGTAAACGGTAAAATCTGTACGATACACAGCTTTGTTTGTTTCTCATTGATTTTTAAGTGGCTGGTGGACGACTAGTTACAATGCCATCCCATAATCAGAAGCCCTTTTTGTGACGCCGGGTCATGGTGAGGATCCTATGCCTTGGGCCAGATGCCAGTTCATCACAACCCAGCATGACAAATTTGGGGAGGCATTGCTTACTGTAAATGATCACCCTGCTGATGTATAGGGGTTACTCTGTAAATGTTTACACAGGCCGGAGCTGCACGGGCCTCGTTAGCTGCGGCCCTGGCACCCGCGCGGCGCCAAGCACGTAAAGGCTAGCGGTATGGCTTTCATGCCTCCAGCCTGACGTCCCATCCCATAGACAATATACGGAAGCGGGGGGTCGGAGTGGGAGAGTGGCGAGTCGCGAGTAGCTGGGATGTGTGAAATTCCGGGCTGGGTGTCCGTGAGAGGACAGACATTCCTTACCGCCCAATCTGTCTGCTACATGAACCCCTGGCTTTCACAGGAAGACATAGCTTATGGTTCTGCAGATACCCATCATAAACGAAATGCATTTGGTCAGTGGCATAACCACTCAGGGTAGAGCACAGCACTGGCAGGGACTCTCCTTTGTGTCCCCCTGAGGAGTGATAAACAGGCCCGGCTTCCCGTCTCACACTTCCTTGCAGCCTAAGATCGAGTGGATGAAGAACAAGATCATCATTGGCGAGGATCCCAAGTTCAGGCAATTGAACCACCAGGGCCTCTGCTCCTTGGAGATCCGCAAGACCAGCAATTTCGATGCCGGCGTCTATACCTGCAGGGCCACCAACACTCTGGGGGAGGCATCGGTGGCCTGCAAGCTGGAGGTCAAGCGTAAGTCTGCAGCTCTGCTCCGCCCCCAAGACCAAGGAGGGCACCATTTGTCTGGTACCTCAAAGGATTTGTACGGATTCTGTCACCCATCCTCCATAATGCTTTTGTGATGCAAGCCTGGAGCCTGTCTCAAGTGGCAAGATGGGGGGCACCTTGGACAGGATGCCAGTAGGGACACACTCACCTGTTAAGGGCTATTCAGACACGTGCTTTTGGACTGCAGGAGAAAATCCTGTCAAATACTGGGAAAGTGTCACACACGCAGAACCCTCAGCTTTGGCGGTATATAACTGCAGTGCTATTTCCTGGTTTTCACTACCACTACTTGCTATATTATGGTCTGGGAGTTCTACTTGATGGAATTTAATAAAGGTGTGTGATATCTGCTTGAAGTTGGTCAGTGAGAGGCACATTGTAGTACGGAAAGTTTAGTGAAATGTTTCCCAGACTTTTTGAGATGTCACAGACTTTTTGTCCCAGGTCCCATACATTTTTTAATCTGTTTTAGTAAGTAATTCCAGTCAGTGTATAGTTGAAAAGCTGTGTAATATTCCTTAATTCCCTGTCTTCATTAATCAAATCTATTTCTCTTCAACAG
>JAODKL010000128.1:17272642-17283652 GCA_026780765.1 Petrocephalus schoutedeni
ACACTGGCATCAGGCAGATGTGACTCCCGACTGCTATCTCTGCTCAGTCTAATGCGGAAGCACACTGGCATCAGGCAAATTTACGGAACACAGAAGGCCTGTAGTGACATATTGATGTACAAAACCCATTTGTGATGGTTTGCCCCCCTCCCTCCCTCTAATTAGGTGTGGGGCCAGAAGCCCTCGAAAGCATGGGGAGTTTTGAACATGTAGTCTTATGACCTGACCACCAAGCCAGAGAGATGCTGTTAGGGTCTCGGATTGTCTTCCCGAGTCATGTGATCGTCACAGCACATGGGTGATTTAGCACTGTCTGACAATGGGCTATTCCTGCCTCAAGATAAGCTGGCCGCACTGGCATCCTGATCGTGTGTGTGTGTGTGTGTGTGTGTGTGCGCGCGCGCGCGTGTTTTGCCAAATGGATCCCCCTGCATTGACTCATCTCTTGTGCAAATTCCCCAGATCTCATCTGTAACATTAATTACTTTTTAGCCTGCACTACTTCCCCAGTTTGCGAGATCTTCCTCCTCGCAAACTCTTAGTAATGGCAGATCCCACTAGCCGCATGAGGTCTGACCGCAAGGCGGCTGTGACCGTCCCTCTGCTCTGCCTGTCGGCTGGCTGCGCTGGAGCTCCCCTGCGTGCCATTTGCAGACACGTAACGCAGTGATTCTGTGCTTCAGCGCTTATGGCGTTTTCCTGTTTGTGAGTATTTGTGAGCCCCAGTGGCTGTTTCCTGCCTCTGTACAAGGGGCGGTCTGTCTGAAGCAGCTTACAGCTTTTAGCTTAAGCACCGTTTTGCTGTTTCCCCACCAATACCCCAACCAACAGCAAGAACCTTGTCTTCAGCTAGGCTAGGTCAACAAGATCAAACCTTCGCCCCAAGTGTCGTGAAGCAGCAAGCTTTGCTGAGCTTGTCGTGCACATATGGAGACAAAGAAGTTTTCACCTTGAAAAATAGAAATTGATAGGTGTGAAGAACTGAAACTTGCATAAATGCAGTGAACTGAACAAAACAAATCCATGTCTGCTTTAATGTCCTGTGTCTAAACCTGTCAGATGAGCCTGACTTGAATTGCAATGAATAGCAGGCAGATGACTCACTAGAAAACCTTCTCCAGAGAGAACAGACCCTTTTAGGGAATCATGAGCTTATTATGCAACAAGTGACTTGTTAGGTTAGATCAGCAGTTGGAGGCCAGGGCAGTGAGATCCCATTCAGCTGTCTGCTGGAGGCAGGGCTGCTTCTGTTTGGGTGTGTTATTGCAGGGTGGTCAGGCAAGCCTCTTTTCACTCAAGCTGGCCACTGAGCCAGCAGGGACTCTCCCCCGCTGCTCCCAGCTGTCTGCCATGCCAGCATTCAGCCAGATTTACCAGCCAGTTTGTGAGAAGTTATTATGGAAATGTAGGGGGGCCCTCAGTATCGCTCGCCCCGTCCCAAAAGACGTCGCACATTATGGATCCCCACGTTACTGAGGCCAGTTCGCTGTACATTCAGTGCGCAGAGCCAAAACCCAAATGCCTAAGGAAGACTGTAGTGCTCTTTTTATCATATGGATCATTGTTCCACCCATGCTTCATGTTACCATGGTTACAGAATGTTCTGAACTTTTTTCCCCCCTATAACTGGCTTTTTGGGGTTTTACTTCCTTTTTGGATTAGGAAATATCTTGTGACCCTATACCATTCTTGACAGCCGTTTGCTCCAGTTCGCAGGTATTTATTTTGGCTATCTGCTTACATGCACCTGCACTTTGCTCTCCCTAATGCCTGTAACCATGTGGGTATCGCACTGAACGTTTCTAGGATCTAACTAGCAAGTACGCGGACTCCTGTTAGCCCTCAGAATTACCCTGTAGCCAGCTTTGGGGGGGGGTGGCAAAATATCCGTGTGAAGGGACATTATGCCCCTCCCCATTACACGATTTGGTGGCTGTTTGGCTCTCTGGGGGCTGAGTGTCCTTCTCCCTCATGCAGATATCATCGTGGCACACAATGGTGAGCCTGTCACCTCCCGGGACATCAAGTCCTGCATCCAGCAGATCCAGGAGCTGATTGTGGTGCGGCTGAACCAGGCCGTGGCCAACAAGCTCATCAGTTCGGTGGACTACCTCCGCGAGAGCTTCGTGGGGACCCTGGAGCGCTGCCTGGGCAGCCTGGAGTCCAACCTGGACGCCTCTGTGCACAACATCACCTCCAACCACCTCAAGCAGGTGGGCGTCTCCCCCCGCGTCTCCCCCCCGCGTCTCCCCCCGCGGGTGTATAGGTCTTCCAGGCCGCCATGATGGTGGTAGGTAATAGTCACACACTCACTGCCATTCAGAGATGCCTTTCATGATAATGACGTTATGACTTATTGCACGATGTATGGACATCTGACCTCGATACTGGCATACTGTGCTTACGTGAGCGAATGGCCCCCGACATTCTAGCCGTTCTGCCGTTTCTGCCTGGCGGCCTGCTTCCCTTTTTTTAAATGCTGTTTAGCTAAAGTAGTGATTTTTCACTGAATCATTGACACAGCCAGTGGCATCACATGTATGCCTATAACTTTCTGTTTATCCCTGTAAGTAAGCCGTCCCCTCCACCCCTGGAGGTACTGGGCCACAGAGCAACTGTTGTACTTTTTCCCCATCGAGATCTAAACCTTGGAGTCCTAACGATGGAAAGAACTCGAGCTTTGAATCTGCTCGGGGCACAAAAACAGCCCAAGAATGTCTTGCTGCTCGATTAAAATTCTTGAATTGTGCTTTTAGTGGGAGCTAAGCTTTGGAGGATTGGGTCACACTGGGAGACGTTAGTCACAGTCGGGCTTGGGAGCTGTTTGTGGGGAACCGGCGGTGGGCGGGGGCCAAGGCGGGGGAGGCTGCCGGTCCGGCCCCAAACTCGCCCTTTCACCCAGGGAGCCCGCAGTGCCCGTCTCCTGCGTTTGTGAAGCTGCCTACACCCCTGAAGTGGCCTGCGGGCTTTTGCCTGTGCGGTTAGGGCCGTCCAAGGTGCCGTCTATGAACACGGGACATCAGGACAAAGCCATGCCTAGGCTTGTTGCAAATCCTGTAACCCCTTGACATTTTGCTGTTTTTATGTCTATAATGGGCAAAATTCCCACCCCTGCAAACTGCTCAGTGCTTCACTTTTCAGGTGACGTATTGGTTCCTTTGTTTTAAACCAGACTCTGATTGGCAGCGTGTCGTAATCCCGCCCCCTGGGAGTAATATACTCCGAAAAGGCTTTTGAACAAAGCGTGTAGTCACGGAAGATGGCAGCCAAGACGATACCGGCCACTTGCCTGTGGTGCGTGCTTCCTGTTATTCACCTGCTTACGAGTGCCTGCTTCTCTCAGATCCTCAATGCCGCCTACCATGTGGAGGTTACCTTCCATTCCGGCTCGTCGGTCACGCGCTTGGTCTGGGAGCAGATTAAACAGGTAAGAGTTTGGAGCTTATCCCCAGCTAAGCGTTTCTTCCAGAGGGTTCAGCCAGAGCCCGCCGCCAATACCTTAGGTGTCCTGTGTGTTGGCATCTGCACAGCGCTCTTTGTGGCCTCTGTCTGCTCTCATCTGAGTCGCACCCGAAGAGGAGGCTGAATGCAGCCAACCGCAGCTTAGATAAAGTCTGCGCTTTGTGTAAAGGTGTCTGTAAATATCAGGCTAGGTAACACTGCCAGGTCGGGGGGCGTAGGGTTGCCAGGTGGGAGGAGAGGTTTTAAGGCGTGTGCTGGTCATGCTCCCCACACTGTGTGCAGCAGCTGGATCTGCATGTTTGATGTGGCACTGTAGCTTGCGTCCTGTAGCTGTGTAGTGGTGCTCACTGCTGTCCTCACTTCCCTGTAGATCCTCCAGAGGCTGACGTGGGTGAACCCTCCTGCCATCACGGCTGACTGGAAGAGGAAGGTGGCCCAGGATGCCATCGAGAGCCTAAGCGCCGCCAAGCTGGCCAAGAGCATCTGCTCCCAGTTCCGCACGCGGCTCAACAGCTCCCACGAGGCCTTTGCGGCCTCCCTGCGGCAGGTAAGGGCCCCGGGCGTCGCCCCCGAGCCCTAGGCGGGTGAGGGTCCCGGGCGTCGCCCCCGAGCCCTAGGCGGGTGAGGGTCCCGGGCGTCGCCCCCGAGCCCTAGGCGGGTGAGGGCCCCGGGCGTCGCCCCCGAGCCCTAGGCGTCGCCCCCGAGCCCTAGGCGGGTGAGGGCCCCGGGCGTCGCCCCCGAGCCCTAGGCGGGTGAGGGCCCCGGGCGTCGCCCCCGAGCCCTAGGCAGGTGAGGGCCCCGGGCGTCGCCCCCGAGCCCTAGGCAGAAGAATATTCTAGGATGTGTTTAAAGGTCAGCGAGAGGGCTCTTAAGTGTGCAGTGGTTCAGGCCTGAAGTTGCTGTAATGGTAAGGTTGTGAAGCATCTTTTTGAAGTTGGGCTTCTCTGCAATTCTGTGCCTCAACACTGAGAAGCAAACAAGATGTTTCTTATATTAGTGCAGGCGAGGTACACAGAGGAGCTTCCTCGGGTAAATTGGGGAGCCCACACTGCAGTTGGAGGCACTGCCAACAACACCCTCAGCTTGGAGATGTTTGCATATCCTTGTGTGGTTTTCCACCACAATACACCATTATGCAAATTACCAGGCAATAAACACTTTAGTTTGTCTTGCGACTGTACCTGAAGGTATGCATGTCAATCACGGACCCTGCATGTCAATCACGGACCCTGCATGTCAATCACGGACCCTGCATGTCAATCACGGATGTGCTCCGTCAGCTTCAGACCATGAACCCTGAAGCACATAGTCTGACATGGTGCAGTGTGACCTGTGACCTGTCACAGACAGCGCATGGGAAATGCAGGCCAGTCATGCACGTTCTGTGCGTCGGTGCGAGCTGATCACTGGGCGAGTGGCCCTGGGCGAGTGGCCCTGGGCGAGTGGCCCTGGGCGTGTGGCCCTGGGCGTGTGGCCGCGTGTAGGACAGTGACACACAAGCCACTGCTCAGCCCCCGCCCCAACTAGTCCTCATTTTTGTTGTTACCTAATTAAAAGACCTGGAGTAACTGGCTCTGGAATGCCGGTGAGGGACGAGTAATTCCTCCTGGGGGAGGTGCTGAGGCAGGGGGGGTGCATTATGGTGACTGTGCTGACTGCTCCCCTCCCCCCAGCTTGAGGAGGGCCACACAGGACGCCTGGAGCGGACCGAGGACCTGTGGCTGCGTGTGCGGAAGGACCACGCCCCCCGCCTGGCTCGCCTGTCCCTGGAGAGCCGCTCTCTGCGGGACGTGTCGCTGCACGGTGAGTGGTGGCGCCCCCTAGTGGGCACGTCTACCAATGCATCAGTCCTTTTCCATATAGCCCAAGGTTTACAGACTGCTTTACAGACATCTAAGCGACGAATTTTAAAAAAGCACGGGAAACAATAAGCACAAAAAAAAACGAAGACTCAGTTAAAAAAAAAAATGCATAATATCGCTTAAAACGCATGACTTTGAATCCCCACGTTCTCGGTAGGAGACTAACCCCTAGCATACCGGGGACCGCCGAGCCGGGCCGGGCCGGGCCTCCCTCGCCGCGTGTGCCTGTAGGGATGGCAGAGGTGCTTTGTGCTTGGGAGCTTGCCTAACCCACCCCTGGCCCACGCAGGCAAGCCAAAGCTGGGCCGGGAGCTGGGCCGGGGCCAGTACGGCGTGGTCTACCTGTGCGACAGCTGGGGCGGCCACTACCCCTGCGCCCTGAAGTCCGTCGTGCCCCCGGACGACAAGCACTGGAATGACCTGGCGCTGGAGTTCCACTACACCAGGTGAGCCGGAGCCCCGCGATAGTCCGCCGGCTCGTGCCTCTGCCCGCTTGCTCCGGGCGATGCCCGGGGCCCTTACCTGCCTAGGGCTCGGGGGCGATACTCAGGGCCCTAACCAGCCTGTTAAAGGTGGTGGGGGAATTGGGGGAGTTTCTAAATGCCCCTCCGGTTTATGTTAAAGGGTAAAGGTTGGGGCTGTGTGTGTGTGTGCTGTGGTGGCGCTCTTCCCCCGTGGGACCCTGCATGTGTGGGGAGGCCTTGGCTGTTTCTCGATATTCCTACTTGACTGGACTCGTGTTCTTGTACCCGTTTCACATTTTCCATTGCCGTAGACCAGTTCTGATATGGAGAAGGGAGGTACAGAGAGAGATTTCCAGGGTGGTGTTCTTGCCCTGCCCAAATATCAAGGATACATCAGTAGCGTCGTCACTGAACGGGCCAATCCCATGATTCACTGGGCTCCAGGTTCGTTCTTGGGAGGCAAGTTAGCAAGATTGTACAAGATCGATCTTCACATTGTACTATTGAGAAACGCCAGTACTTAAGTGAAGGGTCACGCTCCGGCCTGCGGACGACAGCCTGCCGTGGTTTTGTCCCGCCAGGTCCCTCCCGAAGCACGAGCGGCTGGTGGACCTGCACGGCTCCATAATCGACCATTCCTATGGCGTGGGCTCCAGCGTGGCCGTGCTGCTCATCATGGAGAGGCTGCAGCGGGACCTCTACACGGGGCTCAAGGTAGCGGGGCGGTCCGGCGGTGGCAGGGCGGGGCGGGCGGCGCCGGTCCGCCTCACGTTCTACTCCATCTGCACATCATCTCATTGCGAAAGAAGCAATTGTCACTTACCTTGGTGCTCAGGTGTAATATTATGAGGAATCTGTGATTCACTCCCCCACCTAAGGTATTATTAAACCAGGACGCCGTCTGCTTAGTGATTAGCCCCGCCCTCGCGGCCCTCCAGGGTGGGGGTCACATGCCCTGCCCAGTCCAGAGGCTAGGTGTGTGCTTGCACCCTGCGAGGAATGCCAGCCACCTTCTGCGTTTCTTGGTGATGGATGGATTTTACTAAGCTGGCACCATATAAAAGCCAGTCCAAAGAGTGGCCCACCGTCCACCCGCCCGGCGGGCTGCCTGGTGCTTGGTTGCACCTCCTAAGGAGTAGCCGTGTGCCTCCTCGTGTCCCGCAGGCAGGGCTCTCCTTACGGGAGCGGCTGCAGATAGCACTGGACGTCGTGGAGGGGATCCGCTTCCTGCACAGCCAGGGCCTCCTACACCGTGACATCAAATTGAAGAATGTTCTGGTGAGTCTGACCTCCAACCTTTGACCCCGGGAGGGATCATCCCATAACACAGAACAGATTACAGCTCATGCTTGTAAAGATGCGTTAAACCTTTGCACATTTTCCGCTTTTTGTTAAAGATGTTTGCTGTTATTTATTAGCTGGACAAACAGAACCGTGCCAAGATTACAGACCTCGGTTTCTGCAAGCCAGAGGCCATGATGTCAGGCAGCATTGTGGGGACTCCTATTCACATGGCGCCAGAGCTGTTCACAGGTTAGCCGGTCTGCTGCTCATGTTCTGTATGGCTGCCTGTCGACTTCGGGGTTTTTTTAATGTGGCTGCTTCTCCCGTCTTAAACGGACCCTAATTTGGAGGCATGTTCCTCTCTCCCCCTGCTTTCCAGGAAAATATGACAACTCAGTAGATGTCTATGCCTTCGGGATCTTGTTCTGGTACCTGTGCACTGGCTCCATCAAGCTGCCCGAAGCCTTCGAGAAGTGTGCTAGCAAGGATCAGCTCTGGAACAATGTGAAGAAAGGTGAGGCACACGCCGGCACCGCCGCCGAGCTGGGCGTGATTGCGGCACCTTCTGAGAAGCACACGCCGGCACCGCCGCCGAGCTGGGCGTGATTGCGGCAGCCGCCTTCTGAGAGGCACACGCCGGCACCGCCGCCGAGCTGGGCGTGATTGCAGCACCTTCTGAGTCACACTCATGCTGTGAGCTGCAGAATTCTCCACTCGCTTTGGCCTTCAGGCGAAGAAAAAGTGATTAAACAAGGGCACCGCCGCTCTCCTGGCTTTAGTACAGTCCCTCCTCAGGCCTGATGGCTTATAGTGACAAACCCAGGCCTGGGATTGGTGGTGCCCCACTCATTCTTACCTTGGTTCTTATTGGCTTATACCTGGTGATTGAATTATGTTCTCCCACCATCTTATCTGAAATGAATAAGTGCTGCTATTGGGTAATACCTGGCGTCTCAGGTTTATGAGTGGGTGCAGGGAAGGGTCTCGGCCAATGAGGTTTGCTTACATAGCCCTCCCCCGCTCGCCTCCAGGTGCCAGGCCGGAGCGCTTGCCGACCTTTGACGAGGAGTGCTGGCAGCTGATGGAAGCCTGCTGGAATGGGGACCCGTCCCAGAGGCCGCTGCTGGGCATCGTGCAGCCCGGCCTGCAGAGTATTATGGTCCGCTTGTGTCCCTCGAGGAGCCGCGAGCAGAGCGGCAGCCTGGACGACTCCACCTGAGCCCAGACTGGGCGGAACTCTCAGTAAAGCCCCATGGGATGGAGCTGGAGGCGGAAAGGCCGGGACGGGCCTGGCGAGGCGCGACGTTCCCCCGACGTTCCCCCGACGTTCCCCCGACGTTCCCCCCCTTTTATGAAAGCTATATACACTATTTAAGAAGACCTGAGAAGAGAACTCACGACATGCACACCAATCTGTGCTCGTATATATATAGATATGTGTTGTGTATTTATATATAATTCAAGCATACACTATGCTTCTATTTTAGCATGCATGCTAATGTTTGCGTTTCATAGGATTGTTACTAGACACAAGACATTGTTTTACAAATAGTAATTGCAAGTATTAGGAAAAGACATTAATTTTGTTGGTATTTAAAAGCTATGTTATAAATGAATTTTTTAATAAAAAAGACTTTCACAAACAACCCCTGTCAATGTTGGTTGGTTGTGTTGCTCGTGACTGATGGGTTTTACAATTACTAATTTAATAAAGTCATATATTTGAATGTTGCTGCTATTATGTTCGGTTCCAGTCAAGAGGGAAATTTAATTTGTGTTGCAAACTTGTATAAAGGTGGTTAGAGGAGATGTTTGTATTTATTCACAGCATTTTCTGAATGTTTTGTTCCTTAAAGCACTTGTAAAATGAGGCAGTAAGCTGGAGATGGAGGTGACGAAATTCTACTTTGAGCTTTGAACAGCTGTCAAATTTCTAATATTGGTGTCTAAAGTCCAGCAGCATGGAAAAGATCAAGCAGATTTGAGTCAAATACTAATCTGTCTTAAATGGTGAAGCATAACTTGAAGTCTATTGCATATGTATGAAAAGAGTTCACTGGGAATGGTACCATTTTTATACCATTCAGTGCCATTCAGGTCAGCCTTACAATGAAATGGTTTTTGGCTACAGGAACAACACTATTTTTAAATGTTAACTTGTCTTTTACTATGTTTAAAGAAAATTGCACCCCACACAGAAATACCTGGTATTTTATAGCATGTGTAAGGCTAAGTGATTATGAGTTTAGAGGATATACTCAGTTTTAATTTTTTCTTAACTACCATCTCAGAAAAATTAGCCATGCAAGCTTGTGATTTCTATACTTACTGTAGGACTGGTCCAGAGGCATCACATCGGTAATATTTAAGTGTTGCATGTTACGCAATGCTTTCTGCAGTCTTTTTTTTCCTTTATTTCCAGGTTGTACAAAATCCCGTGTCCTCCCAGCCTGTCCCTTTGATGTCATACTCATAACGCTGATAGTGTTTCCAGCATGTAGAGATATGAGTGTTAATGTGTCTATGTCCAACCCAAAATGTTACTTGGAAAGATATGCAAATTGACCATTGATACTAAGCTTCTCCCGGCCCTGAGCCTTTTTTGGGGGGCTAAATGTCACATCTGTAACACTGGAATTGCCTCTATATGCTGATCAGCCATAATATTAAAACCACTGACAGGTGACTAACACTATTTCATTATGACGGTACCGGTCAAGGATGCCGTAATGCATTAGGCAAGTGAGCGGTCCGCTGCAGTTGGTGTGATGGAAGCGGGCAAAACGGGCAAGTGGAAGGAGCTCACAGAGACGAGGGCCAAACTGTGATGCTCCATGCCTCTCCAAAACAGTCTTGGAGGGTGTTCCCAGTATGCAGTAGTCAGCACCTAACAAAAGTGATCTAAGGAAGGCCGACCAGTGACCCGGTGACCTCGGCGCCCAAGGCTCACCGATGCGGAGCAAAGCCCGTCTGGCCCCATCCTACAGGAGAGCTACTGTAGCACAAATTGCTGAACTAGTTAATGCTGGCTATGATAGAAAGGTGTGAGAACACGCGAGTGCATTGCCACCTGCTGCATGGTCACAGGCCCTGCAGTGGCTGGGTGCATGAAAGCAGGGTGCATTATGGGAAGAGGGCAAGCCGGTGGAGGCAGTGTGATTCTCTGGGCAATGTTCTGCTGGGAAGCCTTGGGTCCTGGCATTCTTGGGGATGTTACTTTGACGTGTACCACCTACCTAAACATGGCAGTATTATTACCCGATGGCAGTGGCCTCCTTCAGCAGGATAAGGCTCCTTGGTACGATGCAAAAAAATGTTCAGGAATGGTTTGCGGTACATGGAAAAAATTTCAACATTTTCACTCTGCCTCCATATTCTCCAGATCTCAATCTGATCAAACATCTGTGGGATGTGCTGGACAAACGAGGCCAGTCCGTGGCCCCACCTCACAGCTTACCGGCTTTAAACCATCTGCCGCTAACGTCTTGGTGCCAGATGCCACAGGACACCTTCAGAGGTCCCGAGGAGTCCATGGCACAGCTGGCACGGCGTGTTCAGCAGATCGAAGGGGACCTTCACAATATTAGGCAGGTGGTTTAATGTGATGGCTGATCAGTGTCCACATTATTTGCTGTAATCATTGTCTCTACAATCTGCTTGCAGTCTAGTTGCATTTAAATCACATAACTGAATGGTGACTCGTAGTGGATGTCTTGCAATGGAGATACAAACGTAATTTAGTCTGTATCTTGGAGCAAGGGTGAAGTTCCCTTGTAATTTTAATGGAAAGTGGTCTTTAATGTATTCTGCACTGCCTGCTTAGTTACTCCCTGCTTGCAGTGATATCGGCTGGCCATCGCATGGACTTTAGAAAACTTATGAGATTCCATCCGGGGCAGGCAGAGGAGGGCTCTCACAGTGTGGGGGGGGGGGGGGGG
>JAODKL010000128.1:17437612-17448024 GCA_026780765.1 Petrocephalus schoutedeni
ACCTGCCTTGTGTTTCCTCCTTGATGCCTTGCCCTATTTTAGTCAGTCTGCGTCATGTTCCCTTTGTCGGATATTGTCGAATGTTACTCGTTGTGTCCGGCGTCTGTGACTATCCGATTCCTCTCAATAAACGCCCGAGAAAGGGTTTCAACCCCGCAGCCTGCATGATGGGTCGTTCCTCCTGCCGACGCCGTGACATATATATTAATTCTTAATTATTGTATTGTCCGTGCTAACCCATCCCAATCTTGCGCAACCAAACAACAGCACTATAACATAACAAGTGCATGTTATAAAGGTGCTTCATTGTTAATGTTGTATATATGTCAATGAGGCCTGCTGGTTAATGTCTACACATTACAGAACAAGGTCAATGCAGGTGTGTCTGGGTGGCCCTAGAGGGTTCTGTTCCAGCCAGTGACCCTCTGGACAGCCTACTTTGTGTTAATATGTACTCTTGTTTTTTTAGGCTTAATTTTTTTTAGCTTAAACTATTTTTGTTTTGAACTACTTTTGTGAAATCTTTGAGAAGTGGAATGGCGTAAGTACACCGAGTAACTAAATGGTTTGCACTGAGAGTCACCTGAATAGAGGAAGCTAACATACAGACACAATGGCTTCTTAGGCGGGAAACCAGCTGCACCAGGCGACTGAGGGAGCTGCTATAGTACAGCAAAAGGCCTGGGGTGTCTATGAAGGTGAGATGCATGTTATATTGGATCACAATAGGAAGCACTGATTTTAATAAGAAATACAATAAGAGTCACAAGCAGCTCCCTGTTTTACTTTCACTTTCTTTCCATCTGCCACTTTTTATTTGCTTCAGTTTTATTTTCTTTGCTATGAATTGCTGCCCTCCAGCTTTTAAAAAGCTCAGTGTTAAACGCTTCTGTGATGCAAAGTGATGCATTTAGTAGGACGCTGTGTGAATTCTGTATGTGGAAACACCAATATAATCACAGAGGGTATTGCGGACAAACACGGGTCACCAGTCAGCAAGCACTTTATTGGAAATTCATTTTACCAGCTGAGCAGCATAACTGGATCCTTTGGGAACGGGACCGACTTACACAGCATTAACTGGGGAGTCAAATCGACGCCATGTGGGGACGCCAGTTAGGGCCAGCCTGTTATTCGCAATTAGGAAGGGACAAAAATGCTTTGGTTTTAAACATTTGCAATATTTATGGATGATTGATGATGATAAACTATATGGCCAAAAGTATGTGGAAGTCCTGCTTAATTTGAAGAATTAATTAAGCCAAACCTATTGTTAACATAAAAGTATAATTAAGCGCACAGTCACGCCATCTCCTACAGCAAACATTACCAGCAGAGTGGGCGGTTCCCACTTGGCGCCATCCTAGGACGCCATCTTTCCCATAAGTCGGTTTGCCACATTTCTGCCCTGTTAGTGCCGCCCTGGTCAACTGCAAATGGAATGACTGTGAAGCAGAAACATCTGGGATCAAGGCCAGTTGTGAACCAGTTGGCCACAGAAAGGGACCTGAACACCCCAACATCAGCACCCAACCTGAAAGGCAGCAACTCCGTCCCAGAAGAGCAGACATCACAGCAATGGGCCAACCAGCTTCACATGAATGCCCTTTGTGTCAGAATGAGATGCTGGACAGGCTGGCGTCTCCATGCCTTAGGCTCACCTTATGGTTATTAAGGGTAATCTTTTCCGCTTTTTTCTGATAGTGTTTAGTGGCATTGGGCCAATTTGCATTATTAATCTCTGTTCACTGATGAATAAACCTTGTTGCTGCCCAGCTATGCATTTACCCATAATACCTTGCTCCTGCTTCCCAAATTTTTCTTCTGTACCTGTCATCCCGTCGTTTTCCTCTGCAGTCCTTTGTGGGCCGCAGACCCCGAGACGCTCTCCAGCTCCGCCTCCCGGGGCGCCGTCTTCCTGCTGCACCTGCCGAAGACGGTGCCTCGGATCTTCCTCCTCAGCTTGCCGTGGCCCATGGCCAACACCAGGGGGCTGAAGCCCACGAAGAGCGAGGCGGAGAAGTGCGCGATGGTGAGCAGAGCCTCCGTGTGCCGGCCGCCGTTGTGGTTATAGTAGGTCACCGCCGCCACCTGCAGCACCCAGCAGCTCACAAAGAGGCTTACCAGAGCCATGATCACCTGGCTGGCTTTACGTTCCGTGGACATGTGCTGGTCCAGCTCCTTGTGACCGCTGGAGAGAACCCTACGGATGTGCTTGTTCAGAGCGTGGAGCGTGATCAGGTTGGTCCCCAGCATGAGCACCAGGGGGGTCACCTCGTTGATGGCCAGGGAGGTGGAGGCGAAGGCCACGGCCTGCTGGGCAGAGGGGAAGAGCCACATGCAGCCCAGCAGGGGCCGTGTGGTACAGCTGATCACCATGACCTCCACTGTGACGTTGCCCTTGACGTGCGTGGTGTAGGCCAGCGCCGGCAGCGAGAGGGCGAGGTTGCCGCCCCACACCGCCCCCAGGGCCGCCAGGACGCGGAGCCGCTCCCGCCGCTGGGCCAGGCCGCCCACGGCCACCCGCTGTCTGCGCAGCGTGACGCATTGGAAGGCGCTGAGCAGGAGCGTGATCCAACAGCCCGCCGCCCGCCACCACACCCACAGCAGCATGAAGACGCGGCACCAGCTGTCATTCAGCGAGAGCTCCAGGCCCAGGTCGGACACGAAGATGGGGAGTGTGCGGAACAGCGTGGTCAGCAGGTTAGCCAGCGACAGGTTCACCAGGATGGCGCTGGAGGGGGAGAGCTGCCGCGAGGCGTCTTCCTGGGACAGCTGGAAGACCTGGGGTGGGGGGAGTACAAACACCGCGGTCTCAGTTTGCAGTGGAATTGTGGGTTCCAGACGCAGGGAAAACATACATTGTTACCCTTCTCTGTTGTGTAAGTCACTTTGGATAAAAACACCAGATACATGTGAATAATCTAGAAGTTACATGTACAGAGAAAACATTGCGTGAGTCATTGGTTAAAAATAATCAGCCGTTTTGAGTCAATTCGCTGCAAGCAGGAGCAGAAGCAGTCGGACGGGGTGGTTTACAAGAGCAAGGAGAAAGTGAGAGAGGGAAGCAGGGTGATGGAGCGTTAGACGGATGCATTACAATAATTCACAGGAATATTGTGTGGCTACATAAGGGGTCACTGTGTGGTTGAGGGTGACGTCTGTATTCTGCGTGTGTGACACTAATCCACTAATGTCACTGATCACATAATGATGATTCATTTGAAACAGGGCAAATCTGTTTTCAGAACTGAAGGTGATTTTTCCAATCTAACATGAATATGCCAGATTTAAGAGGATTTAAGTCAAAATAAACTGCATACAGGAAATTCTGGTCATTGGCTCAAGAAAAAACTAAATATCTTCAGATTAGCATGAAAAGGTCAAAGACATTTTATTCAAAGATTAATATATTTTTGTTACAACATATCGGCTGAGGCAGCAAAATGGAACCAAAAGAAACAATCACCAAAAATAACTAATTAGAAACACGCGGGCATGTGATTATATTGCTATCAGCGAATGTTCAAGTGCTCCTCACTAAACATAGCCAGGCTTCCTTTGGAAGATCTCACATGTGTCATGGTGAGAATAAACTCACTGTGTGCCGGACAGGAAGTGCCCACGCCTCTGTCCTTACCGCTTGGATCACCAGCAGATTTCCCAGAATCCCTGAAAACACAAGGGTCCCGAAGAGGATGGCGTCGGCAGTCAAGACGTTGGCCATTTGGCAGTCAGGCTTTGGCCGGGGGCATGCTTAGGGCGCAGTCTGTATCTATCCAGGGTCTAACTCTAGCCTGTAATTATGGCCAGCTGTCCTGTCTGCAGGTGCCTGTCACTTTGCTCCTGTCCTTTGTCTCCAGCTCGAGCTTTATCTACAACCCCCCCCCCCATCCATAAAACAAAAGTCATCCTCACTGTTGCTGATTCAAATTCTCTTTAGGGTCCATTTACCCTAAAATCCGTTGCCCAGCAACACATCCTACATACAACAAGCAGTGCATGTTAGACACTCTCAAGAATTGATGAATAATTAAGACCATAGCAAGACTGCAATAGGTTTTATTTGACCTATTATCAGAATATTCCAAGCATAGTCTTTCATAAGCAGGCTATATTCTTTTTAAATAGTGCCTTAAGACAAAATGAGCTCTTGATTTGTGTCTGACAGCTGCCTTCTGGGGCCCGTAAGCAGGGTGCCGATCAGCCCTCAAGCTGGCCAGCCATAGATGTCGCCAGAGTTCTGGAGACCCTCTCTCCTTCAGAAACAGGAGAACTGCTCCAGGGTCCTCCTGAAGTTGGTCCTAACCTTTGATCAAATGGCTGTTTATTTGCTTTCCAGCTATCTGACCATGCACGGTTATGGCTATCCTGCCTTGATTTGGCATTTCTGATTAATAATAATAAAATATCATAATGTGTTTACTCTAGCTAGACTCCTGGGTAGTTCAGGCAGTGAAAATGTTCATTTCGTTGGTAGGATGGGGTGGTAACATGCAGACTTTTTTGGGTTGGGCTCGAGTCTCCGCCCAGGTTCCTTGCGTGTGGAGTTGGCATGTTGTGTCATTGTGGGGTTACCCCCATGTACAGCCCGGCTTCCCCCCCACAGGCCACGGAGTTGCCAAAATGCCCATAGGTGTGCCTGTGTGAGTGCGCCAGTGATGGGCCGGCTTCCCGTCCTGGGCCATAGCCTTTGGGATGGGCTCCAGACCCCCCACCACTTTGAATAGGACAAGCGGTTACAGAAAATGGATGGATGGACATTTTTATTCTTTACACCTTTTATATTCAATGTATTATTCAATTCATCTTATTTTTTTCTCTACTTGTATCCTTCCTGACCTTTTTCTTCCGCTTTTGTTGTACCTTGTGTAATGACAATAAAGGCATCCATTCATCCATTCATCCGTTCATCCGTTCATTCGTTCATTCATCCGTTCATTTGTTCATCCGTTCATTCGTTCATTCATCCATTCATTCGTTCATTTGTTTGGTTGTTCATTCGTTCATTCATTCGTTTGGCCGTTTGTTCATCCACCCGCTCACTGAGCTGCCTGCTGGGAGAGTGCATCAGTGAGTGCCATCCCATGGACTGTCCAGCGGGTTCCTGCCGTGAGATCCTGGCCATGGGCTGCATTAGCAGGATGGATGGGTCATAATATCCACATGAAGGGCAGGAAGCTACAAAACTGACAATATAGAGTGAAATCAAGGCAAGAGACGGATGTGGCTGTTGACATCTGGACATGTGGCTGTTGACATCTGGACATGTGGCTGACATGTGGCTGTTGACATCTGGACATGTGGCTGACATGTGGCTGTTGACATCTGGATTCCTGCGATTCTCGTCTTGATCGGTTTCGGATGATGGATGTTTCCTGTGTCCCACACCTACCTCCCTGCACCGTGCACCTGTCTGCTCCTCGTGGGTGAAAGTGCAAGCCAGCCTCTCCGGGGCCCTATTACCGGCAGCCCTGGGCTCACTGGCCCCAGACGTGAATCGCATGTCTAAGGATTTTCCGTGGTTTGTTTGCTTGTTTGTTCGTCATTTGGGATTGCCGTAATTGACCCATTAAATTACTAGAAATGACGGATCTCTGTTGTTTCAGCTGGACAAATATTTGTTTCCTGAACAAAGTAGAAGGCATATAGCTGCAGAGTGGAATGCAGTTATGTTTGCATCATATGTGCATATGATAGATAGGCAGTCAGTCTATAAAGAGATACGGCAGCTCTGAGACAGACGGTATGTTTATGTCGAGCTGCTGTGGAGGCTGTAAGGTTAGTATCTGCTCTCTGTCTATCTCTGCAGCCCGGTGGAGCAGGTCGCCCCCAGTGTGAGCCTTCCTGTGCGTGTGCGTGTGCGTCAGAGAGGGAGCCGGGACAGGGCAGCGTGTGTGGGGGGGCCTTCGTAATGATGTCCCTCAGAGAGCAATGCAGGCGTCTGACGCTCTAACACCCCAGTCCCAGAGCTGCTGTGATGCAGGCCACACAATGCAGGCCTTATTCAGCTAATGCATGGCAAAGCTCCAGGTGGGAGCTCCATCTGCGCTGGCTTTCACGTTTGTGCATGAGGTTTTCACTGTTCTCTACTTTCCTGACATTCCTGTAACAGTGAGATCAGGGCGGGGGGGGTTGGGGCGAGAGGGGTTGAGAGACTGTCACTCAACCTCCCCCCCACCCCTCCATAGGGTGCAAGCACACGAAAAAAGACAAGACATGAATAGAAGATCAAATCATTTGATCTATGGGCATTTTGGCAACATTATAACTACAGTCTCCTTAACAAAATGCAGTAAAACCATCAAAACAGCGTAATAACCTACATAAAATAACATCCCGTGTCATATCCCGCTCGTCAGATCCTCTTGTGTGCCACGCCCCCCTCGTTAACCTCATGTGGAATCCCAGTGTTCACCAGCTGTTCCTCGTTGCTTGTCCTTAGTCCTGTGTATTTCAGTCCACGTTCAAGTATGTTTCCCCAGTCCTGTCATTGAAGTTGCGCGTTGCCCTGCACTGGTCTGTGCACAATAAAGCCCCTGAAGGGGCTTGTTCAGACGTTTTGCTTTCGCCCTTCCTTTAATGTGACATCCCGTACGAAATTATTTGTTATTATCAGATTGTTGCACAAATTAATAAGCAATAATCTTAAATAATTATTGTGATACTTTACCATTTTTATTTTATTTTATTGCCACCATATAGAAGCAATGGCCCAATAAGCACCACTCACCCCTTCGCTTAGTAAAGAACTCAATTCATTCAGTTTCATTAACATTTTATTAAAATTGGAGACAAGCAGAACATTTATTGGTGGATGTATTCAGCGTGATACAGGTAGTAAATTTAAACAAATAAATGCAAAGTAAAATGATTTTACAGTGAAAAAAATATCTAGATGTAGGTATAGTGGTGTGATTGATGCTATATTTAAATGTGTGTGTGTTAAAAGTGGCTGTGTGGAGCTGCAGCGGATCTCTCAAGCCTGCATTAGCCGTCAAAAGCCCTGAAAGGCGTCACTGGGAAGGAAGCGGCTGACGCGGGAGATGCGGCCGGAGCCGCCGGGACCGGAGCCGCCGCGGCCGGAGCCCGATCGGGGCGCGCAGGCGTGACTCAGGCGTAATTGCGCGCTGACGGCTGCAGCCTCCGGCCCGCTGAGAGACACACGGACGCGTCGCGACCGGCATCGGGAGCCGCAAGCAGAGTCCGACCGAGAGGAATCACCCTGCAGACGGGGAAGTGCTTAGCTACACGGGCGCGTCGCCGTCCCTTTCAGGCATGTCATTATCTTATTATCATTATTATTATCGGCTGTGCGTCTGCTTTTTTATTCTATTGTTTTATTTCGTGACTGAGCGGAGAGAAGGCAGATCGCTTCTCCTCTATTTGCCCAGTATCGTTATTTCTGCTTCGCCTCGCAGCCCGCCGGCGCTGCATGGATGCCGGTGAGCCGCCCCGACGCGGCAGCGCCCTCCGGCTGCGTGCGGATCCCCGGCAGCGCTGACGTCGGCATGCCGGGCCGGCTGCGGACGGCTTTGGTCGCGGCCGCCGCCTTGCTGCTGGGAACCTGCCAGGAGACGGCAGGACTGCCCGGCTGGGGCGACGGCACGGCGCCGCCATCCCGAGAAGGAAGCGCAGGACAGTCCTGGGACTGGATCCACCACAGAAACGACAGTAATAAGAACTACAGTGGAAATGAATACCTAAAAGAGGACGCGACTCTTAAGCAAACCCGACCAAAGACTCAGCATAGCCTCAGAGATGGGACCTCCAATAAGAGCAGAGGTGCCCCAGGCTCTGGGACAGCAGCCGCCTTGCCCCTGGGTGGGTATGACCTGGGCACGGACCGGGGCGCCTCCCTGACATGTGCCTACAGGGTGATGGAGGCGGGAGGGAGGGACAGGCTCTGTTTCAGGGACACGCAGCAGGGGTTTCAGTGCCAGCCTGGGCAGTGCCACCAGGTGAGGTCCGCAGGTGGGCAGGTCGTGGCAAACGTGCTGGCTAACGGTAGCGTGCTCATCCAGTGGACGCAGGACAGCGATCTGTGGCGGAGGCAGGAGCTTGAGGGGGGAGATGGAGGCGAGCTCGCAGCGGCTAAAGCAAGGGGGCTAGCAGTCCAGAGGACCCCCCCACAGAGGGGTGGAGTGGGAAATGCCACCCAGCACAGAGGCTTTGGGCTGAGCTGCTGGTGGAATGGCACTTACACGCAGTTTGAGTGTGCGGGGGTGCAGCTCGGGGCTGGCTGCCATGACTACCTGCTGAGCGATCTGCACGAGAACATGCCCTATCGCATCTGCCTGAGGCCCCTGCCCCCCCGCCGGGCCCCCCCTGCCGGCCCCCATGGCCACGCCGTTCACCCCGGTGAGTGCGTGGAGTTCACGGTCTCGCCTTCGGGGATGCAGGACATTGTGGTTGCCATGACAACCGTGGGCGGGGCCATCTGTGTGATGCTGGTGGTCATCTGCCTGCTGGTGGCCTACATTACGGAGAATATCATGAGCCCGGCCACGCAGCGGTCGCGTCTAGCCCCACATGCCCGGGCGCCCGCGAGGGCCCTGTGCCCAATGCGCACCTAGGGCGAGGGGTACAGCCAGGTGGGGGCGCACAAGAGCTTTCTGAGGGCTGCTCTCGGTGCGTCGATTCGCTTTAAACGTGTGTCTCAGTCATCAAGCTGTACATGGAACATAACTGAGATGGCGTTTCATCCTGTAAATGAGAACATTATAACTAACTGTTGGACATTAGATCATTCTCATTTATAGAAACATAGACAAGATAGTATTTATAGTAGTATTCATAAATGGGCATTCAACTAAAACTACATGTGTACTAGATGGACAAGCCCTCAAGTCCTCCAGGGACAGCTAATGATGACAATAGCTGTGCTCAGTTGTAAATGGTCTAGGTTAAGTAGCTATAGTTGCAGTTTCATTTTACACCACTGGGGGGTGGCTAACTGGAAGAACCTTGAATGGCAACATGACCCTTCAGACCCTTGAGCTCCTCTAGAGGTGGATAGAAGAAGTGCAATACAGTGTATAGCCTTGCCTTACATATCTGGCTACACCCACCTAGCGGTGTAGCTCACATTGTGTGCTGTAGACTGTTGTAGGTAGAGCTCAGGCTGGCTTACGGTCTCTGCAATACTCTGCTATTCTCCTGTATTTTAATCCTGTTTTACAGGGAATAAAGAATCTACAAAGAAAAGCAGTTTCAGTGTGATGCATTGTTATGCTGAGTACCATACCTTACAAATGTCCATTGCATTTAAATAGCATTAGCAGTCCAGTGGGTGTAACACCCTTCCTCACTGGCCTCACAGCTCCACGGGTGAGGGTTAGGGTCCTGGCCCTGGATGAATGGTATTTGTATGTTTTTTTTCTGTATGCAACTTTTTCCTGCTGCATTGTGTTAAGTAGACTGGTGTCTGTGACAGTTACAGTGAGTTAGCATGTGTGCTGTAATCAACTGGCATTATTTCAGAGTATCCCCTTCATTTAATAAGCCGTATAAAATATGGATGGATGGATCACATTAATAGACAAGCTGGCAAACAGACATTAAAAAGAGGCATGCATGTGATTTAATTAAAAAAAGCTGAAACAACGCCAGAGGTGGAGAGTTCAGGTCCAGACCAAGGTTTTGTTTCAACCAACCAGTTGAGCATAAAGAGCCAGAGAGTAGTCATTAGCAGGCCTGCTGTGCATAATTCCCCAGCCCCATAATGCCCTCTCCTGGACCCCCGCCCCAGACCTAGGCCCAGGACAGCCTGTCCAGTTGTTCCCCTGACCCTTGGGCCTGCTCATTACAATTACCACATTACAGGCTATGCAAACAATTGTCAATGGCCACTTTATTCATACTGTTATGTTGGCCAAATGTATCATAACTAGGTTTTCTGTAGGGCTCCTTTCACAAAACTACTATTAAAAAAATTAGAATTTTAGTATACAAAGAGCAGGAACTAGCAGAATAGTGGCCTTCAGACACTACAAAGAAATCATCTAGAGAAAAAAGTCAGAAACTATGAGAAAAGTAAGAATTCAGTTGGCTTGTCTCTCAGATTGGTTACTGATATAACAAGTGCAGAACGTTTTCCATAGTTACCTGCCCAGTGTTTGGTCTGAGGCTGGGACCTCCCACAGGAGCAACCCTGGACAGAATACCTCCACAGGGCACAACTCCAGCATTATAGTAGGATGCCCATTCTCTAAGAGGAAACCTATTTGAACATACAAGCTCGTGGGGACTGGAGTGGAACGGATAAGGCCAAAGGCGTGTGGCCACAGTGTTACCCGCAAAGGCCAGAGGCGTGTGGCCGCAGTGTTACCCGCTAAGGCCAGAGGCGTGTGGCCGCAGTGTTACCCGCTAAGGCCAGAGGCGTGTGGCCGCAGTGTTACCCGCTAAGGCCA
>JAODKL010000128.1:17550128-17560580 GCA_026780765.1 Petrocephalus schoutedeni
CGAGGAATGCCCACGCGTGCGCGCTCCCGCGGCCCCCGAAGCAGCGCCAGGCGGCCGGAGCAGATGCGGCCGGAGAAAGTGGCGGCGGCGGCGGCGGCGGGCGAACTGACGGCTGTAGCGCCCGGCGGAGGCTGCCGACGTGCCGCTGACGATCGCGGCGATCCCCGCTCGCCCGTGGGCTCCTCGCAGGGGGCAGGAGCGGCGGGAAGCGGCTAGCGGCGTCCGACTAGCGGGCTCGGGGAGTAACGGGATACGTGGAACGGCGTTACGTATTCAGAATACAAAAAATGTAACTATTGTGTTAGTTACCGGGGAAAGCGACGTAATAAGATCGCGTTTAGAGAAAACCGGTTATTAGCAGGGTTACACTTACAGTAACTTTTCCGAGGGAGAGCCGGAGCACATGAGCGCACGATACTTCCCTCAGGACCCGGGCGAGCCGCCCCCCATGGCCGCCGCCGCCAAAAACGCCTTCACGACGTGGAAGTACCGCCACTACTTCGTCTTCGTAGCCGAAAGGGGAAACAACATCACGGTCCAGTGCAACCTATGCCTCCCGGTGGCGAAGATGCTGTCGGCGTCCAAGAACTCGACGTCTAACCTGAAGAAGCATTTGCAGGTGAGAGCGGGATAGGTGCCACATTCCGGCGGTATGTAGGGCTGGGCGATCAGGCGAAATGGTGAATCGCGATTTTTTCGTATAATTTGATAAAAGTAATTATTACGATGTGGTTTAAAGAATGACTATTTTGTTTACTTAATGATTCCCTTGAAAAGATTCGGAACACGAAAAGAAGCCGACAAATGGAAATGACTGCAAACTGAAATCTGAATTTAATTAAAAAGTCATACAGAATAGTATGTTTTTGTCGTAGAGAATAGCAGTAGAAAGCGCTGGGGTTTTCTCTGGCTGCCTTGCTGCTTGTCCCAGGGAACGGGGTTGATGTTGCTGGGAGAAATAATGGAAAATAAACTTGCATTCCGTATGTAATACTGGGTGCCAGTGCCTCAAGCCGCGAAATAGGTTTGCGGTATTTCCACTTTTAGCTGGAACAAGTTATCGGCCGATTTTACCGTTCACGTGTCGGACATCGAATCGCCAAAGTATCACCACGTCACGGACGTCTTTTTACCCAACAAAGTATCTAATTACTAGTTTCCCGTGATAGATCCCTTACCTTTTCCAGCATACGGCGCACGGCGACCTCGGCCCACGTGGCTGTGCCTTTGTTGGCCATAGACTGTACTTAGAAGTACAACTTGCCAACTGATTGGTTGGAATTGCGTTCCTTTCTGATGTGTGCCATCAAGCAGTGTTCCTTATGGATAGAAATGTCATACTTTCTTAATGATTACATTTCTGTTTAGTCTATATATTGATTAAGGATATATATTGTTTACATCGATCAGCATACCAATACACATCGGTTAAATCTAGCATGCAACATGTTTGATTTTCCGTTTTTCAGAGGAGGCATTCAGGTCACATCCATCTGATTAAAGAAGAAAGCATTCAGGTAGCGCCAAGTGAATATGTTGAAGAAGAACAGGAGGCCTTGCCTCCTCCCTTCAAACAGGAGCGGCTTGAGCTCGCCCAGACCACACCTCAGAGTCCGCTCCCCAGGCTGATCTTTGAATTTGTCATTGATGATGTTCAGTCCTTCTCACTGGTCGAGCAGCCATCATTCAAAAAACTTATAGAGGGAATCAGTGGTGGCGAAACAGTCTTGAGCAAAAAATCGCTAGTCCAGCAAATGGAAAGGGAATTTGTTGCCATGAAAGAAGCCTTGACTGCAAAACTTCACCATGTGACAAACATGTGCACAACAGCAGATTTGTGGACCACTCATGGCAGAAGTTTCTTCGGCATGACATGTCACTGGATTGAGAAGGACAGTTTTGAGAGGCGGTCTGCAGCCCTGGCTTGTGCACGAATAAAGGGACACCATACTTTTGATGTCCTTGCTGCGAAAATTTGTGAAATACATGCAGAGTACAACGTGCAACACAAAGTACGAGCCACGGTGACAAACAATGGGAGTAACTTTGTTAAGCCTTTTCGTGAATTTGAAACACCTGAAGAGGCAGCACTAGACGAATTTGATGATGGGGTGAGGTTCTTTGATATGGATGCGGTTCTGGAGATGGAAGGAGATGAAGAGCTTCATTTTTTCCTGCCCCCACATCAAAAATGTGCAGCACACACACTCAACCTGATTGCCACCAATGACGTTCATAAAGCAGCATCAAGGGGCTCATTCCAGAAAGTGTACCAAAGTGCAATGGGAAAGTGTGCTTCTATATGGAACAAGACACACCAGTCATCAGCAGCTGCAGAAGTAGTGCAAGATATTGCCAATATGAGGGTTTCTGTTCCATGTGTCACAAGATGGAGCTCTGAATATCTGGCCATTGCAAAACTGGTTGGTCTCACAGATGATGAGCTGGGTGACATCTGTGGAAGGCTGGGAGTGACTGGACTGGACCCTCATGAGAGAACTTTTCTCAGAGAGTATGTAGCTGTGTTACAGCCTCTTGCTCAATCCATTGATCTTCTGCTAGGGCAGAAAAAATGCTATCTAGGCTTCCTCATTCCAACAATCCTAAGCCTCAAGTTTAAGCTCTCTGACAAATTGCAACATGTGACCTACACTGCAAACATCATTACCGCAGTCACTGAGGCACTTGACAGTCACTTCAGCGCCATATTGAACAGCCATGATGCAAAAATGGCAACAACCACCATGCCAAAATTTCGGTTGTGTTGGCTCCCTCCAGAGAAGAGAGAGGACATGTGCAAGACCATGGTCCAGGAGGCAACATCTTTGGAATCCAGGTCACCTGCAGCTGACGTGGTCATCAGCTCTGAGACTGATGGATCAGATGAAGAGTTTTTTGTGTTTGGGACACCAAATAAGGCAGAGAAATGGACAGTAGAGAAAGAGGTTCGGATGTTCCTTTATGATACTGAGAAGAGCTTGAATTCCCTACATGCATATCCTTTGGTCAAGCAGCTTTTCTTGAAGTATAATACCACTATACCTTCTAGTGCTCCAGTTGAACATCTGTTCAGTGATGGAGGAAATGTACTTCCTTCATTTCATAGCAGAATGTCTGATGACCACATGGAGCAAGCTCTTCTCCTTCGTTACAACAGAAAGTTTTGCCCAAAGCTAAGTTTTAATGATTTGTGAAAAGTGGTCTTGTGGTTGCTCTCAACCCATGTACGAGCTGTTTTTTGTTTAGACTATCTTGTGAGAGAAGCATACGTTTGAATCTGTAGCATAGTGTCTGAGTTTGATATTTGGTATTTGTCATTTTGTATACTGTGTGTTTAAGGTTATCTTGAATGGTTCTGCTGTCTTACAGCAGTTAAGAAATACCATAAGGTGACTAACTTCTTACTGTTTTGTTTGTTTACACATTTGCATTTGAGGTCATCCAAAATTGACAAAAAGTGATCAGACTATGTTCCTTAAATGTTGTTATTCTTATGTTATTGATTATGTTTCTAATGTAACTAGAGCTGTCATGATTACTCGATTATTAAAAAGCATCGCTTAAAGTTTTCCTTCTTGATTTCGCTGCAATATGGCAGAAGAAGACGGGGCATAGCAATTGAGGGTCCGAATAAAGAGCGTAAGCATCAGTTGTGTGGAAATGCAGATGTATGTAAGTATTGTAAAGGAGAACTTAAATATCACCACAGCATGACTGCAGTGCAGATACATCTACAAGAGAAGACATTTAGGTTTCATGGACTCACCCAATAACGCGAGGTTAGCCATAGATATATGTGCTATTTAGCCTCTTGGAGTAGCCTTGCCAGTCTACATAATAACCATATACTAATTGTGAATGTATTTTGGGATGAATGGTATTGGAAAAAAATCATATGATATTTGCGTTGAAGTTTTTGCGATATTTAGGAGTTGAAAATTAACTACATAGCCAAATATATTTACCAATAGTGGATGAAATAAGTTGGTGGTGTTGCTGTGAGTTGTGCCAGCAGACAAAGCAGTGCTGGTAAATCACTTGGATTTGTCTCTGTGGGATACAAAATATTCTCATGCAGTCGAAGTTGAATTCCTTTTCGGACCAGTTCTTGTCTGCTTTTCTCCTCGCAACTCACTTTTGTTAAATGTCTCTGAAATGCACCACGATCTAAATGTGAGCCCAACTGCAAAGACGTGAATAATTATGACTGTCTCGGAGAGCACAGGCAGAGCACATGCAACAGCATCAGCAGTAAACTTTAAACTGATTTTTTTATGTAACATATAGGCCTACTAGATAATATTGTAAAGGATCTATCATAAAAATTCCATGATTTGCTAAGTTCTGTTTCTTATGACTGAGTTTTTGCACAAATTATTGGTTTGAACCCGACAGACTAACACATTCCTTACCATGTAACAACTGCATGTGCATGAAATGCCATGTCTATATTAACATTGCACATCATGCAAGCCACACTGGGTGGCGCTGTTGCCACACACTGCCACTTTGTGTGTGTGGAGTTTGCGTGTTCACCCTGTGTATGGGTGGCTTTTCAGCAGATCCACAGGTTTCCTTCCACCATACAAAAGCACAACTTAAGTGAATTGTAATACCTAAATTACATGTGTGCTTGAGTTTGCATCCTGCAATGGCTGGTTGGCTCCTGCCTCTTGGCATTTGCAATGATTATATTATATTACATTATATATAAACGGTTACTCAATGAATCGTCAGATTAATTGCCAGAATTGTCGATTCATTAATTGATTATGACAACCCTAAATGTAACCCAACCCTACCACTTAGTAGTCGTGAACAGTGGTGGCGTAATAGTTATGCAACTGTGTAACTGAAAGGTTGCCGGTGTGGATCCACAACCCACAAGTACCACTGAGGAACCCTGAGTAAGGTAATGCCCCCAAATACTGCTCGCCGGGCGACTGAAATAGCTGCCCACTGCTATGTCACATGGATTAAATGCAGAGGACACATTTTGTTGTTGTGTGCTGTACTGTGTCAACAATGACAATTAATCACCTCTCACCTTTTTAAGTATTCCTGCTGTTTTAAATCTCTGTGCAATACTCATTTATCTGTGTCGTGTTCTGGAATAATCATACATCATTTCAGGCGCATGTGATTAGTTGTAGCCAAAGGGTAAAGACCAAGAAAGCAATATATATCAGACACTGTAAAACTCAGCTTTGCCACGGCTTAATCTTGGGCATAATTCATTCCTGCTTTAGCTGTAATGTGATAATGTCCTTTTGAGCTGCCTGGATCCGCCACAGATTTTTACTTTTTGTTAGCACCCCTCACCCAAGCTGTTGGAAAACCTGGTAACTAAAATGTTTGTGCAACCTTTGCCACGGCTCAGCCGACCACAATTATGGCTGAAGAATCTGTGGATTTGATATCCTCTAAGTAAAGACTGCTGATTTAGTAGTGCCTCCTCATACTCCTCATATTTTTTCCATTATTAACAGGTTAACAGAGTATCTACCAGATTTTTCCGGTGAATAGATGTAGCTCTACTGAACCAGTAGCAGCAATTGGATAGCAATGCAGAGTAATGTAAACCAGTCAGCAGTCGTCAATAACCTCAAATGCCTGGAACCCATCACAAAAATCATAGGGGACCCCCTGGGTGGGATGCCAAATCATCAATTAATCAAAATTATATATATGTATATATATATATAAAGAAATGTGTTTTAATAATTTTTAAACAGATATGTTGTGCCTCAAAACCGAACCGGAACCGGAAATTCCGCATGCAGGCCAGAATGCATGACCTTTGCGAGGTACGTCATCACGCCAGCCGTACGCCTTCTAGCTGGTTTGCGTGCGCGCTCCCGAAGCTGTGACGCCATCTACGAGGAAGATGGCTGGTGTGTCTCTTAATACGGAGAGCCCCTGGTGAAGCTGAAGGGGCAGAGGAGGTAGTCGGGGAGAGGAAGAGGGGACAGTGAGCCGCGGAGGTGGACGGAAGCGGCCGGCGGAGAGAAGCGAAGCTGCCGGGCTTTTCCCGGAGGGAGCGCGGGTAGCTACGCCGGGCGGGCTGACGCCCAGACCGCCCCGGAGCCGGAGAGTCCGCCTTGTTTACGCGCGGCGCAGGGGCTCCGCCATAGGGGCGCTGAGGCCGGCAGGCAGACGCCGACGTGCGAGCCCGTGTCCCCAGGAGCCCGGAGGGGGGTCCCGGCGGCGGGAAGGCGCTTGGCGGTGTAGCCGGCTAGCTGCCTAGCCAGCCTTTGGCCGAGGTGAGACTGGGGGGCAGCCGGGGAGGGGGCATGCCCGCGTGCGGGGAGTGTGCACGCCCGCGTGCGGGGAGTGTGCACGCCCGCGTGCGGGGAGTGTGCATGCCCGCGTGCAGGGAGTGTGCATGCCCGCGTGCGGGGAGTGTGCATGCCCGCGTGCGGGGAGTGTGCATGCCCGCGTGCGGGGAGTGTGCATGCCCGCGTGCAGGGAGTGTCTCCAAGCGATCTGCTTGGCAGTAAGTTGGAGGTGATTCGCCCTTTTAATCGATCTGCTTTAAATAGACGCGTCAAATGACAGTAATATTAAGGGAAAGTGCCGCCTCATTAGAGAGTGTTACTGAGCCAGAAGGGCACCAGCTCAGATATGCGCAATATGTCTGTCATGGGCGCGTAACGTAACCTGTAGCGCCTGACGGAGTGCTTTGGGGTGAGCTCTAGTGCTAAGCAGACCCGGGGAAGCCGTCGGATGGCGCGCCTTGTTCAGCCATGACCTGTCTTCTGAAGGCACGGTGTCAGCGATCTGTTGGGCCATTCAAGCCCATCCTCCCTCACCTCCACTTCTCACCTCTTTTTGTCTTTTCTTTTTTTCAGTCACCCTTTCCGGGTGTAGGTACCCATTTTTTTGTTCACACAAACATGTGGCAAGGGTTTTTTTAAGGAGTAATTGCAAAAAACACACCTCATCTAGGTCATTTTATGGGTTTGCACTTTGGCATGACTTTTGTAATATTTGCACTGTTAACTTATGTTTTTGTGTATTCTGTGTTACCATCTTGTGCAAACAGGCAGCATGTCCTGTTGCTCGGACATTGAGGATGACAGCTCTGTCACCATGGAGACGGAAGAGGGTGGGGCAGGACCAGGCCGGGGCCCCGTAGGACAGGAACAGGGGGAACTTGTGCCTGGGAAGGATGACGGAGCACGGGACGGCGAGAGGATGGAGGGGAGCAGAAGGGTGATGGTGAAGCTGCCAGAGGAGGTGCTGGAGTACATCCTGTCCTTCCTGTCGCCCTACCAGGAGCACAAGACGGCCGCCCTCGTCTGTAAGCAGTGGTATCGACTGATCAAAGGTAAGCCCAGCTAGAGCACACAGCAGCAAAGCAGCCCGATACTCATTGCATGTTTAATCAGCTCAGACCACCTGGGGTCCCCTCATTGGCTGCAAGTCTAATATCCCCCCCTTAGGTAAAATACTCTCTAACCTCCCGGGGCGACCCCCCCATCTCTCACCTCCCCAGGTGTTGCATACCAGTGTTACCATGGTTTCCTGCGAGCCGTCCAGAAGGGCTGTATCCAGTGGGAGAGTCCCTACCCCGGGACCCCCATCACCCAGCGCTTCTCTCACAGTCAGTGGCCCTGCCCCTGCCCTCTTGGCCCAGTCTGGTGCCATCTGCTCTCACCCTCACGCTCGCTCCCCTACTCTTTCTTCTTCTGAGTTTGGTCTTCCTGGCCTGTAGTCTTTGTGGCAAATGCTCCCATCTTCCCCTCCTGCTTCTGCGTCTCTCTGACTTTCTCTGATATCTGGCCACGTGACGCATTTCCCGGCCTGTCTGACGCGTGGATGCTTGTTGCAGGCGCCTGCTACTACGACGTAAACCAGTCCATGTACGTGTTTGGCGGCTGCACCCAGCGGAGCTGCAATGCTGCGTTCAATGACCTGTGGAGGCTTGACCTTAACTGCAAGGAGTGGATCCGGCCCCAGGCTTCAGGTGCGCGCTCTGCGACCTTCACCTAACTCCCCGTCCTTCTCTGAGGCTTATTAAGTATTTATGATGTTGCAAAGAAAGCTTTTTCTGTTCCCTGCATCAGAGAGCAGGAAAGCATTGCTGGCTGGCTGCGGGCTCACAGTGAGCTTTTAAGGCCCGCCGCCGTCATTGAGAACAGGTTGTGGACAAAGTGTGACTGCGTTCCCTCACACACGTAACATTCCTTATTTTTCGCGGAAAGCATTGAGTTTTTAAAGGCAGGCTTACCATAAGGGAAAATAAAAAAGCTCACATAGATGGGTTTGTATTTAAGCAGATATCCCAAACAAAAGCAGAATCGCAGCCCAGAGCATGTAGTGTGATGAAATGGGTTAGGGAGCTCAGCCCCGCCCACTGAGCTCACACCCTGACAGTGTGATGTATCGGTCAGTGCTGTCTATGGGCACAGGGCTAGTGTGGAAGAGAAATCTCCCGCGGTTATAGTCCATGTCATGTTAAGCCGTGAGGAATGCTGTGTTTGCCTGTCTGCAATCCAATGTGCTTTTCAGGCTCGTACCCTTCTCCAAAAGCCGGGGCCACCCTTGTGATCTATAGAGAGCTGCTAGTTCTTTTTGGGGGCTGGACCCGACCCAGCCCATACCCGCTTCACCAGCCGGAGAGGTTCTTTGACGAAATCCACACCTACTCCCCCTCCAAGAACTGGTGAGCGAGGGCTGAAACCGGTCCGAGCTGAGCCTCCTCTCCGCGTGGCCTCACTGACGTGCCGTGTCACCACAGGTGGAACTGCATCGTGACGGGTCACGGGCCCCCGCCCATGGCGGGACATTCCTCCTCAGTCATAGGCAGCAGGATGGTGGTGTTTGGGGGCTCCCTCGGGGCACGCCAGATGTAAGCTCTCACCTCTTCTGCTGCCTTTTATAGACCTCAGTCAGGCAGATATGCAGGGCAGTATGGGGCATGCCTCCCTCCAGCTGGGTCTTACCTGTCTGCTCTCTCGCCCCTGCCAGGAGTAACGACGTCTGGGTACTTGATCTCGAGCAGTGGTCCTGGTCCAAGCCGTCCATATCTGGGCCCTTGCCGCACCCCCGGGGGGGGCAGTCTCAGGTCAGCGTGAGAGCCCCCAGCCCACGTTTCACACAGCCCCCTCTCCCCTGATGACGCTGAGAATGTGCCCTGGCCAGCCGTATTGGGGGGGCGGTGGGAAAGCGCTGGCCGTTTGCTGCCAGAGATGGAGTGCTGGCGGTAATCAAAGGGCGTGTCTGGCGGAGGGATGCATAATCGGCTGCAGCTAGGTTAGGAGTTGTCATGCATGCAGGTGCTACACGTGGGCTCTCGGCTCTGTGCTGCCACTTGGTGATGCTGATGGTACTAAGGCAGAGCTGGCCAAGCACCCCCCCCCCCCGGATTGGACATGCCGGGACGGTGCCTTTTTGTTGACTGGCTTCTTTCCCTCCCTCCTCCTCCAGATTGTGATTGATGACGAGACGCTGTTGATTCTGGGTGGCTGTGGAGGTCCCAACACTGTGAGTGTCCATCCCCCCATCGTGTTTTTGTACGTGGGCGATGAGGAGAGCTGCTGGTAATGCTCTGCATGTGAGAGTGTGTGGCAGGTGATGCTCACTTTGGATGGCTGCTTGTTGTACTGAGCTGCGCGATTGTTTCAGCATCGTCGTTGCCAGGTGCTCATGTGGAAGGTCATTTATTGTCATTGTTGACGCACCACAGCACACAACGAAATGTGACCCATATGACACAGCAGGGGGCGGCTACCTGAGCGCCCGGGGAGCAGTGCTTGGGGACGGTACCTTGCTCAGGGTACCTCACTGCGCCCGGGGAGCAGTGCTTGGGGACGGTACCTTGCTCAGGGTACCTCACTGCACCCGGGGAGCAGTGCTTGGGGACAGTACCTTGCTCAGGGTACCTCTTACGATTGCGCGGTCGCCTCCCTAACCACTGCGCCATCTGCCTGCCCCATGTGCAATCACATCGCATTTGCCGGCACTGCTTTGTGTCTGCGGACGCAGCACCATCGACTTATTTGACAAACTATTGGTTGATGACTGGTTGCGTTTGGCTATAGTTTGTTTTGGCTGATTTAATCTCCTTTTGTTGTTTTATAAATATCGCAATATTACTCCCGGAAGTTTCCCATATTACCATGCGGCATCGCGCGGCCCCACTAAAACCCTGTACCTGCCACTTTTCCATGGCAGCAGCTTAAGGATGCCTGGCTCTTGCACATGGGCGCCCCCCCATGGAAGTGGCAGCAACTGCGGGTGGAGAACGACGACCACGCTGCTCCGGAGCTCTGGTGCCACCCAGCCTGCAGGGTAAGCTCTCTAAATGCTGTCGCATTAAAGCAGTATTTGCCAACCCGGTCCTTGGGAACCCACAGCCGGTCCACGTTTTCGCTCCCTCCCAGGCAGCCCGCGTTTCAGCTCCCTCCCAGGCAGCCCGCGTTTTTGCTCCCTCCCAGGCAGCCCGCG
>JAODKL010000128.1:17569051-17584203 GCA_026780765.1 Petrocephalus schoutedeni
GTCTCTAAGACAGTGTCTATGTGTGATTATGTGTGTTTCTGTGTGTGTGTGTGTGTGTGTGTGTGTCTGTGTGTGTGTGTCTGTGTCTGTGTGTGTGTGTAAGTACCGCGCCGCGCACCGCAGGGCTGTTTGCACCCGAATCGCTTCGTGCGCCTCTTATTCATGCGCTGAGACACCGCGATCTGCAGCTCGGGCTGTGAGCGTCCGAGCCGCTGGGGGCGCAGTGCGGTGTCGCCAGTGCTGCCCCGTGCATCGCGCCCCGCGCCCCGTGCCCCGCGCCCCGCGTACCGTCACAGCAGGAGGGGACGCTGCCGCTGCAGTCTAACAAACCCGGAGATGAGTGAGCGCAGTGACAGACCGGCTTATTTAACGCGGGAGCACTGATTGCCAGAGGCTCCAAATCCAGACCCAGATTTTGTTCCAGCCAACTAGTTGTGCTCTATGACTGTGACTCTTTATGCTCAATTGGTTGGTTGAAACAAAATCCTGGTTTAGATTTTTACTTTCTGGGCCTGAAATTGACACCTCTGTTGATTCCTAAGGATGCTGGTGAGGGCTTTCATGCCAATAAAAGCCCAAACGTTCCTCGCCTTTTCATTGCAGGTGCTAAAGCTCCCCATCGCCCTTCTGGCCCACAGCGGCCCATTAGCACACAGCAATGGCCCAGAGTCAGTGACCGGAAAACCCCGCTCTGACCCACCATGCCTGGGCCCCACCTCCTGGAGTACCCGGCCCGGGCAGGCGGCCCACAGGCACTGTGTCTCCCCCTGGATTTTGCACTGGGGGCCCTGGCGTGCTGCGGGGCCTGTGTGTTCACCAACCCTCTGGAGGTGGTGAAGACGCGGCTGCAGCTGCAGGGAGAGCTGCGCGCTCGTGGCTCCTACCCGCGGCTTTACCACGGTGCCCTGCAGGCACTCTGGCTGGTGGGCCGCACCGACGGACTCCGGGGCCTGCAGAAGGGGCTGTCGGCCGGCCTGCTCTACCAGGCCTGCATGAACGGAGTCCGGCTGGGCGTCTACTCGTATGCCGAGGCGGCGGGGCTGACGGCAGGTCCTGGGGGCAGCCTGCTGGTGGGGGCCATTGCAGGGGCCCTGGGGGCCTTTGTGGCATCACCCGCTTACCTGGTGAGTCTCTGAGGAATGTGGGCGGCTGACAGCGACTGCACACGTCGCCTGGCTTTGTGAGGAGCATCATTCTTCAACTACACTTCCTAATCCTTTAATACTCTCTTTGAATGGAATCAGGTTTTGCCAAATGATCCAGTTCAAAATGGTGATCTTTTTGTCACTAAATACATTGGGGTGGTCTTTGGTTGTGTTTATGGTTTTTGTGGATTCAGTGGCCTCCCTGTTATGCCTGGTTGCTAGGTTCAGCTCGGTTGGTGATTTTGCTATAGCCTTTGTGTGGGGGAGGTGTGTTATGTATATATTATATTATGGGGACATTTGGGGTGCTTTTCCACCGCACCAGGTTCAGTACTTTCAGTACGTTCCCTTTCCCATTGACTTCAGGTCGAGGATCAGAACCAAAACTTCTAATACTGTTGATTGGTTATGCAAACAGCCTGCCTCTGAAACACAATACAAACATGCGTGAATTCAGAAATCAATGATAAAGTAAACAAAATACAAGTAATAATAATGGATGTGTGGACAATGGAAAGACCCCACAGCTACAACTAGATCAGGATGGCAGGGACCAAAGAGAAAGCATTTTGTAAAATATACTGTAGCAGGGCAGCACGCTGTGTTATTTTGTTGTAATAAATATTGGGGTATTTATAAAGCAAAAAAGAGTTCAACATAAATTTCTCACAAACTACGACTGATTTAAACAAACTCGCATGCAGCACTCATGCAAAAGCAGCGGTGGTAAACTTTACACTGATTTTTTATCATAAACTGGATAATCTTGAAATTATCCATTAGTGCCCTGGCACCCCATAGTCCCTGGCACCCTAACCCTAACCCTAATCCTACCTTTTGCCACATCCTTCCTGTATCAGCTGTCATGTATAACTTTTAATCATCACACCACCTGTCATTTCTCATTTTGTATTTTTTTACCTTAAAACCCCTTAGTAGACAGGCATTGGATTGGTTTTAAATTTAAATTTGGTTTTAAAGCGTGACTGTTCTCCATTTAAATGAGCACAGTCAGCAGCATCAGGGCAGTCTCTCTGCTAACAATCTGATAAGCAGATTCTTTTCCAGCATGAGCGATTTTCCGGAAGTGGCTCAGAATCCCCCTGGGCCGCCTCTGCCTGCTCAGTCGCCTGTGTCTGCGCAGCCATTCTGCATGACCTTGCGGCTCCTGCTGTCTCCTGGCTGTGTACATCAGAGTACTGTAATATATCCCAGCTCTCCCTAGAATGCCCCCACCCCTTTATAAAGTCCTCCTCCTTTGAGGGATCACTGGGGGGGGGGTGATGGTCTGGCGACTATTTTAGCTGCTGTGTCTGTAATTGGGTCACAGAGAAGCCTCTCTGTTTTTTGGCTCTGAGAGTTTGAGTCAGATTTCAAATACGTGGGAGGTGAATAGGTGGCCTATTAGTCCATCGTATCACCAGCGGCTGAGATGCTGACTCCAACAAAGATAAATACTGTGGTAAAAAGAGAGTGCAGCTCTTTCAGGAGACTGGCTTGTTTTTCTTATATCCACAATAGACCTTTTAGGTATTGAATCACTGACTCCTGTTTGGCCTTGAGCAGGACCTTTTAGTGGTTAAGTCCCTCTACAATGGTTCCCTCTGTCTTTCCAGGTGAAGACTCACCTGCAGGCCCAGGCGGTGGAGGCCATCGCAGTTGGCCACCAGCACAACCACCAGGTGAGGGTGACAGGGAGACGGGTGCCATTCGGGACCAGGCCTCTCTCTGCCATGTTACTTGGTTCATTCTTTCAGGCTTTCCCTTGTTATGGGCTCCCTGCTTCTTGTATGGCAGTTTCCGCTGACCCAGGAGTGTGTGTTCGTGCCTGCGTGTGTTTCACTCTCCCTGGGTGGGTGTGTGTCGTGCTGTGCCATGACCACACATGGATTTGCAAGTATGTGCGTTTGTCAGTGCTCAAATGTTTCCCGTTCACATGACAGCTGTCCAGTGGCATGGTAGTTTCATAACCAATGACCAATCACTGACAAGAAAGAAACACTCAGGCTAAATTTACTTAGCAATAGTCACCAAAGCTACGAATAGTGTCTGGCAAGTTCTGTACTTGAAAAGAAGGGTTTGATTAATTTAAGGACCTGTTTGCAGTGTAAGTGTATGCAACTAACAGCAACCCGAAAGAGTTGAGGCGGGGAAATATCAAAAACGCAACTTATTGAATATATGTACTAAAACCCTTCAGTTAGAAATGCACCATTTGGCTAGTCGTTATATTCCATATCAGAAATAATGAGTCATTATGTTCGCGGAATGAAGAATTTGTTTCATAAATATGGAAAACAGTGACATCTTGTGGCGAAGTTGGGTATGTCACGTCGCTGTGCAACTTCGATCAGAAAATAGTAACTATGTAATATTGCATATTGGGAAAGGGAATATTGTTGTGATAAACTGAATAGATTACACTATTCTCTGGATTTGTAATATAATTATTTAGCATCTTCAATTTAGCCCAGTGGCGGTCCACATTTCTGCTCCCTCCCAACCCCCTGCCAGACAGTCCACATTTTTGTTCTCTCAGCTCCCAGGTTGAGAACCACAGGTTTAGTCTGAAAAGCATGATCTGAAACGTATTTAGCAATTATTGAAGAGACCCAGAGAGTTGATGCTGGTATACTATTTTGATTACACACACACCGAAACAGAAAATGAGCAGGTTTTGGTTGCTTGTTCTCTGTAATATTCCTGGCTCCCACTGAAGGCATTTTTCCTGTCTCTGGTTATCTTTTACATTTGTTGTTGTGATCAAGTTAAAGGAAAAAAAGCAGGCAGACTTGACGACTCGGTCAGTTAAACATCAACGCTTCATGTTCTGTACGTTTGCTCTTTCCTCTCTGTCTCCAGCAGGAAAAGTGTCTTAATCAAGGTGAATACAGAACTTCGGTTACCTCGGTATATATTCAGGGACATAGAGGCAAAATATTTATTTTTTTAGTTATTTAAAGCACCAAGGATTAACTTTTGTTTGGAAAGGAAATAACATCACCAAAAATAAATAGCTTTTCATAGTTGTGTGTGGTGTGGTAGTTGATGGGTAACATTTCTGCCTCCCATTTTCTCCCCGGGTCATTCTGGTTTCCACCAGCTGTCCAAAAACAAGCCATTAGGTGAATCCGTATTTTTAAATTCCAGATGCATGTGTGTGCTCTGCAATAACTAACATCCTATCCAGTGCATGCTCTATGTTTCCTGGGATATGCTCCAGACACTCACTGTAATCCTGTACTAGATATGCAATTAGAAGACGGATGAATTTCTTATAAAATTGGTCCTGTCCTCCCCTCTCTGTCCTCTAGGGGGTGTCGAGTGCATTTGCCACTATTTACCGGCGAGAAGGACTGATCGGGCTGTGGAGAGGTGTGAATGGGGCAGTGCCCAGGGTCATGGTGGGGTCAGCATCCCAGCTGGCCACTTTCAGTTCTGCCAAAGACTGGGTCTTGCAGACTCAGGTGAGATGTGAAAAGGGGGCCACCTGATTGGTGGTTTCACAAGTCTGCATCTACAGTCCATCTACAGTACTAATCGATTTTACATAACGAAATACTTCTGTCAATAACAATATGTTTTTCTTATAGTGGTTCAGTCCACACAGCTGGCTGATTGCTTTGACAGCTGCCACAATCAGTGGGGTAGCCGTGACCATCACCATGACTCCGTTTGACGTCATCAGCACACGACTATATAACCAACCTGTGGATGAACTGAGGAGGGTGAGTAAGGGTGCGTTCAACTTCATGCAGCCGCTTACAGCGCTGGCATTCTGGTCATTTCTGATTGGCCAAAAACTGACCATCATGCATTGCGTCAAGATCACAATGCATCGCTTTAAGCCAGCACTGTCAGCGGCTGCATGAAGTCAAACTCACCCACTGTCTGCATTCCTCCCTGTCACAACCCGTCACCCAAAAAGCCATGTGGTTCCTTTTTAAAATGACAACAGTTCTCTTGTCTCTTGCATCTAGGGGCACCTGTACAATGGCTTCCTGGACTGCTTTCTGAAAGTGTGCCAGACAGAGGGCCCCCTGGGCCTCTATAAGGGCATGGGTCCGGTGTTCCTGCGCCTTGGGCCGCACACCGTGCTCAGCATGCTGTTCTGGGACCTGATGCGGCAACGAGCCATCCAGTACGACCAGACTCCCGAGCGCGACTGAGGGCGTGGTTCCAGAGCGCGTGTGCGCAATGCCCGCCACGTGACCCGACGGCCCTTCGCCGACTGAGTCGGGGGAAGCGGGGTGGCTGCAGGTTAATGGGGATCAAATAAGACAAGCAGTCTGGGCAACGGTGTAGGGTCGGAAAGTGCCATTTCGGGAAATCCTTAGATGCCCGGGCTTTAGTAGTTTCCTGTAAAACTGGTCAGATTGACCCCGATGAAGTGGAAGTCCGGTCCATCGCATTTAATGCGAGCGACTTGTATAACGTAGCCATACCTTTTGGTACTAACATGTGCAGTTATGGTACCCTGAGGCACCTTAGGCAGGTAGCTGGGCTGCTGTGTGAAAGTGTCAAAATTAATTAAGTTCGCTTTGACGTAAGGTTTATTAGATGCCAGATTAACACTTTAAAAATGTTTTACTGAACAATAGAGCAATAAAAGCATCGTGACGGGGGTGCAAAGAAGCGGCCCTCTCCCGGCGCCGCACGACGCTCCTCAGCCCGGCCCTGCCTGCGTAACCCCGCGGGACCCCGGACACGTTATATAGGCCTGCCTGTCTGTTCGCATTGTGTGTAACTTTCTCAAATGCTATTTACTAATAAAATGAAATGAAGTGGAAAGGACTGGAAATTGCTGATTATAAGGCGCCCGTCTCCGCGAATCGGCCGGGCGGCCTGACGGGAGCAGTTCCCGCGCAAACGCCTCGGCGAGCATGGCGGTACTGCGAGAAACGGCACATTTATACTCCTCCTTACGTATTTCGGCTACAGCCGCTGCCGTCTTACGCAGATTAGGGGTCGCCGCCCTTAATTAACCAGGCGAGGCGCCGTCGGCGGCCCGGAGGCGCAGCTTCCCGCCGAAAAGCCGCCGGTTCCCGGCCATCCCCCGGCCGCCAAGGGCGGCTCCGTCCCGCAGAAATGGCAGACGTGTTTGGTAAGCGCCTGGCCGAGTACCGCCGATTTTAATCAAATAAACCCATCGATCGTTACACTATGTGTGTGCTACGGTAACCCTTTGGGTGAAAGCAGCCGAATATGCAGGCGACCGTGTATAAAATACATTATAAATGACATTATTCGGGCTAACGGCGTAAAAGGCATCATAAGGTTACATTTGCTTACTAACGCAAAGTTCCTTTTATATACCTAGCATATATACGTATATATTTGGCCCCATTCGACTTTCGAAGTCTTAAAACGATTGTGCCAGTCCATCTATTTATGTTTGTACTGAAGTTACACCTAATTTCGTACGTATTTTATTTGTAACGCTTTATTTATTTACTTCATTTCGAAGTGCCTTCGTCCTCATCACAAGCCGCGTGTATTTTCCTCTATGAGAGACTAACATGTCCGCTGGCGATTTGGCCGCACTGACCCAAATGAGCCGCCCGGCCGGAACCGCACAGCCGGATCCGCTTAGCGAGGGACTCGGAGGGACCCGAATCCTAAAGGGGACCCGAATATTACGGCTCCAGCCCTATGAATAATGCTCCTGTGACGCCTGGTCTGCGAAAATCTCCCCAAAACTACATCTGCAATATGACAAACCTGGACCCATGTGCGGTCTCTACACCTGAAATGCATCCCGGTAAAGTTCGGGGTGCCTGGCCTTGTGCCAAAATGTAACCTGACTGCTGGAGTTGGAATACCTATTTAATCTCAGCAACACATAAACCTACGAACTGTCAACAGAAGTACTAGCAGAGTTTACCTGCAGAGTTTAATTTTCCCTGATAACATTTTTTAAGCTGCTTAGTCAATTAGTAATTCCATCTATCTAATGTCTACAAGGTATACAAAGTCACTGTGAACCTTAAGCCAGCACTGGTTAATATTTAATAACATTTATGCTAAAATGGTTCCTGCTTTTGCCTGTACTGCAGTCATGTCAGCTTCTGCTGTGGATTCCTGGCACTGTGTGCAAAGACGATGACTACACAACTGGAAAGATTTACAAAGCCATGTGCCCAAAATTGCAATTAGACTGAAGAAACAGCATATCCCATTGGAAATGCATTTCTGAATAGAAATTGCTGCGCAAATTGTTTCGTATGTCCAATAGCAGATGTGGTCAGCAACATTATTTACTTTGCCGGCAGAGTGTTTCTCCGGCCTATTTACAGAGGCTTGCAGCATCACAGCTGTGTGTGCTACATGAAGTTCTATTATTTTACCATCCTGTCCTGAAAGGAATCCGTCACAATCACTATGAGATCAGTACTCGTAATTCCTATCGACCTGTTTTGAGCCGGTAAACTGGTGTTCAAAGGTAAAACAGTTTACCTTTCAAATCTTTATCTATCCAGACAAGATGACGTGTCATCCACATTGTGTCGATTTAATGACCGTCATGTTGTCTTGTCGTAACCCTCAGGATATGTTTGGTCATGCATAATTGACTACACTATTGTAAATAAAACGTTTTGTACATCTGAGGCAGATGGCACGTTACAAACATCCATGATGTTAAAGAGTTAACTAGGCATAAGTGCAGCTAGGCTGAGCTTCCAGTGAAAGCCCAGGTATGAGCGTAAGCAGTACTGCATGGAGCTGTAGCTACACGACATCTTCCAGCAAACCTAGAACCTAGTAAGGCTATTCAGTGACCAGCAGTGCAACGTTAAGAGCATTCAAGGAATGCAGGCATCAGGCTAGAACAGGAATTCATGAAACAGATGGGTCTCGAAGTTAGAGAGGGAGTCTGAGGACCGGATATAGCTTACTTCACCCCTGGGGAACCACACGTGAGAAACATCTGGAGAAACATCTGGAGGACACTTCTCACATGGGGGTGGAATCTCCAAGCAGTGTTGGCTTTCTGACCAATGGGGGCAAGATGGAATGTAAGTCTTATGGAGCTTCTTGATGGAGATGGGTGTCTTTCTCTTGATGGACCTGTAAGCCATCACCAAGGACTTGTGCTTGATTTAAGTAGCCATAGCGAGCCAATGGAGAGCCACAAGGAGGGGTATGACATGAATACTAATTAGGCCTTTCAGAAATTCAAAATATTTAGCATTTGTTTTCATTACCATACAATTATTTTGTGTACTAAATGCATTTATTAAAAATGACTTGCTTACCCAAAAAATTCACAAAAACAGGAAAATAAGTACTGCAGACATTTTGATGACATGCCTTTAAAGGTTAAAGGTCGTGGTTAAAGGTCTAGGCACTTAGGCTGAGAAGCTGAGCTACACCCAGCTGACTCAGATCCATGGTTGGCACAGATCCTGTAGTGACAGGGCCTCCCACACAAAGCTTTGCCAGCCCCCCCCAAAAAGGCAGGGAGGGGGGACTATTGTCAGACTATTTATTATTGTCAGACTATTGTAAAGTAGAAAGGGACTTTAGACCATTTGCCAAAGTTGCAACCTTGCCAATTATAGAAATTTAAGGCGCATCTCATATACAGGCTCTATACACCACCACAATGGATTTGAAATGAAACAAACAAGATGTGCTTTAACTGCAGACTGTCAGCTTTAATTTGGGGGTATTTACATACAAATCAGGTGAACGGTGTAGGAATCACAAGTCTGTATATGTGCCCCCCACTTTTTAAGGGACCAGACGTAATGGGACAATTGGCTGCCCAGCTCTTCCATGGCCAGGTGTGTGTTAATCCCTCATTATCTTATTTACAAGGAGCAGATAAAAGGTCCAGAGTTCATTTCAAGTGTGCTTTTTGCATTTGAAATCTGTTGCTGTCAACTGTCAATATGAGATCCAAAGAGCTGTCACTATCAGTGAAGCAAGCCGTCATTAGGCTGAAAAATAAAAACAAAGCCATCAGAGAGAGAGCAGAAGCATTAGGTGTGGCCAAATTAAAAAGAAAGAATGCACTGGTGAGCCAAAAAGATTAGAATTGTGTCGATGTGCCAGTATTTATGGACCTGACTGTACTCACATAAATGACCTTTAATGGTCTGTATGGACACTAGCAAAGCCACCCGCAGGAACTGGACGTATGTTTTTTTGTGCTGGCACATGGCTGCCCCATAGCCACGGTAGGCTTGGCTCCTGCAGTGACAGCCTCCCTACCAAAAAAGAGGCGCTCTCCATGACTGCCTGTGCTACCCATACTTGCTGTGGGCTCTGCTTACACACATGACCAGATGCTATCAGCAATATAGAGGCACTACTTAGCCTGAATTTTCATAAATAACGTAAATCGCTTGCATATTATCTCGGGTGGATTTTATACATAGGTGTCTTCCCTTCTGTGTCATTTTTGTGCATGTCTGTGTCAGCGACGTACTGCGCCGTCTCTAAAGAGTACCTCTGCGTCTGGCCAGTCCAGCATTTCTCCATCCCGCTAAATATACTCTGGAAGTGTCACAGATAGATCTATTGACGACACACAGTCACACAAATGACCTTTGAAATGCCTACCAGCAAAACTGGATATAAACATCAGTTTCCAGTAGACAAAAGACAGGGAATGTATAAGGAGCAGTTTGTCATATACAAGTAAAGCGTTACAAATTGAATGGCGCAATTTATGTGATTTATCGATGCATTTAAAAGACAACGTTTACCGGAATACATGCACATGTGGTTTTGAATTGAGACGTAATACCAGTTAGTTGAGAGAAATTATTGTGAAAGGTTGTTGATAACACCAGTGATCTGGCCCTTAAAGGTTTCTTGCTGTTCTGGCTGCCTTCAGCATCGGACATCATGAGTTTCGAAGTGAATCTCTTGGAAAATTTGCTGCAAGGTGAAGTTGTTATTATTATTATTATTATTATTATTATTATTATTAGTATTATTATTATTATTATTTATTATTAATATTATTGTTGATGTTGTTGCTACTGTTGATTGCTGTGTCTATTCAGCCCATTAGCAGCAGCAATATTAAGTTAACTGCATGCACTGCCAGTCAAAAGTTTCTAGACATTTGCAGTTTCTTTTGTTTAATCACAGTTTAAGCACTATTGGTGCCATATACAAAAGAGAAAAATCTATAATGGCAGTTAAGTAAAAATAGTAAACAAATGACAAAACCCCGTAAGTAATAAAAAGTGGGTAAATCTTAGACTCACCTTAGAATCACCTTTTGTCGTGGTTACAGCCAAGCAAGGTGCTTGATAGTTAGCCAAAAGCCGTAAAATACAGGGGCAAACGGGAATATGTCACATACGGGAATATGTCACATACGGGAATATGTCACATACGGGGATACGTCACATACGGGAATACGTCACATACGGGAATACGTCACATACGGGGATATGTCACATACGGGAATACGTCACATACGGGGATACGTCACATACGGGGATACGTCACATACGGGAATACGTCACATACGGGAATACGTCACATACGGGAATATGTCACATACGGGAATACGTCACATACGGGAATACGTCACAAACGGGGATACGTCACATACGGGAATACGTCACATACGGGAATACGTCACAAACGGGAATACGTCACATACGGGAATACGTCACATACGGGAATATGTTGGCAGGAAAGCTGCAGCCTTCAGTGCTTGTTTCCCATCTTGTCAGTAACATTGTCGTTTGCTTGCCTGCTGCCCAGGGGTGGTGAGTGCCTCTGCGATCTTGGTGCTATGTAACCTGCTCAGGGTTCACTTCTTCATCAAGGCTGTGAGGTGAGTGGGAGAGAGAATCTCCATGCAGAGACTGCAGAGACTGTACTCTGGGGCTTGCTGACTTGTCTTCCAAGAACGAACCTGGGGTGCAGGGTGAGGAAGCAAGTGATGTGTCCGCGGTATTTGGGGTGTCCTCTGTACTTCTGTCCTTCGGAACTGGTCTCCGGAAGGCGCATGAGGACACGCGTACGGTGAATCACGCATATGCTGACTCACCCATCTGCTTTCTTGGGCAGCGTCTCTCAGTCCGGTCCTGGGGGAGCTGGGAGGGAGCGGAACGTGGACCGTCTCGGGCCCCCAAGGACAGGCCTGAGAAACACTGGTCCAGATGAATCTCTCTGCCAGTAGTGGGCCCTAGAGTACCGCAGTCCTCAGATTGAGTGAGATCTGTTCCATAAGTCTGGCTTTAAGTCGAATTTGTAGGAGTCAGAAGAATTATACAGTATATAATAATTATACAGTAATGATGACAGTAACTCCATATACTACTGTACTGTACCTCGAGCTGACAAGTGTCACAAAGTAATATAATGGGCTCTATGACAGGCAGTCTGCTCATGAGTACTGGGTGTCTCTCCCGCCTTGTAGGAAGGATGATGGAATGGGTGGGAAAGACCCAGCCAGGCTGCTAGCTGGGCCCAAGCCTGGGCTGGGAAGAACCTTACATCTCTGCTGTCTGATCAGCATCCTGACCCTAGTCGGACCACGTGTCGCCTCCCTGGTGGTCCTGGAGTTCTCCCTTAGAGCAGTGTCGGCCTGGGTGACCGTCGGATCGGTGAGAAGTCACATGACCAGTGGTGCTCCTCCCCATTGGCTGGGCATACTGCCCTCTTGCGTTTCCTGACTTGGCACTGCGTTTTCTTTAACCCTCTCTCCCCAGAAGTCCCCTCCCAGTGCAGCCCTACAGTTCATCGTCTGCTGCCAGTTCTCCCTGGGCTGTGCTCTGAGCTGCAGCCTCCACTTCCTCCAGGAGGGGGCGCCCCAGCGCTTGCTAAGCTTGCTCTTGGCGGCAGGGCTGAGCTGGATTCTGGCTCGCCAGAGCAGCCACCTGTGGCACCACGTGATGGCGCTGTTCCCCCTGCACAGCTGCCAGCGCTACTGCGGCGTCTGTCTGGCCCTCCTGAGCGGCGGCCGCGTCCTCCTGCCCCTCCTGATCCGCGGCCTCCTGCTGACCTTCGGCGTGGCTGCGGTCGCTGCCGTGTCAATCATTAACCACCACTTCCTGTCAGCAGCTGAGGCACTGAGGTTTTGGACGCCACTCACCATCTGCTACACGCTGCTGGTGGTCTACACACAGGGTGAGTGGGGGGAGGGGGCAGAGTGGGACTGGGAGCGAGAGGCAGTATTCTAATCTCCTAATTTTTAAAATTTTTACACACAATAGAGGAGCAACATCGCCGCCCTGGTGGCGAGGTTGTGCATCAGACAGTGATGGTGCGCCTGGGGGGTCTGCTGCTACTGATGCTGATTGTGGGCTGGTGGGCAGACGTGCTGCACATGCTCCTCTGCTTCCTGGGGGAGGCCTGTTGCCTAATCCCCTCACGGGACCTGCAGAATGTGGTGTCTCAGGTGAGCTGGCCCTCCCTGGGCAAACACCCGACAGGCACGGGGCAGGACGTGACCTGTCTGCTTCCCAGTCCTTAGCTCCAGGCCCTCTGTTTATATATACAGAAACTGAGAGTGTTTAGCACACGCCTGTCAGGTTGCGTAAGCACTCTTACAGTTAAATGAACACTCTCGGTGTTAGGATAATCCAAGACGTTTTTCTGCGAGGCACAGACCAGGATGGGGGTGGTTGTATCTACTGAGTGCTTGCAGCGTGTGGCAGTACAGCTTCATTCACACTCAAGCCTGCGCAGCTGAAATTGTTTCTGAGTGTTTGTCAGATGCCGCTGTCTCCCCTGTGATATTAACATAATCGACATTGTGGTGTTCTGTCACCCTGCAGGAAATGGCTGAAGAGGCGTCCAGCAACCTTCAGCTAAATCAGAGCACAGACTCCCATTTGCAAATGCACCCAGAATCCGATTTGGTGCCCTGTAAAGACAAGGACTTTTAGGTGTCACTCAGAGGGCCCTTGTGGTGGTGGAAAAACAGAGAGGCCGGCACTCTACACTGAACTCACTTTGTGCAGAAACACCGTGACAGACATAAGCACATGATACACAGAGATGATGGTATGAGGAGGTGGATGAGCAGGGGAGCGGGCCCGACAGAGCACAGGGAAGGCAGAGAGACAGGGCGGGACAGGGGAAGGCAGAGAGACGGGGCTGGACAGGGGAAGGCAGAGAGACGGGGCTGGGACAGGGGAAGGCAGAGAGACGGGGCTGGGACAGGGGAAGGCAGAGAGACAGGGTTGGGACAGAGGAAGGCAGAGAGACGGGGTTGGGACAGGGGAAGGCAGAGAGACAGGGTTGGGACAGAGGAAGGCAGAGAGACAGGGCTGGGACAGGGGAAGGCAGAGAGACGGGGCTGGGACAGGGGAAGGCAGAGAGACAGGGCGGGACAGGGGAAGGCAGAGAGACAGGGCGGGACAGGGGAAGGCAGAGAGACAGGGTTGGGACAGGGGTAGGCAGAGAGACAGGGTTGGGACAGAGGAAGGCAGAGAGACAGGGCTGGGACAGGGGAAGGCAGAGAGACAGGGCTGGGACAGGGTAGGGAAACATAGGTGTGTTTCTTAGTGACAGGGTGTGTTCCTGAACTTTGGCTTCCAAAGATTGTTGAGTCACTACTCATATGCTGTCGTCATATGTGGCCACATGCTAGGCGTACCTCACCGTTTCGTCGGTGGATACCGTCACCAGGGTTACAGGTGATTTTCACTGGGATTTAAGCATGAAACCTCACCATCACCATGGATTCCCAGACCAGGACAGGGTAGCAGAATTTGCCTTTCCCACTCTGCAAGAGCTGTGGACTGTACTGGTTTCCTTGATGCCTCCGGTCTTTTCTGATTGCTGAGACCGCAGGCAGTGTCCAACCTTAGCAAGGTCATTAGACTGGTATGTATTCCAGTGGAAGTGGCTTTTTCAGTCTCCAGTTTGTGTGTCGCTGAGGAAACGGGCTGTTCCTCAGTAAGCTGTTTTGTACAGATAATAAAAGTATCAAGACATTGTGCGTGGCCAGAAACTCCTTATTTTCAGCGGAAAGCTCTGGAGAAATGGGCTGCTGGAGGCTTGTCGTGTTGGGGATTGAGAAAACAGAGGGGGAGGGGATAAGCCTGTGCGTGTGTGCGTGTGTGTGTGTGAGCCTAATGCAGCAGACATGAGGGAGTCACGCTATGTAATCTCTGAACTGGGACATACGTCAGCCTCAGATACACAGCCATAAATCTGCTGGCATATTAACACCAGTGCATACATTCCCACACACAAATATGCCTTTTCATCTGCATTTTTGCATGCAGGCCTGTCTACCCTGCTTCAGCCACACATGTGCACATGTACAATTTCCCTAACCTATGCAGGGAGTCCTACACACTTTCCTGCAGATCTCTCTCACACACACACACACCTTAGCCTCGCGTCAGGAGTCCCTTTTCTGAAGCTGCTACGTTACGAATGATGCCACATCTGCACCCCATTATTATAACGCCCTGACATATTAAATGTGTGTGTGTGGCGGTACACACTGCTGCCACTTGGAGGGAAGGCTGCTTTTAGGTAGGGGGGCTAAGGGTGGACGCCATGACGACGGGGGGTAGGAGGCTCTGCTGTAGGCAGGGGCAAGCAGCCGGCCCGCCCCCCTGCGGGTCATCTGACTGACGGGCTGGGGGCGGGGCCTGTGTGGTCGGGGGATGATGTCATGCTCGGGCATGCTCTGGCCTCCCCCTTCCCCCTTCCTGCCTCAGTGCTTTGCTCACCCCCCAGCCTCCTTCCCCCTCCATGTCTGGGCTGGGTGCTGCAGTGTGATTCTGCCTGCCTGGTGGCCAGTAACCGCTGCACTTCCCTCACTTCCATCTCCACATGTCTGCATTATTCTTCATTTCCTCCCTTTATTTTTCAACCTTTTATCTGTGAATTAAAGACCCCCCCCCCCTTACTGATTTCCGTACCGCGGAAAAGCGGCCGGCAGCCAGGGGGAGCCGGTGGGGGACCGCGGCCGCCTGACTCGGCTCGGCCGGGAATGGGGCGGGGGGGCCGGGCATGGGGCGGGGGGGGCCGGGCAGGTACGGGCACATCCTGCTGGAATTTCCTGGGACG
>JAODKL010000128.1:17592627-17607861 GCA_026780765.1 Petrocephalus schoutedeni
GGTCAATCTGACCCCAGAGCATCATTAAACGGTAGGCAAATTTCACTTGGGGAAATTATCATGGGAAAAGGGTTAAGCCAAAAGTCAAAGTGTCTTTCATAGTTGCCTATATGACGGATGGAGTCATGTGGTGAGCTGCAATATTCTTGTTGGTCAATGTGCATGCTGCATGGTCAGTCTCCTATAATCATGCATGCGTCACTAATGTTAATGTGAAACAGCTGGATGAGTCTTTAAATCAAGGAAACAAACCAGTCAAAGCACAAGAAGAACTGAACTGTTTAGCTGAGCATAGGAGCCTTTCAGGTTTAAAGCAGTTTGTAAAGCCTGAAGTAGCTCAAAGTGTCTGGGATGTCATGGATTATCTGGTCACCCTAATTAATGGAGCTTTATTTCATTGCTGGCCAACCGGTTGATAGCGATCGGCAAAACATAACAAGCCCCCCACCCAGTCATCAGGAAAGTATACCAAGGGGACCCCCCCTTGTGTATGCAGGTTCTCTGCAACTCTCTAATTAGATCATTAATTAGATGACTGATTGGCTGAAGAATTTTCACACCTGGGTTTGAACAGCTGACCTTAGGGTTATCCTGAAAACCTGCATACACACCAGCCCTTTGTGGACAAGATTGCCCACCTCTGGTGTAGAAGCTAAGGTAATGTGATAAGGGTATTGTGTGATAAGTTTAATGCATAACGAGGTTGCCTTATTTGAGGCAAATCATATTTGACGCTCCACGTTTAATTTACAAAGAATCTGAATAAAACTAAAAAAAAAGCATAGTTTTGATTAGATTGTAAGGTAGGCTACCGCACCCACACACTAAATAATAGTTGCCCACTGCTATGTCACGATGTCAGTCACATATGGGTTAAATGCAGAGGACACATTTCGTTGTTGTGCACTGTGTGCTGTGGTGCGTCAACAATGACAATTAATCACTTTCACTAAACACGCTTCCCCGAAATTTCCCGAATGCCTCACTTTGTAGCGTTAGGAAGCTGTTCTGCCACCAGAGGGCGCTCAGCTACGTTACGCTTTAGCCCGCAGTTCGCTGCCCTAATTTAAAACGGCTTCTCGTAGGTTCGCTGTGTCCCCTTCTACATTTCGTAATGAAAACTGATTCCGTTTCAGGCCTACGATAATATCAGCTTTAGCGTTATTGAATTAATGCACTGGAATTTGGGGGTAATTAACGCTTCTTTCTTAAATTACTAGGCTATTTAGTCCACCAGCATAGCAGTGATACTGCTGGGTCAGTCATTTTAAAGTATGTAGATACATTATTCTGGTCACTCTATAACGCCCACGTTCTGTCTAATTTGCTTTTTCGTCGCAGTCGCCTGAATAGCCCGCATATAAAATGAGATGCCATCATCCGTTAGCGTCAAAAACAAACACATAAACTGAACATGCTCATCAGAATCCAATCATGTTTTTAAAAATGCGAGATAACGGGGCACCTTAAATGTACGCAGTAGTAAGTGGTCTACAACACAGAGTAGCCTACTTCTTGATAAAACTAGCAAATGCAAACACGGAAAATTACGTAATTAAATAAATGGTAAAAGCCGAGGTGAAGACTTGGGTCTATGGACGAAACAAAACCAGAGTATTTGGTGGATTCCTCAAGCAACAAATTAACCGTTTTACACGTTTCTTAAGAAACATTTCCATTTGGAATAACGTGGACTCTCTCTTGCTGAGGTAGGCTGGGTTTCCCACACCAAATATGTTCTTTAGTACTGAACATAGTCGGCAAAATAGCAGGTTGCCGGACCTTAAGCTTCGATCGGAACCATTTATAGGCCTGTCCAAAGTCTGTGACGTTGTTCTGTAAGCTCGCTGTCTTTCCGAACGCTTTCAGAATTCCGCAGCGCCGCCAATTTGCCCTTACAATGCAGTCACCACAAATACTTTGATATACGAGAAAAGCCGGACAGTTATGTTTATAATAAGGCCATTTCTGGGATAACGGCTATATCGGTGCTTGTACATGTTCTCTGAGAACTGATCCAATATCGTCACACGACTTACAGATAAGAAACACAAGTACGCAATATCCATAAAAGAAAAATGCAGAAATGCCAGTCTGGTAATAGCATTAAAGGATCTAGCCCATTCCCTGCATCGAATTATGTTCCCTGACAGCTATACTTAGATGCCTAGCATATTAAGGCCAGCACATTGCTAAGGCCGCCCAGATTAGCCCGGCTACTCCCCTTCCATTTACAGCCGTCTTGTTTTACGTGGATAAAACCCTCAACTTGTCTAACCGGTATTATTAGCTCGCTGTTGACATTTTCTTTAACACCCCTTCTCCGAATAGCTGCACAAAACATGGCATTTAGCGCAACAGCGCCGTTTATAAGAACCGAAGCGAGGCTTTTTAAAAGCTCCGTCGAAAGGGACCCAAGGTTAAATATTCCCAGGTACCGAACAGTGCCGCCAATCCCGTCCAGAGCAGACGGGCACCATCACTGATGGGAATAAAAGACGCGGGCTCCTCTCGCCTCGCCAGTACGCCGAGAGTGGGCGGCATAGCGTATTACTTATGGAGACATTATTAGTAACGTATTACTTATGGAGACGTGTCGCTCTCACCGACGCCCTCGGCGGGGGCCCCGTTTATCGGACGGGAGCCGCGGCGCGGGGTGCCGCCGCCATTCCCCGATTATCTCACACTTCTGCAATACGGCACACGGCAAAACTAGCAACAGACCGTTTGTACGGCCATACTCCTCCTGAAGAGAAATTACACTCAGACTTGTCCAGGTAAAAATCATACGTATCACTCGGGAAAGTGAGGCGCGGGCGGTCTAATTCGTGGCGCCTCGTCTGTGGCGCCGCGGCGGCCGGGCAGCTCGCCTCAGCCTCACTCAAAATGGCGGCCGGGAGGCGCACGAAATGGCGCCCGGCGCGCGACGCCGCCGCACTCACCTCCTTTCACCGTTACGATCCCCCAAAAGAGCGGCAATTTGGCCGAAATATATAACTGTATACCCAGAAATGCATAAACATGTTCCCAGAATCAAAATGGGGATACCTTACATACGTATTGATTAAAAAAAAAAGTACAGTAGTATAAAGGATTATGATTTAACTTCCGTAATATAAAAATATCGTGGTTACAATCTAAGATGGAGTTCGTAAGCAAAACACGGAAGGAATTTTCGTTTGTGGTTCATCTTTAATCCACTGATATTTTATCGTGCTAATTCCAAGAATTATTCCAAGACAAAGGAAAAAGGGTGAAAGATGGCGGTGTTATATAGATAGAATCCAGCGGACATCATCCGTTCAGTGAATTAATTCAGTACTTGTACCCGAGCAGGATTTCGTAATTTGAAATGTAAGGCCAGCGTTCATATCCACCCATGTAACAGTTTTGCAGAACAAAATCAACCCACACGTTCATTCCTGAAATTCGATTACTTCCAGCACTGTGCGGATTTTCTCGAACGTTCCTGCTGCGCTAATACAGCCGGTATGTATTTTCTCGCCGGCGGCTTCCGGCCGCGTCTCTCCCCCAGACGCCTTTCCCGGGCAGCGGCGGCACGCGGCTGCTTTATGGGCTCCGCGCGGCAGCGCACCCCGCCCCCCACACGCCACTCCCGCGCGCCCTCCGCGCGCCCGGCCCAGCACCCGCCGGCTTTACGGCCATTTCGCAAATCCTGATGCAACGTTTCACACTCAATAACAATGCAGAATTTTTTTTTAGCTTTGCACAAATGCCTTAGATGACTTAAAATATAATGCATCGCAGCAGAAGACAACCACACTCCCAACGCCTGAAGCAAATGTATCAGTAAGCTTTGAGCGAAGAAAATCGATTGACTGTATATTTAATATGAATACATATTCTGGCGATGCACAATGTTAAGCATTGATATTCGACATATAGAAACACTTGAGTGTTGTTTTTTTCATAATTTTTGGATTTCAATTTTCCCATCTATTTATGTATGGCCCTTAGTTTAAGCATAATACTGATAGCTGTGCTATCAAACGCTCTTCGTACAAACTGCGTTACAATAAAGAGTTAGACGATACTCGGTGAAGACAAAGCGTTTTAAAATGTGCAGACACATCCGTATTGCGCAACAATACATCATTACAGAATCTCCCTTCCCCCCACGTCGCTCGTTCTCAAACAGATACAATTCTTACGCATGCGCACAACGGAGTGCTGATTCGGCTGCGAGGGGGTTGGCGCGACAGCGCTTGTTTACAACGCATGCGCGGTCTAGTTCTCAGAATGCGCGAGCTGGAGTGGGAGAAAGTGGTAGAGGTTGGCGGGCTCATGTTGCACGCGGGCTCGCGCGCCAGTGTCCTGGGAGCCGCTACGGGGGAGCGAGAGGACGGAGTGCCGGGCGCGTGCGCGTGAGCTCTGGGCGGGCGGGCGCGCGCGTGCGTTCCTCGAGGCGCGGTGCAGGATCACGCTCACGCAGCGCGAGAGCTAACCGCCGAGTCTTGCGGGAGCGAGTCGTCACCCTGCGCGCCGAGTCTCTCGCGGCGTCCAGATCGGCGCGGATCGCGGCTGCCCGCGGCGAATAAAGGCTACGCGCGAGGGGAGAGACACACGGTACCGAGCGCCTTTCTGTATGAGCGGGCGGCGCGGACACGCAGTATGGTCCGGGAAACCAGACATCTATGGGTGGGGAATTTACCCGAAAATGTGCGAGAAGAGAAAATCGTCGAGCATTTTAAACGGTGAGTGTTCTTTTTTTCTCCTTTTTAAGGCGAGGAGGAGGGGAGAGAGACACGGGGGTTGTTCTGGTTACCAATCTCCAAACGCAGTCAGTCTCTCGAGGGCCGTAACATTCGGAGCAGTTTAACGCGCCGTGGGAAATTAACTCCTAGTTAGCAAACGAGAGCGGCCAGAAAGGCCAGCTTCCCCCCGGATTCCTGTTCGGGGAAAAGGTTATTTTCCCTTCGACTCGGCGATCTTTGTGAACTCCAAACATCGCCGTCTCCGGCTGAGTGCTGCCAGCCGACGTCCGGAGTCGTGCGCCTATTAATAAGGCGACCCGGTGCGTGTGAACGGGGGTGACTGGGTCCGGGCGAGCCGACAAGATGGTGATACAGTAACAGTGCATCGTTATTAGACGTGCGCGGGTTCGGCTGAGCGGCCTCCCCGTGTATAGTTTAATATTGCCGTGAAAAGACTAGGGAGGGGGGGCATATTCAGCAAATAATGATACTGTAGCCTACTTCGGAAGGCACGGCCACCACAAAGACAATTGGATCAATCACAGCCGGGGAGGCATTAGGCCCGGGACGGAGGGACCCGAACCGCGTCTGGTCGGCATGGAGCTGGGACGTATTGACATGCGCTCAGTCTGAGGGCGCAGCGCCGTATAGACGCTCCTGCCCGCTACTTCTGGGTCAAAAATGGCGAGTTCAGGGCGATGGGTCTGGCTGCGGGTGGGGCGAGATTTCCGTCTATTTATAATGCAATTAAACACTAACGATGCGGATCGACTGTACTGCCCTGACCGATGGGGGGTCACCGCGGGCCGGGTCGCAGTGAGCTGGACCGCCTGACATCGCCGACTGATCGCAAGGCAAGATGTCAGTCACGGCCACAGCGCACATAAATATATAATCGCGCTAAAAACAAAGGCTGTATTCAGTATTCAGTATTGTACCTCATTATGGGAGGGTTTCTAAATAGATACTTTTATGCGGAGTTTATGGATATGTATCAGATGTGTTCCGTCTGAAGTCGGTAAGAGTTTGGTTTCAGAACTGATACATCTGTGGCATCGTAAATATTTTACCTGTCGTAAGAGAGGCGCACTTTTTGCCGATCCGCGCTGACACACCTTTCCTTCGGAGGCTTGGCTTTGGCCTTGTTACATTATTTATTTGACATGTTGGTAAGAATAGTCTGAAATTTTACATTAAACCCACCACCTGATTCAACGCACCAAAAGGCGCTGCGGATTAAAACTTCGACCTGGTTTTTCTCAGACATAGAGCGACGTCTGCATTAGACGCCCTGCTCCCGGAAGTCCTAAGTTTTTCACGGCGAAGTCTGTATTTAAAATGATCTCGGACGGCGTATCGGAGTGACAGATCCGGAAATGCACACGCTGACGATGTGATAATTCTCCTTTCGTTTGTTGAAACGTGTGCATGTGTAATCGGCGTATCGCGCATCTCTGCTGTGAATCTGCAATGAATACGAGAAGGAAGAGAGAACGGCGTCTTTCTTTCCGGGTCGGTCCGGGCGCTGAGGCGTCTCTGCGAACGGGGGAGGGGGGCCTGGGAATCGGTTTGTAAAATGGCGTCGCGGACGCCGCGTAAGAGGCCAGAGGTGGGCTTGTAACCACGTGAAGCATGTGTCTCTATTTTAAACCCCCCGTTTTCTCCCATGAGACGCTGCCGGCCCCCCTCCGGCTCGTTGCGGAGTGAAATGGTTTTTCGGAACTCCTCTCTGATTTCTTTGGCTGTATTATCACTATTGTATTTAAGGCTCCGTTAATGCCATGAATGAATATGCCATGGCAGGTTTTTTTACCCCTCACTTTTGAATTTAGAATTGCGTTGCCAACTACATAATTTAGGGGGCACAAAGCATTGGGAGTAAAAATGAGAATTTCCTTCTCTCGTGGATGTTTTGTTTCCATTGAGCCAGCAATACAAGTTCCAAAAAGTTTTTTAGCATGGCTCCTGTAGATTAGAATTTTGTCACATGGTTCCATTTAGTGGTTTTGTATCCATGTTGATCTCTGTATTAATAATAGGGGGAGGATTTTCCCTTCATGGCAAATCCATCGGCACCCCACCCCACCCCCAATATAATCGTATGACGCAGCTTTGACATAGTTAATGTTGTTTGACCAATAATGCAGCTTAAATCCCACCCATCCTGAAAAAAACTTCATTGCAGGATTGTACAGTTTGTTTAGCCTTAGTCTATACCTTTTACTCTAGTTTTGTTAGGGCAAAATAACCCTCTTCAGTGGACAGTGCAGGGTCATTGTGTCTGTGGGATTTAGTTTACTCTTTAGACTTCAGATGACCTTGTATATTGTTGTAGAAATGGCTTCCTCAATGTACTTGATTTGAAATACAGGAGGAAACTTAACAATACGTGGTAAGTATGAGACCCGTTAGTATGTGATAACAAAAAGTGCAGGCTTTTAAACACTGGTCTTGTAAACACTGGATATGTATCTGTTATAAAAGGAGAGACCTGTGTCTAAGAAATTAATTTTTTTTGTGGCTTGGGTATTTCACCTGGTTATAGTGTAGACTTCCATTACTGACCTCCCTGGCCACAGTGTGCTCTTGGTTTCTGTTGGGGAGGCAGTTCAGTGACTTTTTCTGTCGGGGGGGGGGGGGGGGTTGCTTGCAATCCGCTTTCAGTCTGCTTTCAGCCTTGTAAATGGACATTGGGTTTGCTTTGGATATGCTGTTCCTGAAAATACAACAACGTCTTTTTTATGCTTGATGGATGCTGCTGCAAAGGTGGAACTGTTTGCCCTGATTGTAGGCTGTCTGTAATTTCCCAAGGTTGCCATGCTTCCATTGTCCACCATTCTCCTTATCCCCGTTGATAATTTCTCTTCTGCCACTACTGGACAAAATAACTTTTTGCCCATGAGTTCCAGGCAGTTAGTGATATCTGGATTATCATGACTGAAGCACGAGTCTTTGTTTTGACTTCATTTAGCTCACAACTTTAACATTAATTCATTGCCCATGTTCTTTTTTTACCCCTCCCCATTCTTCACCCCCCCATCATAACCCATACCTTCGATCCCCGTCTCTCCACCTAGGTATGGGAGAGTGGAGAGTGTCAAGATCCTGCCAAAGCGAGGCTCCGAAGGTGGCGTGGCGGCCTTCGTGGATTTCGTGGACATTAAGAGCGCGCAGAAGGCTCACAACTCCATCAACAAGATGGGGGACAGAGACCTGCGGACCGATTACAACGAGCCGGGCACGATCCCCAGCGCCGCACGCGGACTGGACGATAGCCTGTCCTTAGGCAATCGCGGGCGGGACGTTTCAGGGTTCGCAAGGGGTGCGGGGGGTGCGGTCTATGGGCCCCCCACGTCCCTGCACAGCAGAGAGGGTCGCTATGAACGCAGACTAGACGGGTAAGTGGACAAGGTTTCTCTGAATGACAGGGGACCATTGTTTCTTATTAAACATTTCCCCCCCATTTAAAACATTTGTACTGGTGAGTTGTTTAAACAAAAAAAAAAAAAAAAACAGAGAACAGATTCGTGGAAGTTTCAGACATAAAACATATTCTAGGGATCCCATCTACGTCCACCTTGCTCATGGGATTATAAACGAAACTATCCGCGTGTGTCGTTTCCAAAACATACATGTGTAGCGTAAGTGTTGGGGAATCAAACTGTGAGCTATATCCTGTTGGATATCACACTTGAGGAACACTCATGACGTTATTGGATATCCTAAATTTCCAGGGATTTTGGATGCAAGATATTTTTAAATTTTTTTTCCCCCCTTGCTTTTGCTGGTCTGCAGTGGAATCATTTCGATCTGGAAGTACAGTACAGCACGTGATGGATTATTACTCTTTAGTTTTAAATCAAAAACGTATGATTTCTAAATTAACTCATTTGCCTACTTTTATGACAAATTCATTAGAAACCAGGAATTAAAATCATATCTTGTCTTTGGTTTTTTTGCACTTCTCTTAGTTGGGTTTGTTTTGGCTTTCCGTTCCTGGACTTGTGGATAATATTTCCAAGGTATTTACATCCCCATTGGATTTATATATTGGTGCCGCCCAAGGATGTTCATTTGTTTCCATGGGGTCATTGGTCTTTCGGTTCTCCTGTGGGAATATATATATTTAGATATATAGATATGTATCTGATACCAGGGCTTTACAGACAAGTTTGGTGGAGACCTTGGGCACTATTTGACCTGGGGAAGAGTGAACATAACAAATACAAATTGAAAGCAGGATAAGCTACCTTTTTATTTAGTTTTTCTGGGAATTTTTTGCATTTGACAACGGATCAGAAGAACCAACAGGCACAGGAATGGCATTCAGCTGAAGATGGAGGACTGTACAATACAAAATAAATGCGGGCAATTTTGAGGAGATACAGAATTTTGTTCGGGATGAAGAGAATGGAAGATGAGCTATTGCAGCTTTTTTTCTGTGGATATATTGGGAGTTACTTGTCCGCCACTGCTGGATTTACTTACCTATCAGCTCTGGATGTAACAGTGCTTTGTGTTTGTCAGTTGGAGCAAAAAGTCTTCTTGCCGTTGCCCGGCCAACCATCAGGTAGTTCAGTAGAACTTGTAGGCATCTACAGAAACATTGGAATAAACCAAAAGTCCATGGCTTGCGAGCTGAGAACTCCCTTATATTCCCTGTGGGGAAAAGCGGACTGGGATTATTATAACTGTTGGGAGGACTCATCCATGGTGTCCATTGCCGGGACGCACTGCCCATGGATTGTAGGGATTCCTCTGGATAATCAGACCTGACAGAAGACCATGAATTGAAGACGGATGTTATGGATTTGACGAAGAACTGTGGGATTTCAGTGAACCTCAGACTGTTTCACGACTAAAATGTAATTAGTAGATGGAAGAAGACAAGATGCTTCTTTCAAATTGCTGACCCGGATGTATTTTTTATAGCCATTTTTAAGTGCTAGGTTTTGTTTGCCTTTTGGGCAGTGATCCTGGCATAGTCTCATCTGAACCAAAAAAAATGAGCACAGGTGTCACTTTCAATGCAGGTATTTTATGTGCTGTATTGCTTGCTTTTCCCCCCTCACATTTTCTGGAGAATTGCTGAAAGACTAGCAATGGAACTTGTAGAGACTCTACCTCATTGTTCCTTTTCTACGAAAGCGGACCGAAGGCTGGGACTTTGGGATTTGGGATTATGCATTAGCCCCCTCCCAGCTGCTGGGCCTCCTGCCTGCTGCGGATATTGTGACCATTTTACTTCTGCCTGCTTTTTTTGCGGCTGTTTTTAAAACATTTTTTTGGCTCACAAAGTTCTGTCTCCCTGTATTATATTTGGGATTGTAGGTCGGGGTTCTGCTATCGCAAAAGGTTGGTATGCACTGCCCTATCTATTTTAGCACCTCTAAGTCAGTCCCTTTTTATCTCTTTATCTTTTTCTCTTACTTGTTCTTTCTCTCTCTCTCTCTCTCTCTCTCACACACACACACACACACACTCACTCACTCACTAGGAAGCATACCATGTTACTCTGTAGGCTTCTGCAGACTTCTGTCTGGTTTAATATAGTCACCATCCCCCCAAACAAACACACAGTTTCTGTCATTGTTCTCTTTGTAGTACTGCTCTGTGAATTAATACCCTTATGAGTCAGCTGAACTCGGGGGGGGGGGGGGGGGGGGGGGGGGGGGGGGGCTAAAAATATCGCCTGAAATCAGGACTGCATTGGGGTTAAAGTACAGTGCAGATCAATATTATGTGCAGGGAGCATGGCATGCAGCTGGCTGTCTGCGACTACTTCTGTCATGGCTGTTTGAGATGCCTTGTGCACTGCATGGGGGAGCCTTGTTGCAGTTTCCTGATTGAGAAGCAAATTTATTATAGTGGAACAGGAAGTGACCTGGAATTGCCGCCAATGATGAGCACGTCAGTAGTGCACCTTTGTGGCTTCGCCGTGGGTGGCTCCACGTGGTGTATAAATACTCACATGCCATATATATTTTAAAGTGCATGTATAGAAATATAATCGCTCAGTATTGCTGTACATGCTATTCTTAAATCACACTCCAGCAGACATTTTGCTTATGTCATAAGCAGGTTTCAGGTTTTTTTTTTTATCTTGCAGTTTCACTTAAAAACACAATTTCTCATAAAGCTCCTCTTTTGCCACCTTGCACTTCCTTCAACGTCTCTTTTTGAATTTTCTTAGTAAGAATAAGGTTCAAATTGAAGGATTGAAGGAATTCACACTTCTGTTCTGGTTTGTCTGCCCATTCTTGCATAATTTGTTTTTTTTTTCCTGTTACATATTTTTTTTAGGTACCCAAAAGGAGTTTTACTGTCATACAGAGTTGAAAGCATAATGGTAGGCCATTTATGACAGCAGCAGGTCATTGGGTACCACAGTAGTTATGTTTGCTGAGTCAAGTCCCAGGAGTGGCTTTGCTGTAGTACCCTTAAATAAGACACTTGATGTGAGTTACGCTAGTTGGGATTCCAGTCTATCACGGGGTACCAATTAAAGATGAACCCTAATCATTAGCTAAAGGGGTTCACTGTTTTTTTTCAGTTGCTGGTTCGTTCACCTGCTGCCTTTTAAGGTTTATAAACAGGCCAGAAACGGCTTGCCCTGTCACTCGCTGCTACCTCGTGATTAGTATCTCCTTCTGGATTCACACCAGTGTGTGCTTGTTTTGGAGTCCATGCCTAACCTGCTACCTAAGTAACATCAGCAAATACTTGAGATGGTCAGTTTCACCCAAAAGTGCTCTCTAGTTTTAAGAGGAGTATTTTGTTGTGACAGTTATTTGGTTATTAAACATTCTGCAGCAGCAGTCTCCAGTGTGTCAGAGCTTGTAGTCGACCATCAGGGACTTCCTGCAGTGGCTGAGTGTTGTCAGAGGTATGGGAGCCCAAAGCCCTAACTGCTGGCTGTTGGCTGAAATGAGAAATCCGAAGTCGGGGCAGGGACTGCTCAAGCCAGTTTGACTTATTTTCTAACCGTGACTTACTACGAGGGAAATTTGCATAAGCGGTGACGTATTTAATGTCTTGTGAGAGCTGAGATCGTAATTGAGGTCAGCTGTGCCCTGTGTCAATCAGATGTGATAGATAATATATTGGGAATTAAGAAGCTGCTATGAATAAGAGGTGTCTGAGCCACTGGCCCCGTGGCCTTGCTTAAATGGGTCTTATTCCCACTTGGACTTTCTGTGTTGGCCTGGCTTTCGTCGCTGTACTTTGGTTTCCTCCCACAGTCTGTAAATGTACAGTTTTACGTTAATTGTTCTCTCCAAGTTGCTTGTGTGTGTGCGGGACTGTATTTGTGGGGACCAAATCCTGTTAATTTTTAGCTTGTGGGGACACTTTTCATGTCTCCACGATATAAACTTCAATTTCATAAAAATCTGTGAATGCAATCAAAACATTTAAATAGCCAGAAGTCTTGTTTCTTATTTGGTTACTTATGGTTTAGGAATTTCGTTTATGCCCACAATTATATGAATATATGAACTTGTGACTCACTCAGTACATCCCTACTTTGGGTGACTAATTGTGGCAAGTGTTTTTCTTCCCTTAAAGTATGAATTAAGGAGAAAAGATTTTATTTCCTTCATGATGTTGCTGTTCATCTTTTGCTGGACCAAAAGGGAGAAAATGAAAAATAGTGGCAAAGGGTAGAAAAATGGGGTTTCTTAGTAGTCAGGGCCACAGAGAAGCTCCCGTAGGCCCTAAAAGGATTTTGACCATAGCTAGCGAGTCACAGCAGCACAGTTTGAATCCCTTACGTTTCAGACAGAGAACAGTGGTCAGTGACAGTGCTTTGCGTAAACATGGCCTCCCTCCATCAGGACAAAATAACTTATTGAATGGCAGTGTGTGAATTTTGACCTGTATGCAGAACTCCAAGAAGCCCTGGGTGTTACTGTCGTGTCTTGGCTGGCAGCAGTTTGAGGGGGAGTGGGGTTCACAGACGGTAGATAAGGGGCGCGGACAGCCTGACACATTCTTAGGAGTGATTACACCAATACCAGAACCCTCTTTTGTAGCTGACCTTGGAGTGAAACTCGTAATACGGGTTTGACCTGAAGGGGTCCAGTTCCATTCTAGAGGTTTTGATCTAGAAATATGTAATGTCAGTAAATGAAAAATGTCATCTGCTTTGAACTCAAAATAAATGCATGAAATAAATGTCCAGACTTGCTTGGTCCTGGTTATTTTGTTGCTGCATAACTGACCCCTACCCCGTCTCCCCCAGGGCTTCCGACGGCCGGGAGCGTGCCTACGATCACAGTGCCTATGGACACCATGAGCGCGGTGGTGGTGGCGGCGGCGCCAACTTCGAGCGGCAGCGACACTACGACACGGACTACTACCGTGACCCCCGGGAGCGTGCCCTGGTGGGCCCCGGAGCTAGCTCTGGCTCCGTCGGGGGGTGTGTCGCTGGCTCTGGAGCGGGCCCTGGAGGGGTGGGAGCTGGCGGAGGGACTGGTGCTGGAGGGGGCAGTGGAGCCGGTGGCGGGGGTTCCTCGTCGGGTGCGGTCAGCTACTACGGCTCCCGCAGCCGCAGCCCAAGCCGCTTCGAGGCCCCCGAGCCGCGGTACGAGCCTCGTGCCCGTGAGCCCTTCGCCCTGTCCAGCGTTGTGCACCGTGACCTGTACCGCGAGGACCGTGGCCGAAGAGCCGAGCGCATCTACCACCACAGCCGCAGTCGCTCACCCCACTCCTCCCAGTCGCGCAACCCCTCGCCACAGCGGCTGGCTGGCCAGGCCTCGCGGGCTGCCCGCTCCCCAAGTGGCTCTGGCTCATGCAGCCGCTCGTCCAGTTCGGACTCTGTCAGCAGCACCAGCAGCAGCAGTAGCGGCAGGTAGGTGGCGCCATCACGACCGTGGAAAGAGAGTCCATCCTGCATCTAAGCAGCTAGTTTGGTTGGTTGTCTTTTTGGGTCCCAGGACTCTATGCTAACTTTTTTTTCCAGGGGCACTTGTGCCCCCAAGTTTAAAAAAAAAAATAGCGCAGACAAAAATTTGGGAGCACAGTCAGTTATGATTTTAAGCACTTCAGCTTAATGCATCATTATAAAACAATTTCACATGCGTGCGAGTGGAATGTAAAGGTTAAGAATGACAGACTAAACTGTTGGTAAAATATTTTTATGTTCATATTTTAGAGATCTTTCGATGTTTTATCATAGATCACGTTACAGTTTATACTGTAATGAAATCTGATTTGTTAATGAACGCATCCCTACAGTGCAATGCCGAAAAGATGTTGTGTTTTACTGCAGCATCACGCTTCATGCGGGTTACCCGGCAGAAAAAGCAAATAGCCTGCAAGGGATGTCAGCGTATCCTTGCAAAATAGCAGATCACTAGCATTCTTTTATTTTATTCAAACCACTCGAAATCCCTCAGCCAGTCAGGGTTAAATCAGTACACCTTCACTTCACCAGCGGTTCTGATCTTCTTTCACATTTCCGCCATGTTTGACTAAAAGAAATATAAATACGTATGCTTTGTACGTTGCCAGTTCTTTTCGTGCTCTTTGCTTTGAGAATTTTTTATCTCCATATCACTACAGAGTTCCATTCTGGGAGATAATCAGGTTCTGAAGCAGCCAGTTGTAGCATTGAAACGTAACTGGTATATAAATTTTATGTGGCGGCGTTTGCAACAATTGTGACTCGCTCACGATTTTCGTTGACCATGTTAGAAGTCACTCGCACCAGTGAGCCTAAATCTTTTCTCACGTTTGCACACCGACATTTTTACTCGCATATGCGACCCCTGGGTCTGCTTTTGTGCTTACCATTTATCTGTAGACACTATGGGGTTTTGTGAGGGACTGGTGTAGTCATTCTTGTAGGGTGTTTGGCTTATTTGAGAGTGGTGCTGGTTTACACTGTATAACATTATTCCAAATGATTTATATTTTGTGCAGACTTGTTTTCATCTTGCTGTTGTGTGTTTGTCTTGTCTAGCCGGATCGCTCTGATCTTTACCGTGAGGTATAGTCTATGCTCTGATTTGGCACTTAGGTACTTCACAATATTATATGCTTAATCAAACAGAAAATGTACACATTTTGGTCTATAATATGCCAGTGTTCTGGTTGTGTTAGATTTTTGAAGGACAAGACCTTTTTCTGGTCTTGTTGCTTGTGCGATTTCAAGTATTTTTAGCGCTGTCATGATTTAAACTCAATTACTCTGTTATTAAAAAGCTTCCAAGTAGTCAATTGTCTTGATTACTTGGAAATATGGTGCAAGGAAGATGGCAGGTGAGGGTCCAAATAGTATGAAAGTATTGGTTGTGTGAAAGCATTTCACATTACAAGTGAATGAAAATGTAGTCTTCTGTTGGCATTGCAAAGCAAAACTCAAATATTATTGCAGTAAGAGGGCAACGCAAAGCATTTTGTGAGGCTAGCCTTAGATACACTGTATTACCAAAAGTATTGCCTGCCTTTACACACACATGAGCTTTAATGACATCCCATTCTTAATGCATAGGCTTTAATATGGAGATGGCCCACC
>JAODKL010000128.1:17612273-17634137 GCA_026780765.1 Petrocephalus schoutedeni
CCAGAGTGCTCCGCTGCACGATGACTGCGCCTTGCCCAGCGCTGCTCTGCGACTCCCACACCCCCCGCCAAAGTGCTCCGCTGCACGGGGACTGCGCCTTGGCCAGCGCCGGCTGTAGCTCTTGGCCCCCAGCCCCCCGTCGCCGTTCCTCCTCCTCGCCGGGCCTTTTCTTGCAGTCGCTTTCTTCTCCGGCCAGGGTGGGCTGCTCCGCTTGGCTTCTTAAATCTGGGGTGTGGGGCTCTGCTTCTCACAGAGTGGGCTCTCATCAGGCACCTTTTGTGTGTGTGTGTGTGTGTGCGTGGTCTCAGGATGAAAAAGGCACCAACCCCTCATACCACATCTCTCTCTCTCTCTTTCCCCGTCTCTCTTGAGAATTCCCCACTTATTGCCGAGTGCCACACTTTTGCACGCGACGTTCCTCGCAGGCCTTTAAAATGTTCCTGGGTAACATGCCCCCGGCTTGCGTGCTCCAGTGGTGGGGGGGGGGAGGTGCACGTCTAGCAGAGCCCTTTGTAAGAGGATCCGCTGCAGTGGCTCTGGCACCCCCCCCCCCCCCCCCGGGGGCCCGTCACTGGTCTGGGTTAGGCCAGGGATCGAATGACCCGCTTGGCTCCTGGCTGTAAGCCCACGTTCAGAGCAGCTTCCTCTACGGGGTTAAATATAGGCCGTGGGTATGGGGGGGTATTATTAAACTGGGCTGTAGTGTCTGGGCTACCCATCCTGTGCCCAGCCAATCACAACAGTGTGCACTTTCTCCTCTAAGGTACTACAGCACCCACGCTGCTGCCCACCCACCATACCCACACAATCGCCTCTTTCTGAAGCCTGATCTTTAGAGAAGTTCTGGTCTTCCTATTAGCGTGTAGCTTCCTGCTTTAGTGAGGCTAATCAGTTATATCGGTTACATTTTCTGCTGTGATAACCTTTAATTCTGTTTTATGCTTAAACAGTTGCCATATGGCTGCATTTGTTATGCGATTCATAAATGTATTAAGGCTTGATTTTTTTATGTTTTAATTAGGCAGTGCATATGAATCATTGTGTTTAAAGATATATTTCTGCATTTAATTAAGTAATGCAGCATAATATTCTATGGACCGGCATTGTTGGGGGTTCGGGAGAAGCAAGGCCGGGCATTTGTGTCTTTCTACTAAGGGAATCTGGCTGCCTTGGTGTAAGGGACAGCAAATCCTGGTACAGTTATCTGTATTCCTAAGAGGTAGCAGACTAAATGGGCTGGCTAGGAACGTGTTATATTTATTCTATGTATTTATATAGCTTTTCTTTCTTTATATGAAAGGAGCAAACACTAAGCCTGTTCCACTTCTCAGCCAGGCTGACCAAGTGATGGACCTCTCAGTACAGACTGTACATCCACGGCTGACACTCTGGCTGTACCCAGACGTAGCCTGGTGTCGTTATACTGTCTGAAATTGGGGGGTAAAAAAGTCACAGACTATTGAAACAACACAACTGGCTGCCATGTAGGACTTGGGTGACATTGAGTGTGTTTCACAACGAAGGCGCAGTTTACTTTGAAAAGGCCTGGGTTAATTGGGTCTCGAGGCGAGGGGGAAATTTCCACCAATGGGGTCAGAGCCGGCAGCTTTGGGAAAGACTGCACTTGCAGAGAGGTGGGCTCTGTGCCCACTGGCAGAACTGGGTTTTATGTCATGGCAGGGAGCCGAGAACAAGGTATTCTTTGTTAGGCCACCTTTCTGCAAGGTATCGAGTTTGGACAGGACTAGCCGATCGGATACAGCGCTGGAATGTTCTACACCCCCCCCCCCCCTAGTTTTTGCATTTTCAAAACTACGTTTATTTATAAGCTTTGCTAGTGGCTTATCGTTCCTCTTCTGAAAGGTTTCTGAAGTCCCAGGTTGCCATGCCGACCTAACCATGATCTTGTAGATCTGTTGACGCTGCAACATAAACAGTGAGAGGGAGGTTGACTTTGGGGTCAGCGCTGCAGGGCCGCCAGCCCCCCCCGGCCAAGCAGGCAGCGGCGGAAGTCGCGGTATAGAGTTCCCTAGGAGATCGCAGGTGTTTAGCGATGGTAAATTCTTACAGGCAAGAGGGAGCACTGGCCTATCGGTGAGATCGGTCCTCTGCCCCAGGAAGGGGCCAGAGTGGGGATACTGTTTCCACTCAGAACAGGAGAGCTGCTCCGCGGACGAGGGGACAGTGATTCTGCGAGATTCGGCCTTTGGTCGGGAGAACGGGCCGTGCAGAGCCCCTTAGTCGGTATTTATGCCGGGAAAACTGGACAAATATGTAACGTGCATGCATTTCTCATTTTGTAGGAATATTTCATGTGTGAGTTAAGCTTTCCTGCTATAGGGCCGTGTTTATAGTTCCTGCACTGAAGAGGAAAGGACTGCATTTTCTCCTTATGTAACGCACTTCCCTAATGAGCGATTTCCTTCGCTAAATGGCCTTCCCCCAAGCTGACATCTGATGAGCGCTGAGCCCTAGGGTCACGCCTCCCCCTGCACCCTCCTTCCCTCCACGCCCCCCCTTTCTCCGGCATGCCGGTGCCAAATAGGCAGCCGTCGTGTCTGCCTCCGGCGGGTCACTAGCTAATTGCCGGTGTGGCGAGATGGCCTTACAGCGATCCTTATTGTTGGGCCGGCCAAGATGGCGGAGGGATGGCTGGGACAATGTTTACAGCTGGATAATGGCAATCCAAACAGGCAGAGAGTACACTCCTTCATGACGCTTCTCCATAGCTGACTCCTCTCATTATGTTTACTACTGCCAGTGAGGGCTATCTCCAGTGTATCTTGTGTGCATTGGAGAAGTTGCGGGGGTGGTCTGGGGGGGGATTGGGAGGGGCGCTGGTCACCACCAGGCAATAGATTCGGAGACCACCCTGGCAGAAGTCAGCCGAGGCCCTGGCCTGTTAGTGTGGGCTTATCAGTCTCAGAAGAGTGAGAATGCATGCTTTATATTTAACATCACTTCCTGTGCAGAGTGAAAATGGGAGAGGTTATTAAAGTCGCGACCCTGATCTCTGTTGCTAGGTGTCAGCAAGATGAAAGAGCAGTTTTGTGTGTGTGTGTGTGTGTGTGTGTGTACAGGTTTTGCTATACTTGTGAGGACCAAAGGACATGACCAGTGAGGCCATTTTTTTCGGAACTTACTACTTCAGACTTCATTTAATAACATTTTTTGAATGCAACTGAAAAAATAAAAATGCCAAAAGTCTTGTATTTTATTTGGTTACTTATGGTTAAGGTTAGGGATAGGTAGGGGTCATGATTAGGATTAGGATTTTTCCCATAGAAAATGAATGGATGGTCTAAGATAGGAACACAAACTCAGATGGTCTGAGTGACTGTATGTGGGAGAGTTTGCATGTGCTGTGTTTTGCATGCATGCATTTGTGTGCTTTTCCTTTAGATGTGCTGTTTGTATGCTTGTCTCTGTGGGTGCATTTCTGTGTGTGTGTGTGTGTGTGTGTGTGTGCACAAGCGTACGTGCATTCACACGCACACGTGCTTTGGCCGGTCTGTGTGTTCGCTTCCTGGAATAGAAACTCGTTCAGGGTAAGGAGTCAGACAGAGGTAATGATTAACTTTTTCAGACGGCTAGCGTCTGGTGCACCCGGCTGTTTGCTTCTCGCTAACACCCCCCCCCAGCCCACACTGGCGGCCTGCGGTGTCACCGAGGCAGGAGGGTGGAACAAAGATAACTGCTAACCGTCGGGAGTATCCTAGACCGTGAAGGCCTCCTTCCACCATACCTCTTGCCAGCTTTTTGACACAATGGTGTAAGAGGTGGTGAAGTCACACGTAGCTAATCGTCCACGTAATGTTTCGCTTAACGGGAAGCTCTGTCTCTTCTACATTCATCTCACCATTTCGCCGCCGAGTTGCACTTTGTTCTCCGTTAAAGTGACACCAAAAAATTTCACACCTGTAGCTGCTACTACAATGACTCGCCTTCATGATGTCACTTATGAATGGCGGCCACGGATGTGGTCTAAAAATTGCACGCTAGTCCAAAACGGTTACATGGACTGACCTATTGAGCAGAACCTGTAACATTTCCATACATTCGTATTTCAGTGCATATAATGTAATTAGTTTTTTCGTCCCTTCTGTATATTTAGCAAGGGTAATTGTGGTACATAATTTAATCAATAGAAAGTTAACTGTCAGTTACATTTTTTTAGTTTTACTTGTCTGTGTGGTGGCTGGTTAGTGTATTCACATAGTTATGGTAAATAAGGCATGAGAAGAATATGGATGAAAGGCATTGGTGTTGGCTCACTAACTGTGAGCAATTCTCTAAGGAAAGTTGCAGAAACTGTTCTGTGCTGTTGCTTTGGTCTGGTGTGGTTAATGTAGCTCTGCGAGATTTACATATGTTGGCTGGACAAATCATTAGACGTTTGTCCCAGTGGAAATAAGGAAGTTTAAAAGGGAGAAGGTTTAACTTGTATCATTTTGGGTCAGAAACATTCAACAGAAACAATCAGTATTATGCTTGAGGATTAAGAGCTGACACTAAGGTGACACCTTGAGGTAGAAAAGTGAAACTGCACCTGTTGTGCTTGTTTTATAGGTGGTTTTTAAACGATGAAAGAATGACTTGTAAAAGAAAAAATGTACAAGTAAATGTTTGCAGAAATGATCGCTCATTTTCTTATTTCTAAAATTTTGTAGAGTAAACCCCCCACCCCCCGTGGTGGGTGATGGCAGTCTCACCTAAAATCTGCGATAAAAGTTTCTGGGATAACTTTTAGGTTAGCTGTTCAAACGCCGATGTGAGGGACTCTTCACTCAATCAGTCCTTTAATAGGTAATCTTATTAAGGAGCCACAGTGAAAACCCGCACACCCTTTCTGGATAAGATTGGCTACCCCTGCCCAAAATAGTTTAGAGGCCTGTTTCATTTGTGTGACGTTTGGCATATTGAATGACAGAGGAAGCTGTATTTCTGTGCGGATGTGTGTCATGGCCTCAAGCCAGTCCTTTTGCAGACGTGGGAAGCGATTTTAAACTGCCCCACCCTCCACAGCGCTCACACTCTGGCTGTCAGAGGCTGCTTCCTGCAGACTGATTAACCTGCTGTCAGTTTTGTTGCCATGTTTTTCCCGCTAAGTGTGTCCTTTCACTCCCCCCCTGGCAGCAGTGATTCCAGTAGCAGCTCGAGCGATGAGTCCCTGGCGCGCTCGGTCCAGTCTGCTGCAGTTCCTGCCCCTCCTGCTCAGCCCTTGACAAACCTCGACAAGGATGAGCCCAGAAAAAGCTTTGGCATCAAAGTACAAAACTTGCCTGTGCGTTCCACAGGTGAGGCCATGCTCCGTCTCCATTACGTTACACTGTTGCTGTATGTAGCTGTTGTTTGTGGCGCACATGCTTGTTCATCAGGAATGTTGGACTTCTGCACATTTTGGAAGGCACCACATTGCATCATTCTTGACTGCACATAAATAGCCTGTTTTTTTATTTAGCTATTTTTTCATGATGTGTTTGCCAGCCTGCTTATGAATGGAAGTGCATTTTTTTTTCTTTGCTAGAATTTAAAGGGAAAATAGCGCTACTGTAACATGAATGCCCACACACTGTTAGTGGTGGGGGCTGGTAGGTTCATTACCTGCGTCTCTTTTGCCTCCTCCACTAGACACAAGTCTTAAAGATGGCCTCTTCCATGAGTTTAAAAAATATGGGAAGGTGACATCGGTCCAGATCCATGGGGCATCGGAGGAGCGTTACGGCCTGGTCTTCTTCCGGCAGCAGGAGGATCAGGAGAAGGCACTCGGTGCATCCAAGGGGAAGCTCTTCTTTGGCATGCAGATTGAGGTCACAGCCTGGAACGGCCCCGGTACGTCCCCTTCATCAGCTGGCCATACTGAGTAACAGCCATTTAGGGGTGTCACGATTAACGCGCGCGATTAAACTTGATTACGTGATTATTAAAAGCCATCGAGTAAAAATGTCCTGCTCACTTACTTGGCAATATGGTGGAAGGAACATTCCCCGGGGGCGGCGTGGTGGCGCAGTGGTTAGCACTGTTACCTCACACCTCTGGGAGCAGGGTTCAAGTTTCCACCCAGGTTCCACGCGTCTCATCAAGTACCGTGAGGTTAGCGTTGGATATGTGCCGTTTAGCCTCTCGGAGTCGCCTATCCTGTGTTTAATGACTTTGACTTTAAATCAGTTTGCTTAATTTACTTTCTATGATTCCTGAATAATCGCTGCTAAAATAAAAATTGCCCCATCATTTAGCATTACTTAATACTGTACGTATTAGCTATAAAATTTTTTGTGAACATATTGTGTTTTGAGTAGGTGAACCACATTTGATTTTTTTTTGCATCATTTTAAGAGTTTAAACTTAACTATATAGCTAAATAGTACTACTAATAATACTAACAGACTATTTTTCAGTGTGCGGTGTTACCCTGAGTTGTGCCAACACACACTAAGCAGCGTCGACAGCCACTTGCCTTTGTACAGTACAGTCTCTGTGAAATACAAAATATTTCCGTACAGCAGAAGACGAATGCCTTTTCATTCCCAGTTCTTGTTCGCTTTTCTCCTTTCGGCTCATTTTGTTTAGTTTTTCACACAAACACGCCGTGCGTAGTAGTACTAAGTCGAACGGCAAGGACGAGAATGATTGATTGTCCCTGAGAGCGTGTGTAGAGCTCCTGTAAAAGCGGCAACTTAAGATTTCTTAACGTATACTATATAATTTTACAGGGGATCAATGCTTAATGCCATGTAATTAACATTGCATATCGTTAAAGCCTGCTGGGGCAGCACCGTGGTGCAGTAGGTAGTGCTGTCGTGGCACACCACCACTTAATATGTAATATATTATAAACGAGTACATGATGAATTGGCAGGTTACTTGATTATTGATATAATTGATGGTGACAGCCCAACAGCTATTATTATTGCTAGATGTTCCCCTCTTAAACCTTAAAACTTTGTTTCATTGCTCCTCTAGAGACCGAAAGCGAGAATGAGTTTCGTCCGCTGGACGAGCGGATAGATGAGTTCCACCCAAAGGCAACACGGACTTTGTTCATCGGGAACCTGGAGAAGACCACCAGCTACCATGACCTGCTGAACATCTTCCAACGGTTTGGTGAGATTGTGGTATGTTGATGGACATCATATTTGGCACTGAAAAGCTGGTACTACGATACTGCAATGTACAGACAAGAATATTGTACATGCATACTATGAACATGTATCATTTACATTTCACAACCCTTGCTAAATGACATAAAAAGGGATCCTTTAAAGTTCTTGCTTTATTTGGTATCTGTTGGTTATGGATGCAAAATTATAACCTCGGATTGTCTAGTGGTAATTGGGCAGATTCTCACCTGAAAGGCTGTAGCTTCACAGAAGAGGCAAAACTTAACATTTCCAAAAATGGGTGAGCTAAATAAATAGAGCTGTAGTAGCTGCCAGAACATATTATGATTAAGTGGTAAGAACCCCGGTGTTGGCTGTGCTGTAGCCCCTGCTGGGCCGCCTTGCACACAGCCACTTGAGTTTAGCTTGCTGTATGTAAGCTGCCTGTAGACATTTTCATGGGTAAATTATGGAGGCACGACTGAAGAGCTGTCCCTCCCCCCGGCTCAAGGACATAGACATAAAGAAGGTGAATGGCGCCCCCCAGTATGCCTTCCTGCAGTACTGTGACATCGCCAGTGTCTGCAAGGCCATCAAGAAGATGGACGGGGAGTACCTGGGCAACAACAGGCTAAAGGTACAGGTGAACCTTTAACGATTCAACCCCCCTACCCCCCTTCATCACACTATGTAGTCTACCAGAAGCTTGCTTGGCTCCACGGAGGAAGGGTGGCAAGGCATTGTTTTTAAAGACTGTTTTCTTTTATACCCAGGCCCTCTAACCTACTTACGAGGTCCATGGTCCACCTTATATCTTGGAGTCGCGTGTGATCACCTTTTGTGCTTCTTAAAAGCTATATATTTGGTATTGGTGCAGAGTTCTGTGTTTTTTTTGTTAATGCATTTATAACCCTCCCCTACGCCTCTGCAGCTTGGCTTTGGGAAGAGCATGCCCACAACATGCGTGTGGCTGGATGGACTGTCTTCTAACATTACCGAGCAGTACCTGACACGCCACTTCTGTCGCTATGGACATGTGGTCAAGGTAACCTTTGTCATATTCTGCTGGCTGATTTCTCAATGTCCTTGTTACCTGTATTCTTCTGATTTCTGGTCATCTGTAACTCAGGTCGTGTTCGACAGACTGAAGGGAATGGCCCTTATCCTCTACAATAACATAGAATGTGCACAGGCAGCAGTCAAAGAAACCAAGGGCTGGAAGATTGGAGGCAATAAGATCAAGGTAGGGATTAATGCCAAGTCACACATCTGTTTGCCCCTACTCTTACAATGCATATAAACTTTTCTTTTTGTGGATGCTGATTTTGACTTGTCAGTCATAATTTCTTAATCACATTGGTGAACCTCTGTCCCCAGGTGGATTTTGCTAATCAGGAGAGTCAGATGGCATTCTATCGCTCAATGCAGGCATCTGGGCAAGACATCAGGGACTTTTATGAAATCCTTTCAGAGCGAAGGTTTGTTTCTCCATCTTTGATTTCATTTAGGGGAAAATCTATGTCTCAGAGTAAAGTACTCTTTTTGGCGTAATGCATGATTAATCTGGTAGACGGTTTTGGTCACAGTTGTACCTGCTAGCTTAATGATGAATACTTCCTTCTAAACTAGAATGTAAATATGTAATGTCAGCTTCTGTCTGCTTTGGATTGTATGCTGACTGCTTAGAACTGTTACTCTAGTTTGGAAGCTGTGCTTGGTGTACAGTAGGATAGATTAACCATTGGAAACATCTACAGTAATAACTGTATAATTGATTGAATCTGCTTCACATCTTTTTTGTAATGAATTGTTCAGCATGGCTGTTGGGACTTATTAAAGTTTGTTTTATCTCTCCCTGACAGAGATGAACGCAGGCCTCCATATCACGAGTACTCAGCAGAACGGGCCTACTATGAGAGTGTGCGTGCCTCTGCCGCCTACACAGAAGACCCTCGTCGCGAGTACCCCGTGAGGGGACGTGATTTCTACCCAGAGTGGGATCCTTACCAGGGCGACTATTATGACCCACGCTACTTTGATGACCCTCGTGAATACCGGGACTACCGTGACCCTTATGAACAAGATATCCGCAAATACAGCTACCTCCAGCGGGAGAGGGAACGGGAGAGAGAGCGCTTTGAGACTGACCGCGAGCGTGACCATAGCCGACGCACCATTGAGCGAAGCCAGAGCCCTTCACACCCACGGCGTCCGGGAACCCCTGCTGCCTCTCCTTCCCCATCTGAACGCATGCCCAGTGATGCAGAGCGACGTATGTACAGTCGCTCCTCTGACCGAAGCGGCAGCTGCAGTTCAATTTCTCCGCCTCGCTATGAGAAGCCAGATAAGATTAGGACAGAGCGCTACATCAAAAGTGAGAAGGTAGAAAAAGAGCGGCAAATTTTGGAAGCCGAATGGAGTAGCGGAGGAGACAAAGACAAGCGTGCCGGACGTAAGGAGAAGGCTGAAAAGGAGAAAGGGGAGAAGCCTAAGCAAAAGAAGGTTAAGGTGCCATCCCCCAGTATCCCCTCCTCGGAAACAGAGCCTGAAGCCGATCATGAAACTAGCCCAGACACAGGTTCTCGAAACAAAGTCGGCAAGGTGTTAGGTAAGGAAAAGGATTGTTCTAGCAAGGGGCGACTTGACTTGCCACCTTGTGTTGTGCAGCTGACACGTGTTAAGGAGAAGGAGGACAAATTGCTTGACCAACCTGTTGCTGAGAAACAGAGATTGAAGAATGAGAGTGACAATGTTTGGTCTCCTCCACTGCTCCCACCTCCCCCTGAGAAAACACGTACAGAGCCTCAAAAAGGAGAGCCTTTTAAGCAAGGGAAAGTCCAGAAAGAAAAGGGGTCTGTTGAATCGGACAAAGAGAGGATAAAAATCAAGAAACACCCAAAATCTGATTCTGGAGTAGATAGCACCAACTCAAATACTGATGTTGATCGGCTGGCAGCTCGAAAGAGGCGTTTTGGGGATACTGGTGGCAAAGCAGATCGTGTGAAGAAAACAAACCAGGAAGGAGAGGAGGCAAAGCTTGGGCTAAAAAAGCAGAGTGAAACTGGTGTTATTCCAAAAGAGGTAGATGGTGAGAGGAAGATTTCACGGAAGGATTCTCACAAAAAAGAGTGTCGGAAGTCAGACAGACTTGCTCCTGTCTGCAGCCCTAAGGAAGGTGAGGAGTCTGGGGGAATTTCAGTGGGAAGCTCTGGTCTTAGCTCAGATCTTCAAGCAAGACTTGGGGAATCCATAGAAGAAGCTATGGATATCTCTGTCTCTAACAGAACTAAACCTCAGTGTCCTGGTCTCCTTCGTGTTTTTTCAAATGATGGAAATCTAGACCAGGATGATGCAAGACAGCAAGAGCGACCAGGCTATATGGAGATCAGTGAAAAGGCTCCAGTACCGGAGAAGTCTATAGGGGTGGGGGAGGAACGGCTCACCATGGACATCGATCACACACAAAGCTACCGCAAGCAGATGGAGCAGAATCGGAAACTCCAACAACAGCTGCAGGAGTCTGATAAACAGTGCAAGTCTGACAGTCCTCGAGGCGCTGACTCAGAGGATTTTGAGCATCGCAGCCTGGTGCACGAGGTTGGGAAGCCGCCACAAGATGTTACGGATGATTCCCCACCTAGCAAGAGGAAGAAGCTAGAATCATTTGACTATGACTCGGGTGGCAAGCGGGAACGTAATTACCGCAGTTCCCGGCAACTAAGTGAAGATTCTGAGAGAAACTTTACTTCCCCTCCAGGGCTGCGCCAGTTTAATTACCATGATGAAGAAGGCATTGCAGATGCCTCTTCCGTAGAGGCCAGAGTACAATATGGCTTGGATCCAGCAGTCTGTAAAGCAAGAGTCTCCCAATCAGAACTGCCCAAGCTGAAAACTCCTCCACTGGCTTGCGAGGAGGAAGTACCTCAACGCTGGGAGAGTCGTATAAAGCAGGACTTACGACTGGATGTGAGCTTCTCAAGCAGTACTGTGAAAAGTGAAGGAATCTGCAAACGTGTAGAACATGATCTTGAACCGGGGGAGGTAAAGTCTGACTCTGAGGAAGATGGAGAAAACAAAAGACACTCCCCTAAGCCCTCCACTTCTCTTTCCTACCGCCTTAGAGAACGTGAAGAAAGGCTATCAGACCTAAAGCTGTCTACATCCCTAGAGAGGAACAAGTTTTATTCCTTTGCACTGGACCAGACCATCACTCCAGACACTAAAGCACTGCTTGAACGAGCTAAATCATTATCCTCTTCTCGCGAGGACAACTGGTCCTTCCTGGGCTGTGAATCTCCTTTTGCCAGCTTACGTACCAATAAGGATAAAGAGAAAGTAGAGGCTGCACCCCGACCGATTCCCAATTGGTACACAAAGAAGAAGATTCGAAAGAAGTCGGATGGAAATCTAGATGACAAAAAGGAGGAACCAAAGCCAGAGGAGCAGGAGCGTCAGGAGCTATTTGCCTCTCGTTTTCTTCATAGTTCCATTTTTGAACAGGACTCCCGACGTCTGCAACACCTTGGGCGAAAGGATGAGATGGAGCAGGGTCTTGACCAGCTGTTAAGTAGGCAAGGCATGTTAGATGGACATCTTGGAACAGAAGCAGCAGATTTACAGGAGCCAATGGTGCTTTTTCATAGCCGATTCTTGGAGCTAACAAGACTGCAGAAGGAAAGAGATCAACGAACGCAAGAGTCTGGTAAAGTAAGTGCTAGTGATGGCACTGCGAGAGAGAAGCCACCAGATGGAGAACGGCAAATGTCCAAAATGCCTGAGCCATCATCGGAACCAGATGGAAAGCCTCGCCCTTCAACGGTTTTGCCAACTTCTTTGCTGCTACCAACCACTCGGGATATGTCACCATTACTGGAAAAAACACCCCAGACCTCAGGTACTGTAAATGTAAAGGAAGAAAATGTGCAAGTTGATAAGGCAACAGAGTCCCTGCCTAAGTTAGATGTCCAGCCGCCACACTCAGTTGGCGTAACCTCTCCAGAACCGATTCCACAGAAAACTGAAATAAAAGTCGAACCAAAGGAGGAAATATCTGAAACTATGACTCTAGCTGAAAATGCTGTGACTATGGAGCCCTCCTATCTTGATATCAAACCTCCCACTCCTGGGGCATCACTGAGCAGTTTAGATTCTGACCACCAACCCCAGCTCCTTATTGAGTCAGTTTCCCATCTAGACTCTATGCCGACTGAACAAGCATTTCCTGACTCTTGCAAGCCCGAAATAATTGAAAACGTAAAAGAAACGGAACATCTACCAGGTAAAGCTGAAACCCAGGATGTTGATGTGCAGCCTGGTGTAGAGGAATCCCATGAGACTCAAATGCAAGTGTCCGATGATGCAGAGGTGGAGCCAGCACTACCAGTTAGAAAGCCCAAAAACAAAAGGTCTAAGCCTCTGTCAACAGTGCCAGCTGCTCCTGTGGTTCAAAGACCAAGTGTAGAGAAACCAGCAACTCGCAAAAGTGAACGGATTGACAGAGAGAAGCTGAAACGGGCATCGTCACCCCGAGGAGAGGTTTACAAGACCATGTCTGACTCAAGAACAGCTAAGTCACCCATTCATGCCCCTGACTCTGAACAGAACTATGAGCAAAGCCTGCCTTTTAGTCGGGCACGACGTCGGAATGTGAAGTCAGTCTATGCTACTCCAATAGAAGATGAGACCATACAGCCCCCTACCAAGGATATAGCAGAGTCCCTTCGCTCTACACGTAAGCGTGGTGGGGACAAAGACTTGCCACAGCAGCAACAATCACAGGATTCACTACTTGCGCCAAACCATTCCAGGCGAGGTCGTCCCCGGAAACCAAACCGACGTGAGGAGGACATGTCGCCAGTGAAGGGTGACCTGCTAAAAATGCCAGAAACAGAAGAGATGGACAGCAAGGAGTTGGGTATTGGTTCAGAGGTTCCTAAAGCAGAAGGTTGGCGGTCACCCCGCACGCAGAAAGTACAGTCCAATCAAGGGTCTCCTCCTGCTGGAACTGGACAGAGCAAGAAAGGTGGAAAAATTGAAAAAATGTCAAACAATGTAGCTCATCAGATGGAGCATGGAAGTGAGGATGCTATAGCTGTGAATGATTTCCCTGCTAAGTATAAAGATGATGCTGTCCAGGAGACCATAAAATCGAAAGATGATGAAACCAGGCAGCAGATGACATTTCAGCAAGAGCCTGACAAAGAAGGAACTGATCTTATGGACAGCAAAATAAACAAAGAAAAGTTTGAGAAAGCAGCAGACCCTTCAATACCAGAGAAACGGACAGCATTTGAGAAAAGTGGAAAAGCAAAGGCACCAAGGATAACACGCAACACCAAGCCTATAATGGAGGACAAGTCACTGAACCTAAGAAATCTAGAGATCCGGCTGAGCATGGATGAGGTAAAGGGTCTGCGTTCAGAAGAGGCTGAGCCTGAATCTTATGAAGCTTCTCTACAAAAATCTGAAATTGCGGGAAGTGTCAAAGATGAGACACTCGGTTGCCAAAAGGAGGTAGCTGAAACTACCTCTTGTTTGGAAGAAGAGGTTTCGGACAGTGAGTCCCAAGGAAACCCAGCCTCTACCCAGCTAGCTCGGCAGATGGAGCTGGAACAGGCTGTTGAGCACATTGCCAAGCTGACAGAAAGTCCTACATTGCCTCCATATAAAGATCCTCCTACTCAATTGCCTGTGCTTATACCCCCAGTAATAGATGAGCCAGTAAGTGAAATTGAGGAGGAAAAACCAGCAAACCCTGCAAGTGAGACAGAATTGGCAGCTGCTATAGACTCCATAACTGCAGAGGACATTTCAACTGATGCTGAAGGATTCTCAGGTCCCCCCACTTATACTGAAATTATTCCTACTCCAGAGCCACTTCTGCCCTCTGCTGGTGATGCTGTGGAACCAGAGACCCATTTAGTTATTATGGATACAGACCCAGAAATGCAGAATATAATCCCTGAATCCAAGTCTGTGGACCCAGCTCCCAGCCCAGCTTTACCAGAAACACCAAAGAAAGGAGCCAAAGTTAGGCCTAAAACTCAAAAGTCCAGATCACGTAAAGGAAGTGCCAGCAAAAAAGGGGATGCTGCAGAGGATTGTGCTTCAGAACATGAATCAACACCAGTAAAACTGCAGGAATCTGCAGCCAATGATAGTCCAACTGATAAGTCCAAAACGGAGAGCGGCATATCAGATACAACTGCAGTTCTTACTACAGTCGACTCTTGTAATCAGGAGATTGAGGACATGGATGTACCAAAGGAAGCAGAACAGCCTCATTTTGGGCAGTCTGGTGTGTGGAATCTACCCTCCACTCAAGCTTCTTTCCAGAGCATTCACCATCCACACTCTGAAACAACTCCTACAGCATCACTAAGCCAGTTGCATCTCACACCCACACATATTGGGAAAATTCCGGGTTCCCCAACAGGCCTTCACACGTCTAAAGACCCTGGAGTCCTTTCTAGTCCCTTGCCGCAAAGTACGGTGGCCTCACTTTCTGCTACAGTAACGATAGCAACCACTTCCTCAGGAAATCCTCCCCTGCCACCTGATACCAAGGCTTTGGATGTTGACCCAAAGTCCAGTACTTTGCGCAAGATACTCATGGAGCCTAAATATGCATCTGCTCCCAGTACCAGTTCAGTTTCCAGTATGTTGCTTACAAGTACATTAGGGGACCCACGGATGTCAGAAAATGAAGCTGCTTCTGACCAGGCTTCTGTCAAACCCACTCCTCCTGAGGACAAACAATCATCTGTGACTCCCCAATTAACTATTCAACAAGTCCCCCCACCCCCACCACCGGAAGCACAGCAGCCTTTTGGTGAAAAGATAGTGAATTCTGTCATTGCCTCCACTGGCACATCTGTAATTAGTCGCATTCCTTTATCCTTTGATTCTGAGGAAACACCCCGCATCACATTGGGCAACCGAAGTTCTGGCATGCAAGTGCCTAAGCCAAAACACAGAGTCGGCATGAATGAAAGTAGCAGGTATCACGGAATTGTTGTTGGTGATGAAGGGAGTAGTGGTGGCCGTTCGATAGTGGACAGCACAGCCTATAGTACAGGCCCCAGCCCTGGCTTAAGGGTCAACACTTCTGAAGGTGTGGTGGTACTGAGCTATTCTGGTCAGAAGACAGAGGGACCCCAGCGAATCAGTGCCAAAATCAGCCAGATCCCTGCAGCTAGTGCAGTTGACATTGAGTTTCAGCAGTCTGTGTCCAAATCCCAGATCAAGCCAGAACCACTAACCCCATCTCAGCCCTCTACACCTAAGGGCTCTCAGACACCTACAGGGTATGGGCACAGCAGTGGAGTACTAACAGCTTCACCCTACAACACACAGCCAGTCATCTCAACTATCAAGCAGGAAAGCCCTGGGCTGGACAAGTCAGAGTCGTCATATCACCCTGGACCACAAGGTGGAGCTGTGAAAATCCTCCAGCAATCAGCAGGCAGTCCCCAGGTCTTGGTGTACAACACAGCTATGATTCAGCAGCATTCAAAGAAGGGAGTTGGAGCTGAATGCTTATCAAAAATTGAATCAAGTAAGACGTCCCAACCTCCTAATCTGAGTCCAGGTATGAGCCCACACCACCCCTCGTTAGCTGGTAACCATGTTGGCTCTAGTCCCAGTACCCCTACTGATAGAACCCATCCACATCTTAGTGTGGTGAAACAAGAGCCTCATTCTCCCAGAACATCAGGCCACTCTCCTGCTCCTTTTACCAAAGTGTGCCCAGCCAGCAGCTCTGCCTCTCCCATTGGTCCATCTTTAGTTCTGCCCAGTATGCCTTCCATGGCCCAGTATTCTTCAGGTCCCCACCACCCAGAGCAGTCAGTTATCATGCCACCACACAGTGTCACCCAGACAGTTTCCTTGGGACACCTCTCACAGGGCGAGGTCAGGATGAACACTCCTCCATTATCTTCTATGGGTTTTGGCATGTCCTCTCCCCGGCATGGGACACAACAGCGTTCCAGCACTCCTCAACCAGCCAATGTGCGTGAGATGGTCTTGCAGTCACATCCTGGTGCAGCTGGGTCTGTTGGAAGTGGTGGGAGTTTTGTTTCTGGGGATGAAGATGGCAGAACCTTTCACCCTGCCTTACGCAGGCCGTCAGCACCACAGCTGCAGCCAGATATGATGGTGATGCAGCAGGACTACCGTGGGATGCGTCATAGCAGCTTGCGGCTGGAACAGTATAGTTTGTCTCAACGTGACGTTTGTGTTCTTGTGAATCATCAGCTAGGGGAACACGCAACCCCGGAGTCACGCCAAGTACGCATGCCCGAGGCTGCCTTGTCTTCCTCGTCCTCCACAAGTATCTCTGCTTCTTCAAAAACCCCACCAGGGGGGAAAACCTTGGCAGGAAAAGATCCTCAGAAAGTGCTGGAAGGAAAGCTGCCGTCCTCACCACATAGTGAGAGCAGGATCATTGGGGTTCACCCTTCTGTACCGGTCATGGTATCTCCGCAAGGAGTTCAGCTTATTCCCCCAGAGGCTGCAGGCTCCTTCTCAGACTACCCACCTCTGTTCCGTGAAATGCGGAGCCTGCCCTCCCAGTTCACCACTCACTCTCCACTGGGCATTAGCATGGCTCCCAGAAGTATTACACCCTCTCAGGTGAGTGGTAGTTTGTTCTAACAGATACCGGGAGTAATTCATTCAAATATTTATGAAATCCATCCTAATACTTATCGTGTCCATGTCAAACATCTTTGAAAGAAGTTTCTTTATACTTCAATAGAACAAGCTGCAAAAATGGAGCAATCACTGTTTAGACTAACCAACATTAGGCTGCATAAAAATTTCTTTGTATGGTATATTCAGTTTAAAGCAAAATTTCTGAATGTTTCAGATGTTTTCCCTCTGAATAGGTTCAGATCTTAACCATTGTCTTAGTTTTCTGCCTGAATGTTAAGAGTATGTTTCTCTCTAACCTACTTTCCCTTCCTGATTCCTTTAGGATGGGGACACCAACCATCGCAGCAAAACTCCCCAGGTGACATCCTCTGGGCAGGTATCAGTGGGAGTTGAGCCCAAAACGTTGGAGAGCTCACATAGTCGTACAGCCTATGTGGACTTCACGCACCCATCTTCCTGCCAGAAGGGGTTGCAGTCCTTTCAGTCAAGTCCGCTGCCTGCCTCACCTGGTCCCTCGCAGGCACGGCTAGATGGCAAGCCAGATCCCACGGTACCCCGGCCTGTTGATACTGCGCAGCTGCTTACGGTAAATGAAAGTGTTCTGGATAGGAATACCCAGAGGTGTACGTCTATACTGACTCATGAGAAGGTACCAGATCCCTTTCTTACCTATTTACCTTACCTTCCTTTATCTGAGCAGAAGTACCCCATCGTATGGCAAGGCCTGTTAGCCCTCAAGAACGACACGGCTGCAGTCCAGCTGCACTTTGTCTCCGGGAATAATGTTCTGGCGCACAGGTCTCTGCCCCCACCAGAGGGAGCACCTCTGCTCCGTATTGCACAGAGGATGAGACTCGAGGCCTCACAGCTGGAGGGAGTGGCACGTAGGATGACAGTGAGTACTCTGTCCAGCTTTCACATGCCCATTATCAGTGTAGAGGATGCTTAAAAGTTGCCTGTGGAAAGCTGTTACCCTTGCATCATTTCTCGATCTCATCTTCAGTAATCTAAAAAGGAAAAAAAAAAAAAAAAAGCTCATCTTGTGAAGACCAGCGCAAGTACTGCCGGCAATTTCACACTTTGCTTTGTCCAGGTGGAGAGTGACTACTGCCTCTTACTGGCGCTGCCATGTGGACGTAACCAGGAGGATGTTCTGAACCAGACCCATGCCCTCAAGAGCGGCTTTATCACATACCTTCAAGCTAAGCTAGCTGCGGGCATCATAAACGTCCCGAACCCTGGGTCCAACCAGGTATGCAGCTGTACAAATAGTTTCTGTGCTGATCTTCACCTAGCTTAACCAAGCATGGATCACCAGTATTCCCATAAAGTACTTTATGAATGCATTCCACCTCTTCCTCTTCTCTGTCCACAGCCTGCCTACGTGTTGCAGATTTTCCCACCTTGCGAGTTTTCAGAGAGTCATTTGTCCAGTCTGGCACCGGATCTTCTGAACAGCATCTCCAGCATCTCCCCACACCTCATGATAGTCATTGCGTCGGTGTGAGACCAGCCACCTCTGTGTCTTGTGGGAACTCTTGATTGCCAGCTGGTGGACTTTGCTAGATGGCAACAAACGTTGGAGACATATCTTGACCGGGGTGTAGGTGGTCAATTCTGTAATGTTTACTAGTTTCTCTTCCGCCTTTGTGAGAGGTTGTCTCTCCTAACACCTCCATCGGCTGTTCCCAGCCTTTTCCCAGAGCCCCCTAGAGACTCATAAACCACCATTTCACGACTGCATTGGTTCTTGAAGCTCTTTGCTTGAAGTTGGTGGTATTTTCATACAGGCGAAAGACTTGAGGAGGCTTTGATTTGATGGCCTTTTTAATTTTCATTCAAATGATTGTGGTCTCTTTATTTTTGATACAACACATATCAGAAAAGTCATTGCACTATATGGGAGGGGCTGGAAGACAAACATAAATAACTGTGTGATAAGGACCCCATTTGATTTATTCAAAAAGAATTTCAGGCTTTTGCAATCGGCCTTACTCCTGGAAAACGTGACACCTTTAAATATTTTTGAGGAGTGTGAGAGGATGTCATGTCAGCCTGTGAAACGCTTCAGCATTCCATCACTTCTGTTGCTCGACAAGAGAATGTTCAGTTCCTGCCCTGGTATTGCAGGGGGTGCTCTGGAGATCATTTTCCCTGATTTATGCCTAGTGGGTGGGGTGGGAGGGGTCAGTGATTGCTCTAATTCCCCACCCCAGCCTTGGAACCCCTGGACGGTGAAGGATCATGTGGAATTTTGTAAATAAAGAATGTTTAAGGCAATGTATGGAAAAGAGGACTTCACAGGAGAAGCTTCCATTGCCTCTGAGAATTCACAGTGAGAACACACCGATGTTCCTAAAATGGCAGGTGTTTATAAAAAAAAGTGCCGAATTTTCTGTTTCAAAAAGGAAAAAGGTTAAACTAGCTGAACACAGCAAGAACGGTGAACCATTGTCATTCTCTAGTTCATAAGTGCTTAACTTTGGGCTTGACTTGTGGTTCCACTCATTTTTCTACCTTCCCATGACCTTTAATTCCATCTCTCTGGGGCGAGTATGAGAAGCAAGGCCCTGAAATGCCACAAGTGGGGTGGGCTTTGAAATGAAGAGGGAAACATCGGGGGTTTGATAGCTGAAGTGAGATACTAAATGTGCAAATGCTGCAGATTCGTTTCCTCTCCTGTTACCTCCCTGATCATTTTGTACAGTAATTTCTGATTTGATCCCCCTCCCCTCGCCTACTTCTAAACAAACTAAAGGCAGCTGTATTCAAATGGGAGAGTACCTTGGGACATTGTAGATATTCTGCGCATCTGTAGGCGGACCACCTCTCATGTTAATATTGACGGCACTTAATTTTGATACACAAGCAGAAAACAAAATGCTACAAAAAATATTAACCCTCCCCTACCCCTTTAATTTGGAGCGGTCTTTCATCTTGATGTATAATTTTTTTTTAATGTGTTTGTACTGTTCCTCTATGAGGTAACTTAAAGATGTGTGTAAAATAAATTCATCTTGATGTACATGTTCCTCCATGGAGTGTTATATTGTGCTTTAGTTTGAAGTATGCAGTGTGTTTTTTTTAAACAATGTAAAAGCATTGACCTGACCCATGTGTTGTTAGAATTACGGTTTTTGCTGGTTGATTGTTCAAAACTTAAAGGTCAATTTGAAATATGACCGATAACCACCATTTCCCATATTAGCAGTGAACTTTGCATGTGGTTGTAGGTTCATGCAGATTAGTGCATAGGCCAGTATATCTCCACCCAGTCCTAGGGGATTCCCAGACAGTCGAGGTTTTTGCTGTCTTTCTGAGAGTACAAATGTGGACTGAGGGAGGGGGCAAAAACATTGACCATCTGGGGCTCCCAGTGGACCTGGTTGAGAAATGCTGGCCTAGGTCATAGTCTGACCTGATATGCCTTGGAATGGAGTGGTTAGTTAAATTGGCAACACCTGAGTGTTCATGCTGATGTCAAACCCTAGCCCTCCAGATAAGTTAGTCTGCCCCTGGTTGTAGGTACAGCAACAAGGATGTGCTGTTCAGTACTAGGCTGCACAGTGCCCAAGGCTGGGGCAGCACTTTGGCAAGTGATAGTCCTTCGCAGGGCACGGATATGCACACATACTCATATACATGATGTGTAATTCCACTGTTTCCGGGGAGGGGAGTGGAGAGTTGTGTAAACATTTCTGGATAAACGGGGCAGGCAGGTGGTGTAGTGGTTATGGACACAACCGTGTAGTTGAAAGATTGCTGGTTCGAGTCCCCGACCCACAAATACCGCTGAAGTACCCTGAGCAAGGTACGGTCCCCAAGCACTGCTCCCCGGGCGCTCACGTAGCTGCCCCCTGCTGTGTCACAATGTCACATGTGTTAAATGCAGAGGACACATTTTGTTGTTGCGTGCTGTGGTGCGTCAACAACGACGATTAATCACCTTTCATAATTTTCAACATGGTCTGCATTTGTGAAATGTTACTCCTGCAGTGATTGTTGAATATGAATGGCCATGAACAGTGGGGATATCCTGAGACCTGATTCTATCGTCTGCAGTCTTTTAGAGAAACCTTAAAAAGGGCAAGTAGCCTGGTCCAGGCTTAATTTCACATTTCATCCCTGGCGTGGTCACTCACTAGAGACCCTTCACTTGTCTAGCTATTCCCTGAATCACCACTGTGCCTCTTTAGCACTATGCAGGTGCATGGTCATGTGATGTGAACTATATTGGGAGGAACTGAGTGTACCAGGAGTTTTTTTTCTAGCAGAACTGCACAATATTCCTTAAAAAAGGCAAAAATCTTTTTCTAGTTCAACTAGCATGGAGGCTCAGTTCAGGGTTGCTAACTAGTCAGCTGGCTGGAGTGCGATTTTCAATTTGAGTAGTCTGCGCACACATGCTTTTACATTTACGTAACTAGTTTGTAAGTGGTCTGTATAGTTTGCAAAATATCACACCTTTTTGATGCAGCTATTTTCAAGTTAATAATGAAATAATATAATTTACCTGGTGGAGAAGTCACTGGACAGGCTGGAAGATGAGCTCATAGAGGTTGGCTGTACAGGTTTTTCTGGATATCGACTGCAAAGTCCTCAACCAAATGGGCATCACAGGAGAGGCCGTTAAATCTGTCAGAAGCCATAGAGAGAGGCAGCAAGTGGCTTTGGATTAAGAGGGCTGATCTGTGGGTTGGGCCTTGGTCAGCCTCAGCTGGGTCACCTGGGTGAGAGTGTCATGTGGAAAGACTTGAAACACCCCATGACCCCAGGAACATCACTGAAGATGCGTCCCAGGGCATCTAGGAGATGTATCTGAATGTCCTGCCAGATGTGTGAGAACTGGCATCGCTGTCAGTGGGTAATCCCGTAGCCTCTGGCATTGTGGGTTTGATCTGCCCGCAGCTCTCATGCCCTGCGCTTGCTGGGATAGTCTCATGCTACGTTCACACTGCGAGCGGCGAGAGCGTCAAAGAGACCGGAAGTCATTCATTGTCTATGGGAGGGAGCGGCGCGTCGCGATCTGGGCGGCGGGAGCGTCAGACGGAAGTTGAATCCCAGTCAACTTTATGGTAATGAGCTGTGACGCGGTTGGGCGGCAACC
>JAODKL010000128.1:17739452-17750533 GCA_026780765.1 Petrocephalus schoutedeni
AGACATTTTAATGCTAATTAAGGCCTTATTTTTAAATTATGGAATTTAAGACTTTTTAAGGATCCGCGGATACCCTGCATGAGTGACTTTTTTTTTTCTCCTATAAAATTAAAAATGATAAATAGTAAGCGCTCGCTATTTTCTTTTGATTTTGGTTTACTCACTGAAACTCTCCGTGGAAGAAGAATGGTCTAATAAAATAGTCATCCTTTCAGTTTAGTTGTTCCACATTTTCTCTCCATTTATTTATTGATTTATTTTTTTTTTTGATTGGTTTCAGAATGTGCAGCTGCTAACAGTAAAACAGCTTGAGTTTACACTTATCTACCTTTTTTTTTTCTTTTTTAAAGGATGGCCCGACGCAAGAAGCCTTGGAAGAGACGGCGAGGAAAAGGAGCTCCAGAAGTTGCAGAGAGGGAGAGCAGCACTGCCCTTCTGGAGAGAATCCCCTCCCCTCCTGACCCTGAGCCTAGTGCTGAAGGCCATCCTGCCAGAGTAGGGACTGCGTTACCCACAAGGCCTAGCTGCTCGGAGGCCAAGGCCGTGAGGACGCGGGGGGAGGATGAGGAGGAAGAGGGATTGCTGAGGCTCCCCGAGATGACGGACACCTCCATGGATAGTGTTGGCCTGCCCCTGAAGGAGGTCATGGATAAGCTGAATGGAGCTCTGGATGGCCGGGCCTGGGACCCGGATGTAGCGGAGCGGGCCCCTAGTGGCCCCAGCATGGAGCCGCAGCCGCCTGAGCAGCAGCCCTTTCGGGGGGACCCAGAAGGCAAGCCTCCTGACCCTGCCGGTTGCTCACCGCCGTCACCCCGGGCCGGCGCTCTGGCCTCGGACACCAGCGTCCTGCAGACCCCCAGGTCCCCTGCGGACCCCGTCCTCTTTGCCTCACACAGTCCAGACCCTGCTCCCCAGGGTGGTAGCCACCATGACCCTGCAGGGCATGGCCAGCAGGAGGCTCTTCTTGGTGGCCATGAAGGTGAGGGACAAGGAGAGGCGCCGGCAGGGCAGGATAGCCGCGGCTCCTTAGCGGAGATGGCGGCGGATGGCTCCCTGGGCGGGGAGGACGTAGCGGAGATGGCGGAGGATGGCTCCCTGGGCGGGGAGGACGTAGCGGAGATGGTGGCGGATGGCTCCCTATGCGGGGAGGACGTAGCGGAGATGGCGGCGGATGGCTCCCTGGACAGCGAGGGGGGAGCGGAGATGGTCTTTTCTGCAGGAAGCACCCATCCCGCCGAGTTCAGGTACGGTGCCGTTGTTAGTCGTCTCCTGCTGCCCGTTGCTGCCTGGGATCCGGACCTGGCTGCTGACAGGGTGCACGGTGTTTCAGGGTCGACAACAACCACCTGCTGCTGCTCATGATCCACGTCTTCCGAGAGCCTGAGGAGCAGCTTGTCAAGGTGCCTGCCGTCCCGCTGGGTCCTGGGTGCGCGGCCTATGGGGGGGGGCACTGGGGCTGCGGCAAGGTGCGCGAGGACAGCCCTGCGCTTGCTGCTGTCCCGCTGGGTCCTGGCTGCGCGGCCTATGGGGGGGCACTGGGGCTGCGGCAAGGTGCGTGAGGACAGCCCTGCGCTTGCTGCCGTCCCGCTGGGTCCTGGACGCGCGGCCTTGGTTGGTCCAGTGATGTAGCCAGTTCTGTGAACGTCAACCACATGACCACTGCCTTTCTAGATGGTGAAGATGAGCACTGGCCACATGGAGGGTGACCTGCAGCCATTGTACCTTCTCCTAACCGATTGCTCCATCTACCTGCTTCGCAAAGGTCTGTGTGGTTTTTATCACTGGAGGAATCCATTGCATTTCCTGGGTGACCATAAAGGCTAATAGAAATCAATTGAAATTGTTTTCTTTTTTGACCAACTAACTATCAGTACACATTGTCTGGTTCACACACACTGTAGGCTGTGGGTGCTTCTTTGTAAGCCTGTCTAGCAGCCTCTGTGCGGTTCCTCATAGGGGCCGCAGAGAAGCCTTACATGGTGGATGACGCCATGTCCTACAGCGAGCTGGACTACGTCTCTGTGAGTGACCTGCCTGCTGGCTGTCCTGCGTTTGTCTGTGAGTGACCTGCCTGCTGGCTGTCCTGCGTTTAGCTTGTGTCTGTGAGTGACCTGCCTGCTGGCTGTCCTGCGTTTATCTTGTGTCTGTGAGTGACCTGCCTGCTGGCTGTCCTGCATTTATCTTCTGTCTCCTCACCCGTGCTTGTTTGCTTTGTGCTGATTGTGCCATTTTAATGAGTCTCTCATTCTGAAGCCGAGCCGCCCTGCTGAATGTTCATGTGACGTTATGTAGCTTGGTCACTCGGGAGGATCACACGCTCTGTCGCTTTCGTGCCCCAGGTGGGACTGGACCAGCAGACAGTCACGCTGGTGTGCATCACCCGCAGGAAGCAGTTCCTGCTGGACACGGCGGACATGTCCCTGACCGCGTGAGTCCGATCCCCGTCTGTCTCCTCATTCTCGTCATCTTCATCTTCTCCCCTCCACCACCTGTATCAGCGCTGTGCCTCTCAACGCCATCTCCCAGCTGGTTCCTAGACGTGCTGAAGTCTGCCATGGACAGAGGGCCCCTACTGCCCCCCCACCCTGCCATCCTGACGGACGCCACCAGGGAGAAGCTCTCTCTCGCCAAATTTGTGTCCCAGGAGTGTAACTGTGAGGTAGGGGGCCCAGCAGCATGCTTTTCCCTCTTGCCTGGCGGGATGGTTAGGGCGGTGCCACGGTCATTAAGAGTTAGATGACTAGGTTGTGACAGACACGCATGGCGGTAGTTTCGGAATGACTTCATATTGTTTTTATGTTACTTGAAAAGTATAAATCTAAATATATTAGCGGTGTGAGTTAATTAATCGCTTGGTTTATGCAGTTATGAAGTAGACGCCTTGCTTAGAGAAATCGAGGCAAGGAAAAAATGTTGTTTGGTGGTTTAAGCAGTGGCATCAGCATCAAAAGAAAACTGATGGAGTGGCACAGCGTGGCAGAGGCACTTAAAAATGTAATTCCGGAAAGTTGCACAGTGGCCGAAAAAAAAAAAAAAAAAGAAGGTCAGTCATTAACGTCGACGTAAAAAAGCGAGTTACAGCTGGACACAAGCAAAAGTCATCTGAAGTCCTGGTTATTACTGCGCATGCACCGTAAAATCGCGAGTAGATCGCGATGGAAGATCTCTCAACCCTAGAATGCAAGTATTACACAGTGAAACTGCAGTAGCACTCTTTTGCCACTGGATGCCTCCAGTTTACAAAATCGAGCAGAAACTTGCATGCGCATTGTCTACCGTTGCTGTGGGAATATGCATGGCGATACGCCAAGTTTAGTTTTTATACATCTCGACGTGAGCGTGGAAATGGGCATGCACAACATTTTTATGCGTTAGCACTGTTTATACAATGAGGCTCCTGAACTCCAGAAAACAACTTATTGCTGGTCAGATACATTAATACATTATCAAACAAATAAGGCTGCAGCTTGCTATTGTTAAAATAATTGTCCAAGTGCGACAACATAAAAAGTCACCAGAATTCTCCCTGGTAGACATTCCGTCACAGGCTTGACTTTGTATAGGCCTGAAATAAATAAATGCCAAAATTTAACAACATAAAATGAAATAAATGGAAGTGAGTCTGGTAACCTCAAAAGCCCCAAAAACATGACTGGAGTAGATAAACGTGTAGTACAGAACTTGATAAACGCTTTGTCCTGACCCCAAGGAATGACCCAGCTGCACACCTGTTTCTGCAGCCGTCCAATGCCAGCATTCTTCTGTACTCCCTGGTTCACTGGGAAGATCCACTGGATGCTAACACTGAGGCCCACACAGCCCCGAGCGGGCCCTCCAAGTCCAGCAGCACCAAAGAGGGCCATCTGCTGTACCGGGCCGGAAACACGTACATGGGCAAAGAGCTGTGGAAGAGCTGTCACCTGCTTCTCAGGTATTCTGTATGCATGTCAGATGTACTGCGTGTTTATGTGTGTACTTCGGGGGTGTAACCAGAGCCTGTCAACACTATACTGTAGGTGGTGCTTGTCGGATGCACACACAGCCACAATTAGCATGATATTTTCTGCTTGTGAATTTTGGTTCCACCATCTTCACAAAGTGCATTCATTTCATTGTGTCTTCCAAACCGGAAACGGTGTTACCAAATCCCTGCAGTTACCGCCCTTGTGTCATTTCAGTGGGCAGAACAACAGGGGAACGTCGTTCTTTAAAAATGCCTGCGATGAAATCTGGGTGAAAGCTATGATCTCATTTCACCCGTTATTGACTGAAGTGGGTTTAAATCTGCGGTGTTGCCGTACGCTGTGAAGGCTGGAATGGATATGATTCTGATTTGAATCTCGCCCGCAGCCAATTTGAATGTGAACGCAATGATTTAAAAAATCCAACATTAAAGCTTTAAAAGTGGTGTTCTGTTTTTTCTTTTAAATAGTCTTCTTTTTTTAGTTGTAGTCTAGAAGGAATTTAATGTTTGCTGTCACTATCAAAGTCAGCATTCTGAACTACATGCAAGTGCAACTTAGAATGGGCATAATAAGTGAGTAGCCGGTGGGCTGGGAGAAGCGTTCTGTTCCTGATGACAGCTGGGGCCCAGGGGTGCTGCTGTGGTAATGCAGCCGGGGCCCAGGGGTGCTGCTGTGGAAATGCAGCCGGGGCCCAGGGGTGCTGCTGTGGAAATGCAGCCGCCCACCTGAAATGGCGACTTCATCAAAACCCGCTCCGTTTGTGAGGGCTTGACTGCCTGAAGTTGCAGACATGTCTTATTGCACGTGGTTCATAAGGCAGTGCTCCTTTGCTTGTTGGTCATTGATGGTCACTGTATCTGTTTGCTCCCAATGGTCCCTGCGGTCCTACCTCTTACATAAATTAGGAAAATTGTTATTCTGGTTGTAGTCCGACACGAATAGATTTTCCTGGTCCCGCCCACTTCATATTGGTTTGGGTCTAATAGCCACACACACAACCTTTGTCCTTCATTCCTGCTTGCTATTGCAGTGGGGCTCATTTTAATGGCATGTCTCACTTTCCAGCAATGGCATCCTCTATCAGTACCCAGACAGGAGAGACGTCACCCCAATGTTGTCGGTTGCTGTTGGGTATGTATTGCCAGTCGCTTCCGTTTTGTCCGCATTATGCAGTTTGTTTGCTTGTTTGTTTTGTTCATTTAATTTTGCAGCTGTGGTCATCTAAATTATTTAGATTTTTTCCCTTGTTGTTCATGCTGATTGTGGTTTATTTCATGCTGAATTTCAGTGCTCTTGGTGTTTTGGTTTTGCTTATGATTGGTTCTGTATGGAATTCTATGCATATGGAATTGTGTGTGAGGAGGAGCAGCTCAGCGTTACAGTAAAAACCAGGGACCCTAAAAGTGCCCCCTTCTCAAAGCCCGGGGAGATGGGGAAGTCCCCGACCCGCATGTACCGCTGAGGTACCCTGAGCAAGGTACTGTCCCCAAGCACTGCTCCCCGGGCGCTCACGTAGCCGCCCCCTGCTGTGTCACGATGTCACATGGGTTATGTACAGAGGACACATTTAGTTGTTGCGTGCTGTGGTGCGCCAACAATGACGACTAATCACCTTCACCTTTAAAGAAGAAATGACAGCACCTGACCTGCTTTAGGCCGTTTCATGAGGATGTAGGTGAATCATCTGCTCGCTGGCAGTTTTGCCAAGGCCTTGTATTTTGCCTGGCTCAGCAGTGTTATTTAATATCAATAGCACGGTTTCTTCCTTGTGCTGGAAAACAGTTAAATGTTTTCATTGAAATGTTCTTTCAGTCAAACATTATTATTACCATTAACGTTGAAACATTAAGGCTACTTCCGAAAACCTTTAAACCCTTATTGGTGCGTCCCTCACTACCTTTCCTTTGTCCCAGAAGTTTTTCCGAATTCGAGATGTTGAAGTGCTGTCCCAATACCTTAGGGAATGACTAATCGAGGGCCGGTTTTCCCTCGGATCACCCCTTCGCTGGGGGCCGTGTGGACGTCTAGTGGAAGAGTAGACACCAACTCATGACCTGGCATGGAAGCTTCTGCTTCAGCGATGCACCGTAAGGATTATAAGGGTGCTGGTGTTTCCCGACATCCTCTTCCTTATTCGTTCCTTTGTCAGCTTAGGAAATTCCAACTTCAGACAGCGAGTCATCAAGGGAGGGAGCAAAGCAGCCATCAGACTGTTCTGTGACAGCCTAAGAGTCAGGTGCATGACCAGCAGAAATGACTGGTTAAAAAGCAGCCCCTCCTCTGATTGTGGCTGTCAGGGCTATTCACCCAGTGTCTTTGTATGGTCCTGACTGCCGATCAGAAGAGCTTATTTACGTTACAATTTGAACATCACTCTTCTGTGTACGCAGGGGTGCACAGTGTGCAGGTTGCCGGCGCTCGAACTCCACCGAACAGCCACACGCCTTCCAGGTGATTCTGACGGAGCACCCCCCGCTGGAGCTCAGTGCCGACAGTGAGCAGGACATGGCGGACTGGATGCGGCTGCTCTGCCAGTCGGTGTCTGAGGGGGTGGGTGCCTGACCGCCATTCGGTGCGCTCTGTGATAGGCAGGCAGGTAGTGTAGTGGTTAGGGATGCAACTGTGTAATCTCTGGAAAGATCTCTGGTTCACGTCCCTGACCCGCAAGTACTGCTGAGGTGCCCTGAGCAAGGTACCGTCCCCAAGCACTGCTCCCCGGGCGCTCACGCAGCTGCCCCCTGCTGTGTCACATAGGTTACGTGCAGAGGACACATTTGGTTGTTGCGTGCTGTAGTGCGTCAACCATGACGATTAATCACCTTCACTTCCCTCTCTCTATGTAGCTTATGGTAACTGCGCACAGGAATGGACCATGACTGTCACTTGTGTCCTTTTGGGTGTGTCCCCCAGGTGACCCCTCAGGGAATGGCTCCCACCCCCTGTATTCCGTGTTGCCTTGTCCTGACTGACAGGAAGCTGCTAACATGCCATCAGGATTGTCAGACTGGCTTCTTCCGTTTGCTTGGAGAAGCTGAGCTGGGTGACATCACAAACATTTGTCTGGAGAGAGACAAAGAATACTGCATAATTGTAAGATTCCGCTTCCGTAGCGGTGTTCATATATATTGTATTGCGGTCTAATTCAAGGCTAAAACCTCAGTTCAAGACACATTTTTAAACCACCAAGTAACACACACACACACATCACAAATGATTTGGCAGGTTGTACCCCCTCCCCCGTTTAATTTTACACCCCTATAATTGCTTTGTTTCCCCAGGAGTTTGCTGAGAACTCCACTCAGTTGCAGCCTCCCTGGGTTCTGTACTTCAGCAGCTGCAAAGAGAGGGCTCGGCTGCAGGGGGCGCTGGAGAGCACCTGGCAGGAACTCTTCCAGGTACGAATCATAGGCAGCGTCTTTATCCAGATGTCTCACACCCTACGCCGGCTGAGCATAAGCACCCCCCTTCTCCCCAGGTGTGTCTGCCGCAGAGGTGCATCTCTGACCCGTCCATTCAGAAGCGATGCGGGGAGGCGTTGGTGCTGATAAGGAGCACCTGGCAGCGCAGCGACAGTCTGCACCGGGGTCGAGCCCAGAGGGAACCTTGGTGCTGAGCGGGAGGCTGGCCGGGAAGAGCCAGCATGTGCAGTGTGAGACCTGGGAGAGGCACGATGGTGCTGGACCGGAACGAGGCCAGGGGGAACTGCAGATCTGGGGTGACAGAGTGCTAGCATTGATTCTGAAAGTTCATTTCTCAGCTGATTTACATCCAGGACACTATTCGGTGACCTTCCTCCTCTGTTCAACTGATGGTATAAATGAAACGGTAAAAGGGACCTTGCTGCAAAAAGACTAATTATAAGGGGGTATGTAGGAGTGGTGTTCTTTGTCTGTGTTTATTGAATAACACTACATTGATCCCCATGGGGAAATGTTCACTTTGTCTACCCCGTCATGTTCTCAGTGACAGACGCACATGTTGGTGAGAGCAGGCAGGCTTGAGGTGCCCATGGAGCTGGGGGTTAAGGGCCCAGACATGACTGTTCTGCCAAAGCTGGGCTTGAATCACAGTCTGGTCACAGGGACAGAGGCTTTGCAGTCTTTGGGAGCTACATGCTGCTTCCAGTGGTCAAGGGACACTAATTTGCATCTAAAATCTCTGTCATTTTGCGTTGACTCATGTTTAGTTACGTTCCTCAGAGAAACTTGACTACTGTTATTTTTTTGCACTAATCTCTGAAAATGAGGTCCCTCTGGGTACGAGTGGCTCTCGGTGCTGGGTAATTACTGCTCACACCGCTATATAGCAAACCTCCAGTGCTGACCGTGCTTCTTTTGGACTGATACTAATGTCAAGATAGATCAGTATAAGAGTAAGCACCCTACAGTAGTTGATCAGAGGCCTGTTAGCACGTTGTCCGTCCTTAAACAGGCCAGGAAGATGTAACCCAGCTTGTAGCATTGTAATTGATGCAAGACATTTACATGCAACCTTTTGTCAGCTCTGAATAGAAATGGTGTTCGCCAACAAGGCATCATCCCTTACTGAGGTGTAAAAGATCTCCGCTGTGAAGGTAACCGTTAAAATCCAACAGCCCTTCTGTGGAGTGTCTTCCGCACTCTCGGGATTGCTGTCTTGATGAATGCGGTGAATGGTGTTTTACACTATACTTCTGTTTAAGTGTCTGAATATCTCTAACTTGGTTATTGTATTGAGCCATGAACACCTCAGTACACATTGGCTAATGCATGCTGGTACTATGCTCCTACACAGCTGTGTGTAAATATGTTCATACCTGTACCAATCTCGGAATAAAGTACTACAAATGATCATTTAACTTTTTTTTCCTCAGTGTTCAGACAACCCCATCTGGAAAGCCAAGGTACTTGTCCAAATGCTCTATTGTGGATGGATATGAACCCCTTGGACGATCTCAGTAATGTAGAATTCATAGAGAAATACAGGCTGCCCTAGGCTAAAATAATGAGCCTTCTTGGTCTGCTGCAGGATAAATTGAAAAGTGGAACATACTGGAATTTCACCCTCAGCGCACCGTGCAGCTTCTGAAGGCTCTCTGCTTCTCATAGCCTCAGAAAGGCTGCTGTGACCTGCATCTGTACATGCATTGATCAGATTCCTCTCGCACTGCCTTGCATGACACTCAAGCTGGTCCGCATGCCATTGCAGGCATACCTGGTATTGAAGGTGCAGTGGATGGAATGCTCAACCCTATTCTACTGTAACTGAGCAGAAGGTCCTGTCAATCATGCCAGTGTTTATCTTAAGTTTCTCACGTTCCCAAAAACAATTACTTTTATAGGCCGGGACATCTATGGTAACCTAGGAACGATATTTGGGATCTTTGCCGAGAGGAACAGGGGCTCCCTTAGTGTGTTTCCCTAGCTCGTCCCAGCTGATGAGTACAATCTAGGGTGAGGTTCAGGGCTTAGTGGCTGGTAAGACAGATGCATTCAGAGGCTTGAAACGGGACTCAAGCACGAGGCCTCAGGTGCTTGCATTGTTGGTGCCATTGTAAGTCGGTATCTTGAATGGTTAACCTGGGAGCCTGTAGAACAGGGCTGGCCAACCCTGCCTACTGGAGAGCCACCACCCTGCAGAGCTTAGGTGCAGCCCTAATTTAACACACCTGATAGTGATAAACAGGCCCTTCAGAAGCATCGAAACTGCTGTAGAAGCTCAAGAAAAGCCCCCCCCAGGCTCAGAAAGTCAGGAAAACTGTCTGGGAATAGAGATCTACACATGACTGAAAAATCTACACGTGACTGAATGCAAGCATTGACACAAATTTGCATACTTTCAAAATACCTTCCCAGAAAAGGTACTGGAAGTAAGCGTTGATGTCTTCCTCTTGCCCTCCTGGACACTTCCCTTTGATCTGTGTGGTCCCTACGTATCCAACAGCCATGGCAAAGGCAATTATGGAGGAAACCTGCAGACAGGACACTCACCACAACAAAAGAGGAGAAACATTCTACCAGGTTAACGCAAATGAGGCTCTGGCTCAGACTTGTCTGTATTTAAGTGTATTTAAGCTACATGCTCAGGTAAACCACAAAAACATCCCAAAGGTTCTCGCAAGCAAACATCTGTTTGTCCAACTACGGAGGAAACATTCCCCTCCATACACAGCCACCTTAAAATATTAATACCATGGATGAATTCTGCATTTCTGTTAAAATGCTACCAGAAACTATCAAACATCATCCTGCTAAACAAGCCATGCAGGCAGAAAATTCCAGTTGCATTCACTGCTGGTTTTTCCACATTCCTGCTTCTATGCTCCTAAACATGGGTACTAGGAGACAGGCCAGCCCCTCCGCTGTAGGCGGCCCGCCTGATCACGGGCCAACCACACGAGAATATTGCTCTAAATACAGGAATAAATGCGTTTGTAATGTCAGGGTGACAGAGTGGTTGTGCCTCATTTGAGACAAGCCAGATCTTTTCATCTGGAGCAATGGCCGAAGTTAATGAGGTAGAGCATCAGATGCGCTTGTTTTCTTGTTTCTAAACGACAACAAATTTCAGATGGATGGACATAACCAAGTGCTTCTGCTTTAATGTCTCCCCTGTGTACGTTTAGCAAGTGACAACAGGATTTCGTCTTGACTTTGGACCTCTGAAGCAGTCTTTGGGAATTTTCCGCGTCGTAGAATTGGTAAGCTGTTGATATTTTTGAACTTTAAACAATATTACTACTACAACTACTGTTACTTATACTACTACTGCTCCACAGTGGTAGCCACAGCTACCCGAAAAGTTAGCTTTGATAAGATGAAGGAAAGAAAACATTTAGGACAGTTGTGCAAGGCACCAAGGCCACAGTGAAGAACATTGAGCCACCAGTAAAATTCCCTGGCGCAGCCAGATCCCATCCACAGTTTGATGAATGTAGAGATAGTTAGGGCTATTTATAAGGTAAATTATAATGTACGCCAGGCCCTTCCCAAGTTCAGCTTTCCAACAGTATTCGGAAAAGTTAAAATGAATGGGGTAAGACGGGGATTGCCTCAAACGCGCATGGTGGTGCGGTGGTTAGCACTGTCGCCTCACACCTCTGGGACTGGGGTTCGAATCCTGCCCAGTTCCATGTGT
>JAODKL010000128.1:17823461-17835823 GCA_026780765.1 Petrocephalus schoutedeni
ATGATCCAAACTCAATGGTGTTCCCTAACAACTGGATGAGCTCTGCAGCTGTGCGGGAATGATCCAAACTCAATGGTGTTCCCTAACAACTGGATGAGCTCTGCAGCTGTGCAGGGATGATCCAAACTCAATGGTGTTCCCTAACAACTGGATGAGCTCTGCAGCTGTGCAGGGATGATCCAAACTCAATGGTGTTCCCTAACAACTGGATGAGCTCTGCAGCTGTGCAGGGATGATCCAAACTCAATGGTGTTCCCTAACAACTGGATGAGCTCTGCAGCTGTGCAGGGATGATCCAAACTTGAGCTTGACTGCGATTTCCAAGGTGACACATCAGAAGGAAAATCATTAGTATCTAATGACAAAAATAAAAACAACGTTAAAAATGGATGCGATCTATAGGCCTGACCTTCAGATTGTACTGCACTGCACTGCACTGTCGAATGTATAAAATACACATTAAAATGAGAATAAAGCTATAGCCCCGTGCCTGCCTAGCATCCTATCCAGGCTGTCCTCTCACCCTGACCCTGTGAGGATGGATAGCTGGATGCATTAGGTTTTTATTTCTTTTTAAAGGCATACTTAAAAAACACACTGGAGATTTATGGATGCGCACATGAACTATACAAACCATACGACCATTTAATATACAAAATGTTTTTATTCCATTCATTTCCCAGATTGCCCAGTATGCTTAATTTTGGTTATTATTACTATTATTATTATTGTCACATAACTCTGCCACCTAAAGAACCTGCAAATCAAGTCAAGTTTACATCATTCCTCCCGGGCGACCAAACCCCGTATCGCAGGAGGTCGCCCGAGTGCTTGGGCCTCGTGCGGGTGCAGGCAGCTGGCTGCAGTCTTGAAAGTCCCATAAGTGCAGCCCCAGTAGACTTGTTTGTCGAAACTGACCTTTGACCTCCGCACCTCTCCGCGCTCCCCCTTTGCGTCCCATCGCAGAAACTTCAGGACGACGACGACGACGACGCCGAGACGGGGCTGACCGAGGAGGAGAAGGAGCCGGAGGTGAAGGAGGAGGAGAAGCTCGGCAAGCTGCAGTACTCCATCGACTTCGACTTCCAGGACAACAAGGTGGGCGCTTCCAGTGACGTCACTGCACTGGCACAGCGACGTCACTGCACTGGCACAGTGCCCGCAGGAAATGCGTTAAAGGGGACATGGTTCCCATTTAATTACTTCTTTAGCACTTATTTATGCAGCTAGCTATTTTAAGTGTTTTCCAGCTGGGCACAATCTGGGGCTTGTACTAAAGTTCTTTGATTTAAAGTTGTTGTGTTGAACCACTATGTCACCTGCTGCTCAACGGGACCTTAAATGTGACTGTTCTATAGTAGAGCACATTAGGTTCACAAATCTTTAAGCTTCAGAATTGATCTTGTAAATCCCTTGTCTCAAATGTCCTGATCCTAACTAAGATTTTATCCTAAGGCCTTGGTTAGCACCTCACTTGCCAAAGAGTCAGCGTCTTGCAATCACAAGTCTTACAAGTCAGCATCTTACAGTCACCCAAATTTGTTTTTAAAGCCTGCCCAATCTGCCCAAGTCTTAAATTTAAAGCTTCTTCAAATAGTCCTGGGAACTGCATGACAATGCAGAGGTTCTAATTGACAATGATTTCGCTCCGCCATCTCTAAGTACAATCCAAACCTATTCTGCAGGATCATCAGTTAATCAGGCTTGCTCTGTAGCTTCTGAGACAGGCTCCAGACCCCCACACAGAATAATGAATTCGCAGACTGCCTGTGAGAGCTCCCACTGGTGGGGTGGTACACTGTGAGCCACGCGTGCTGTGAGAGCTCCCCCTGGTGGTGCGGCAGACTAAATGAGCCGCGCGTGCTGTGAGAGCTCCCCCTGGTGGTGCGGCAGACTAAATGAGCCATGCGTGCTGTGAGAGCTCCCCCTGGTGGTGCGGCAGACTAAATGAGCCATGCGTGCTGTATTTCTCCAGCTGACAGTGGGCATCCTCCAGTGTGCCGACCTTATATCCATGGACACAGGAGGCACATCTGACCCCTACGTCAAAGTCTTCTTCTTACCGGACAAAAAGAAGAAGTTTGATACCAAGGTGCACAAGAAGACATTAAATCCAGTCTTCAACGAGAGCTTTGTTTTTAAGGTGAGCACATCAATGCATGAATGCATAGGTATTGCGTTGAGCTCTAAAAGCCGACGCTCCTCAAGCTTTCCAAAGTAAATATTCCTTGTGTTGAGTGATTTATGTTGCATTATTTTTCTTTTTTCTTCATCCGAATTTCACGCACCAGTCTAAAGGCTGCACTCACAATCTCATAGAACAAGCACTGAGGCTGCATGCTGTCAGACTGAGGCTCCGACAGGCTGCTCATGAGAACTGCTTAGCGAGCCTCTTCTGCTGCTGGCATTTGAAAAGCGAATCGTGCCAGAGAACCCAAGCGGAACCGTTAGTGGCCGACTCAGCGAAGCTGGGTGACAAATGGTGCCCCTCCCCTGTGCTGATTCAGTGATCTGTCAGGGAGATTGAGTGGGCTGGGGCTCAGCAACAGGGCCTTCTCTGGACTGCCATTTATTGATAAAGAGGGTATGGTGGAATACGTGCCTTATTCGGATTGGCATGCACTGTTTTAGAGGGATTATTTTTTTGAATCAAAGGTCTGGAGAAGTGTAGGACTTCCTAAAAGTGGAGATGTGACACAATTTGATTTTAGACTTAATTTTAGGTGTGCTTTGGGTTTGTTTTCCTATCCGGTTGCTTTTTGTAGGAGCTTGCCTCACACCTGCAGGATTATGGGTTCAGGTGTATCTTCTGCCCTTTCCGCAAGGAGTTTGCATGACCTCACTCGTTTTTGCATGAATTTATTGTCAAGGTGAACTAAATGTCCTTTAGAGTGTGAGTGAGCTGTGCTGGGCTGGCGTCCTGTCCGGATTAACCAATCAGTCCATCATAGCATAACTAGCCCAAACAATTCATTAACGAAGCCAGACAAAATAAAGCGTATAAAAGTGCGGCTCACAAATAGTTAATTGTTCATGTTTTGCGGGCTGTGAAAAGCCGATGCAATGTTTTCCAATTACACTGGCAAGTGTTGCCATTAACACAGCGCACAGCGAAAAGGCATTAATATTCCGCAGGGTAATATGCGACATCAATCATGTCCTGGCAGCGGCTGCATGCAGCCTGCCTGTTTTATTGCGACATGAAACGTAGGAAGCTAACATATATAAGGTGGCTCCTTTGCCTCTGAAATTCCACCACTGACATAAGAACGTAAGAGTTTTTTGCCTTTTGAATTGGATCCAAGCCATTATTAGTTAGTTTTGCCGTCTTCTGCGACGCGCCTGCAGGTCTCCTGAGCGCGCAGGGCCGTCCTGCAGCAACCGTCGCATTTCGTCAGTGTGCAGATGCCGCAGCTCTGGTGGAGCCTGACCTCTCCCCGCTTTGCATGCCATCCGCACCCCCTCCGCAGATCCCCTACCAGGAGCTGGGGGGGAAGACGCTGGTGATGTCAGTCTATGACTTCGACCGCTTCTCCAAGCATGACATCATCGGCGAGGTGAAGCTGCCCATGAACACGGTGGACCTGGGGCAGCCCATCGAGGAGTGGAGGGACCTGGAGAGCGCGGAGAAGGAGGAGGTGACACCTCAATATGCATTAATGAGCCCTCAATGTGCACAAAGGCTTTTATAACGTGAAAAATAAGTGGAGAATCTCAGCTAGTTAGTATTGCGAGTGTAACCGTAAAATGTTTAAAATGATAAATTATGCAGTTTTAAAATCTGAATGGAGAAATTTGATCCTTGTTGCTGAACCTTGGGAGTAAGTTAGCGTGAGTGAGATATTTCTCATTAATTACAATAACAATGAGTTATTTGGGATTTCCCTCAAATACAGCTATAGACATGTGACACTAAGGTGAGTTTGCTGTAATGAGGTTTGTGCAATTTTTCCCCATCTTGTTCTCTGCAGCCTGAGAAGTTAGGTGATATCTGCATTTCTCTGCGCTACGTCCCTACCGCCGGCAAGCTTACTATCTGCATTCTGGAGGCCAAAAACCTGAAGAAAATGGACGTGGGTGGACTTTCAGGTTGGGGCCCATTTCAGGCCTGCTGTACAGTACCTTTCATGCAAAGGTTCCCCAGGGCATGAGCATATGGTAATGAGTGGAGCTTGCAAAAAAGACTGAAAAAAAGAAAAAAGACAGACGTAGCTGTGTTTCAATACAAAGTTTAAAAGAGGTACAGGGAAGGAGCTGCTTTGTGGATGTGTAATGTCCTATTGTTCTGTTCTCCACAGGCATGTCAAGGGTGGCTCCTAGTGGCCGCTCCGTGTAACAAACTCTATACACAGGGGTCCCTTCAGTAACCATAGAGCAGGGGTCTCCAACTCCGGTCCTGGAGAGCTACTGTCCAGTAGGTTTTCTATCCTACCTGGTTTCTGATGAGCCACAGCAGTTCTCAGGTAAATACCAGGAACAGGTGTGGCTCATGAAAAGGCAGGGAGAAAAGGAAGCCTACTGGATAAGAGCTGTCCAGCACCTCCAGATATCCTGAGATAGATGGGTGGATGGGTGGATGGGTGGATGGATGGATGGATAGATAGTTAGATAGATAGATAACTAAGAATTTTCTGCCAGAAAACATAAAAAAGTAATCCATCCAACTTAAAGCTTCAGTCAATAAAAGCTGTTTCTCTACATCCTCCTTATAACCAGTATAACCAGATCTTGTGTCCACAATCCTCTGGCAGATCCCTACGTGAAAATCCACCTCCTTCAGAATGGTAAGCGCTTGAAGAAGAAGAAGACCACGGTGAAGAAGAACACACTGAATCCATACTATAATGAGTCCTTCAGCTTTGAGATCCCGCTGGAGCAGATGCAGGTGCAGTGCTGGCCCTCTACAGTACATATGCAGTGCTGGCCCTATACAGTACATATGCAGTGCTGGCCCTATACAGTACATATGCAGTGCTGGCCCTATACAGTACATATGCAGTGCTGCCCCTCTACAGCACATATGCAGTGCTGCCCCTATACAGCACATATGCAGTGCTGGCCCTCTACAGTACATATGCAGTGCTGGCCCTATACAGCACATATGCAGTGCTGGCCCTCTACAGTACATATGCAGTGCTGGCCCTATACAGTACATATGCAGTGCTGGCCCTCTACAGTACATATGCAGTGCTGGCCCTATACAGTACATATGCAGTGCTGGCCCTATACAGTACATATGCAGTGCTGGCCCTATACAGTACATATGCAGTGCTGCCCCTCTACAGCACATATGCAGTGCTGCCCCTATACAGCACATATGCAGTGCTGGCCCTCTACAGTACATATGCAGTGCTGGCCCTATACAGCACATATGCAGTGCTGGCCCTCTACAGTACATATGCAGTGCTGGCCCTATACAGTACATATGCAGTGCTGGCCCTCTACAGTACATATGCAGTGCTGGCCCTATACAGTACATATGCAGTGCTGGCCCTATACAGCACATATGCTTCTTAAGATTCCAATTTTAGACAATAGCTGAAGCATAGTCAGTCTATAAAATGGGTCCTTGAAAGTGGTGATCAGTGTATTTGTTTTGAATTTTGTACCACAATCCTGTGGTTTCTGGGTGTATAGTCACACCAAGGTGGTCCCTTCATTCTGAGAGCCTGGCTTGCGCGCTGTCCATGCTCTTAATTGTATTTTAATGTGTAGATGATGTAGCCACCGAGGGCTGGGATGCGCATCTGCGTGAGGACATAATTACAGCTCAATGGGAGTTACAGGCCAGGTGGCACTTTCTGTTAACAAGCCCAGCAGATGCAGGGAAGAGAGACCCAGGACAGCAAGGCGTGAGAGTTCAGGAGCTAGATCATCCATACAGTGCTTTGCGTTCCTGATTATCTCTCGCTGTATTTAATTACCGCAGATTTTAGGTTTTTCTCAGTGCAAGAAAAAACATTTTCATAGATTTCTCTGAATATATTCATATGTTTAGCTAGTCTCAAGTTAGAAGGTAAGCTCCTGGACTTAATTTACTATTAATCGATACAATCCATACTATTGATTTGATAGATAACAGTGAAACTTCTGAGAGTGGTGCTTTTATTAGCCCAAGAGTTTATTTTCCAAGAGTGCCGGCGGCGGTGTGTGGCTTGGGAGGTCAGGTCCCAATGCCTGTGATGGGGAAGTTGCAGGTTTGGACACGGCCTTGGCAAAATGGTCATATCTCCGGGCCCCCCCCTGATCCGTGGCTGTCCTTCACGGCCAAGCTTGCCCTCACCTGTATATGTATCTCTGTGTTATAGAGGGGGTGGGTGAAAAGAGAACCAGTTGTCATTATTATTGTTTAAAAGGACTGATACTTGGTGTTATCTAGCACATGAAGGCAGAGTAGTCGCAGACGGCCCGCCTGACTCCTTCTGCTCTGTCTCTCCTAGAAAATTGTGGCGGTGGTTACCGTGCTGGATTATGACAAGATCGGCAAGAATGATGCCATCGGGAAGGTCTTCGTGGGCAGCAAGGCGTCGGGCACGGAGCTGCGACACTGGTCCGACATGCTGGCCAACCCCCGGCGGCCCATCGCCCAGTGGCACTCCCTCAAACCCGAGGAAGAGGTGGATGCCATATTAGCCTCTCTGTCGGGCAAGAAGTAGCCCCCCCATACGACCAGTCACCCAACTAACTCAAAACCCCAACACTGCATGACATCCAAGGGTTAACAACCATGACATGGTCAAATCCATACATCATCTAAAATCCAGAAAATTAAGAGAAAAGTAAGAATGTTCTATTCTTACATTTTTTCATTTATTTCAACAATTTCCATCAATTAAAATAAATAAAAAAAGAATAATTTAGTTAGGCAAAGCGTGGACAGTACAGGAAACATACAAGGGATTGGAAGAGATTGTTTATCCAGGCTCATCATCCGTTAAATATTTTATTTTGGAGTACTTAGATACTTTTTAAGTTATTAATTTATTTTGTTGTTAGTTGACATGGAGGGGTGCACACTGGTGCAGTGGTTAGCACTGTTGCCTCACACCTTCTGGGACCAGGGCTTGAGTCTCTGCCATGGCTCCATGTGTGTGGAGTTAGCATGTTTTCTTCGTGTCATTGTGGGATTGTCCCCCAACCCTCTCCCACGTGAGTCCGGAAACATGCTGAGGTTTCTGGGAGTTGCCAAATCGCCCATAGGTGTGAGTGGTGTGTGAGCGTGCCCTGCCTTGCACCTGTAGCCTCTGGGATAGGCTCCGGACCTCCAAGTCCCTGAATAGGACAAGTGGTTTCAGACAATGGGTGTATGGATGGTTTACATGGTGTCATCTACTAAATGATGAAATCAGTGGAGGATAGCTGGCGATGACATTGAAGCATCCATTTTCTGAATAAACACGCCTAAATTCTGGCAGTACAGGAACTGATGGGGTCTTGTAGGTATGGAATTCCAATCTGCCTGCCCTGTCAGTTTGGGTGAGGTACATTCTGGGTTTGTAGGTCAGTCCCTGGTTCGGGTTAGGAAATACAGAGAAGTGATTTATGAATAACACAAATGATCTTTATTTATTTTCTGTTTGTTTATCTGTTCATCAGTTTAAAATTTGTTTACTTGTGAATAATTTTCCGAAGCACCTCCATGCTTCATGGCTGTATTTGGGGATGGTTTTGTCACCTTTTCCACTCAGACAAGTTTTGCTCGTGTTGGGAAGAAACAAGTGGAATTTCACCTACGCAAGGGTCAGCTTCTCTGTGCCTTTAGCATGAAAACGTTCATTTACAAAAGCAAATAGGTTTTTATTTTCTTTCTTTGATGGACGGGATGTTTGTGATGTATATGTATAGTGTACTTAGGTTCATGTATTTATTGTTTGTGTGTTACTGAGGAACAATGTCTTCCAAATCAATGGTTGATTGGACCTCTGTCTTAAGGACTGAACTTTAAGGACCCCACAAATGGGACATTTGTGAGGTGCCTTTACTACTGCCTGCAATCTACCACCTTCCACATAAATGCTTCCAGATCATTGCCTCATTCATCAGCCATGGAGTTTTTTTATCTGTGTTTCGAAAACATGTAAATGCTATTCCTGGCTTCCCTATTAAGCAATTTGCAGTAAGAAAGTGGAACTGTAAAATTCTGAGGAATAGCTATATAAATGTACTAATCAGTGCCATACTGTCTTTTACATTCAAACCAATTTAAGCATTTTACATTAACAAAATACTTCATAAACATAGATTTAAAATAGATACTTTTCCATTGAAGAGATTCTAAAATAAATGTAACATTTAAGCTCCGAAAATGTTGGATTAGAATGGTTAAAACGTAGAGAGAGAGCAGTTTTAAAAATCTGAACGTGTATAGTGAATTACATTAATTTCACATATGTTTATTTTATGGTTGCTATATCAGGGCATTACAAGTCTACCTTAAAATCACGCACTTTATTTTACGTCATATTTTACGTCACCCTGTTCCTTCATACGTCATACTCATATGCACTGGCATCCGATGAGAGCAGCGTGAAGCCGCCGCTTTTCGCTCTCCGTCAGTCTCCTGTCGTTCTAACACATTCGGAGCGGTTTGTCGTTCATTCGGCACCGTCACCGGTACCCCAGGCTGCCCGATTAACCTGAATGCTCCTGCGGTGTAAGCTAGGGGGCGCTGGAGAGCAGCCAACGGCGTGAACGTGACCGAGCCGCCTATCCTATCGTATTTTCATCGGTCCCATTAGAATAATCAGTTTAATGTATCGGTAATTTTATACCTGACTGCATAGATTAATCAAACTTGTTCTCAAAACACCAAAAACCGCGCAGTCTATCAATTTTATCTCACAAAAGAAACATTTCGTGGCTGAGTGTCATTTAGATGCAGTCAGCGGCATGATTCCCGTCACCTCACATTTTTTTTTAAATTATAACTTTAGAAATATCTACTGAAATACTGTTATCTGTGTATTGTCTTCTTTTTGTCAACATTTTAAAAAATACATTTGCAAGGAAGACTTCCTCAGATTGTGTTGATAAGGTAACAGAAGCCTGTGTGAACGTGCGATGATTTTTTCAGAAACAGATTTTCTAGTCACACTAACTTTTTATGTGCAAACATACAATAACAATATTAATAATAATAGCCATGTTTCCAGATGTTCAGATGTGGTCAAAGCCATGGGATAATAATAATAATAATAATAATAATAATAATAATAATAATAATACATATCAAAAATAATAATAACAATAATATCAGGCACCAGGCCCCTGTGAAACTGACCAGGTTAACCCGTTAGAAGGTAGATGGATGGATTGATGGATGGATGGATGGATGGATGGAGGAATGGGCGGACAATAATAAATCATTATGACTATAACAGAGCAGTCAGTTTACACAGAACCATAAGAAGTGTCGCAAACACAGAGATTTGAATATCTGCAACCAAAAAGCCATCCTTCAAGCATCATTGTGTGTCTTTTATTCTGAAATACAGAGAACAGCCAATCAAATAAACAAAATGCAGAAAATAAAGCACTAATCAGCAAACGGGAACATTCATTAAACAGCCCATCGGTGTGTAGTTTTGCTCATTTCCCTCTCTCTCTATATATAAATATATACATAGAAAACATTTGTTAATATTGCATGCTTCTATACAATACTGTATATAGCAGCATGTTTTAAAGGCAAAGCAAAAAAGATATTGTGTATGTGTGTCATTTACCATTTTAATAATAAAATTTGGAAAACGTATTTTTTTCTGCATCTTTCATGGGACGCGTGCGGGACGTTGCGGTAAATGTACAGTATGATATCGAAGCTGCCGCTTTCTTTCGTTTCGGGACTAAACTACAAGATTCCCATGACGGAGCATCATTTAGGAAAACAGCTGGGCTGCATGCGCGCTTCCCGTGAGGACAATTAGGGGCTAGTTTACCGAAGAAATGGGATACACTGCTGGACTTTTGTGCTGAATATTTGGATTGCTTTAAATGGTGGTGGTGGTGGTGGTGGGGAGGGGGGGGGGTTGCTAAAAACTGTAAGATCTATAGATTTTAAAATCATGGTTAAAGGTTCTTTAATCCTTCCCTGGTTCCCATGGTGATGAATTGCACACTTAAGGAATACGGTCATTTCATTTCACTTTTTTGTAGTCCCTTTGTAGATTTTTTCCAACTGTTGTCAATTATGAGGCGATCGGAATGTGACGTTATCTCATTTTCGCCACATCTGTCACGCTTGCCCCTGGCCCAGAGAGAAGGGACAGGCAGTACAAATAGCGGGTGTCAATATGATTAAGCGCATTTTCGGAGACGCCCTTAGTGGGAGTGACGTCAGAGCCCTGAACGCTGCCAGATGCCCGCAGCGCCCTGCAGTGACGTCACAGGCGCGGCTGCTGTCGTCACAGGCAGCGATAGCTACAGACCCCCTCTCCAGCCATTTTGCTCTGCATGTCCACACATTTGTTTTAATCCCAACACAAGGTGCGTTTTTCATTGAAACCCCTGTGTCAGTGTATTGCCGAGCTTCCCCAGTCCACAGCGGCGTATTAAGGCCTGTTTGCAAACTCCCCTCCAGTAACAACTTGATTCAATATCGGTGCCCTTCCTTACATTAGAGAAGGAAAAAAAATCCTTTGTGCTCAGTTTAAATGCCACCCCCCCCCCCCCCCTCAGGAAAATCAGTCATAAGATTTGATTTGTTGGTTGGTTGAATCATATGTATATTATAAACTAGCGATGAGACAGAAAAAATTTAATAATAATAAAGCCATATAACTTGAATATTGTATAAAATGTTGATTTTAATTTTACTAGACGCGTGAACATGTGACTTCTGTGTGTCTGCCTGTTGAAGTTCTAGGATGTTGTTCAAATAATTTATATGTACTTAGTAATTTATCTATAATTATTTTTATTTTGCCGTTTGTAAATGCTTTTATTTTATTGAGCAAGATGTATAGAATCACATACAATAATAAAGATACAGCCACATTGTATATATTTTGTGTGGTAAGTGTATAAATTAATACATACATGTCTTTATTCTTTATTCAGAGTTTCACACTGGGTAGCATGATACTGTGGTGCTGGAGGTATGTCATTAACATCAGCAACACCTTTACTAGGTGCACCTAGCTAGTAACATATAAGACTGCCTTCAGAAATGCTTGTGGGACTTTTACTCACACAAACATGTTCTGAAGGCAGAACAAATAATGATTGGTTAAGAGACATAACCAATCAAATTGTAGAGGAGGCAGGTCCAAGGGACTAGAGGACACAGGACCAAGACATCTGATTGGTTGATCTGACCTCCGACACAAGATCTGATTGGTTCTTTCTCTTAACCAGTCATTTTGCATTCGGCCCTCAGAACATTTGTGTAACTAAAACTCATATGAGCTCCAGAGATGCTTCAACAGTAGGCCATGTCTTCAACAGTAGTGCATGTCTTTTTGCAAACTACTGTTGTACTGAACTGATGTTTTTTTGCACGTTGAGTTTTATTGAGTCTGTCCATTCTCAGCACACCTCACTCAGTAACAGTATTATTTCCAACTGAAGTGCACCTGACTGGACGTTTTTCGCTTATTGCGCCATTCCCTGTAAACCCTGACCGTGGTGTGTGAAAATTCCAGGAAGGCAGCTGTTTCTGACACACTGAGACCTCCCCGCCTGGCAGGAGCAGTCACACCACACTCACGGTCACATCAATCAGGCAAAACCTTGTGCTGCTCTTTGTTTGGAGGAGTTGGTTTTTTATTTTGACAAGAAGATAATAAACTGACCGCTGAGTCACTTGATGAGGAAAAAGTATATTTGTGGGGAAAAACTATTTTTTTATTGTTTGAGGTTGGCTCCTTAAGGAGGTCAGTCCTCTTGTACTATGAAATAGAATCAATTCACAAACTGTCCAAAGAGTAAATGAGAAACGTGAAAATACATAAACATCTGGAAGGGTCAGGCCAAGGACATCCAACTAGGTTTGATCTTTCATATTTACAAAATGACAAAGTCACAGGAAGGACGGGGCACCTCACTCTTGCCATCAAGGACCTTACACTGGAATGAGAGCGATGACTCTTAATTTGACGCCTGGCATCCCCCCCCTCTCCAATGCCCCAAACATGGCACCCCATTTCATTTCTTTCATTGGCCTGCTTGTGTGTATTGTAGTGTTGTGTGTATTGTAGTGCTGTGTGTATTGTAGTGTTGTGTGTATTGTAGTGCTGTGTGTATTGTGGTGTTGTGTGTATTGTGGTGCTGTGTGTATTGTAGTGCTGTGTGTATTGTAGTGCTGTGTGTATTGTAGTGCTGTGTGTATTGTGGTGTTGTGTGTATTGTAGTGCTGTGTGTAT
>JAODKL010000128.1:18298142-18308386 GCA_026780765.1 Petrocephalus schoutedeni
TTTGCGAGCCTCCCCGTTAGAGGCTCATGCTTAATGCGCCCTACGGACCTGTGATGCTTGTATTTGTCTTTATATGACACTGCCAGGTTTTGCGAGCCTCCCCGTTAGAGGCTCATGCTTAATGTCCCAGTGACATGGGAAAGGCGCCCTACAGACCTGTGATGTTGTATTTGTCTTTATATGACACTGTCAGGTTTTGCGAGCCTCCCCGTTAGAGGCTCATGCTTAATGCGCCCTACGGACCTGTGATGCTTGTATTTGTCTTTATATGAAACTGCCATAAGTCCAGCCCTGTAGTGCTGGTGGTGCGGTTTTAATGGCTCCTGCCTGTTATTAATGTTCTTGAGTAAGAGTCAAACCAAAAAGTCCATAACCTGCTGGGTGGGGAGTCATTCCGTCCTGGTGATTGTGAATCCAGCCACATTGAGCTGAACCCTGAGCGTGCTTGTGTGCCATGGGGGTGGTGGTCGCCATCCATGCGAGCCCCCTGCCCCCCGCCTTGGTACCTGCCTGCCCCCCCCCACGCATCTTTACCATCCCTCCCAGGTGCTGCTGGTGAGCAGCAGTAGGCATCCTGACAAGTGGATCGTCCCTGGGGGGGGGATGGAGCCAGAAGAAGAGCCCAGCGTTGCTGCTGTTCGGGAGGTTTGTGAAGAGGTCAGCCATTTTTATAGCGCCCTGTCTGTCCTGAACACCTGCTTATATCCTAACTGACTTTTCATATGCGGAGAAAGTCTGACTGCTGCCTGGCTAAGATCTGCTCATAAATCTGTATGCTTTGTGACTTACTGTAATGTTAATTTGTCAGTGTACACTCTCCTGCAGGATTTATAATGCATACAATACTCTTTAACATTTCGTAATTAGAATTTTGCTCTCTCACGAAGCACATGCCCCATTGCTGTCTGGGTTCCCGGCATCTCTGAATATAAAAGCTGCCAGTTGCTTTTCATCTCTGAATAGTTGAACAGTTGTTGCTTGTCAAAGAGGCTTGTGATCTCCTTACCAGAGATGCAAAGTTGAAGACCATCTTGGCTGATTCCTCTCAGGAGCCAGATTTGATCTCGCTTTAGTCGCAGTGCTTGGCTCCGTGGGTTCGGCCTGTGAGCCTGCGACCAGGACCAGGAGGTCACCTGTGTAAATCGCAGGGTCAGCAGTGTGATGTTACCTTTGGCCCCTTGAGGAGGGATCTTGCCTCCATTTGCTACAGGGACTGGCCGAGACAGCTTTCTCAGTCTTACATTGCTTTGAATACAAAAATGTACGAATAAATAAAATGCACTGTAATGCATATCTTGATAGTTTATCGGGCCAAAGTGGCACCTTGTTCAAGGTTACAGCAGTAGGATGATCAAACATTTTGGTCTTGTGATTAGTTATTTAGCAGCTATCCTGGGTACTGGGTTTCCTGAGAGCGTTGGAAACGCGGCTGGAGTGTTTTTTTGCCCTCTTTTGGGGGAGGGGCATGTAACACTAGCCAATTTCAGGCCATCTGCTCGGCTCCCAGGTCATCCAGTTGGGCTGTTTGTTGATCCCGCCCCCTCTTCACGAAGTACGGCATAAAGGGCTAGCACCTATACCCCCATGCCATTTCGGGTTGTGGATGCCCTCTTAGCCGCCACAAGGCACTAAGCCAAAATTTACAGCTGCCCTTCACGCCCCGCTTCGCCCGTGGCCTTGAACACCGGGGGTCCAGTTTAAGCCGTCCTCCTTTATGGACTCTGTGTCGATCTTCCCCGCATGCAGAGCTGAGGGATCCGAGTATTGCCGTTTTAAGATCACTCTCCCACCCCTTTACCCCTTTGACTGGGCAGTAAAAGCAGACTTGGCTGTTCCTGCTCCCTGCGTTATCGCTGATCGCGAGAGCCAAGGATCAGCGTCTGGGTAAGAAGGCCCGTGTTACGGCGGACGGTCTTCTGGGGGGCGGGAATCGCTGCAGGGCCTTGCCAGCAGTCACCCGGTGCTTCTGGGTGACGAATGAGCTGTGCCATTCTCACAGACTCTTTTAATATGCAGTTTTTTTCTGTGGGTGTAAATTCTCTTTTACTTGGGATCCCTGTGACTCAGTGTTCTCTGGTTCTGGGGGTCAGCTGATGTTCTGACCATGGTAAAGGGACATGTTGCATGTGTGGTCCTCCCGCCCCCCTCTCGCTGATGCACATCTGTGGCTGTTAGCGCTGTATGAAATGTCCTCCAGCTGCTTCAGCTGTGAGCTTCTCGGTTATATACGGACCGTTTGCAAACTCTAACACTCCACGTCATGATTATTAACATCCCTGGTTTATTAAGGTGACTGTGGATCGATAGTGACTGGTCACCTGCTCTGAAGGCAGGCCCGTCTGTTTTCCCCAGTGGTTCTGAGAGCTTGTTACCTACTGGCTGCTCCCTGGGTCACCACTTCCAAATATGGGGGATTCTTGGCTGCTCTGGGCAGCCATGAGATGGGGCCTCGGTGCTCGGACGGCTTGGCTGCCGTTTGAGGGTTTGCGGTCTCCCCTTCCTGGCTGAAAGAGACATCACAGCCCTGTCACAGGGGCCCCTCGGGGCCAAGTGGTATATTGCTGTGGCAGGTGGGGGTGGCGCTTAGGTGGCCTGTACTGTGAATGGATGATCCATAGCCCAAGCAGTCCAATGCCGGCAGACTAAGTGCCCAATGGAACATGGGTGGTGTGATAATCCCTCTCGCTGCTGCTCTCCAAGCTGTATTTCTTCCATGTTGGACCTGTGTCCCATGGAGCCTGGAGCTCAGCCTGGTTTGTGCTCTGTCAGAAATGGTTTATATGATAGAAATGTCTGGCAGTGACCGAGGTGGGCGTGTGTTGGAGTGGGTGCTGGGGGAGGGGTAATCTCCATCCACAGGCCCCCAGCCACATGACGCCTCTGTCTTGCAGCTACTTGGGTTTCTCATACCACCCCCCCCTTTCGGAAGTGGCAATGATGAGATTCACCGTCATTGTCCTCGTCCCCCAGGTCTGGACCATATCATGGCTACTGTAGTAATGCCATTCTCCACCGAATGATGCTGCTTGCTTTTTGATTCACCTGGACATAGGCTTGGGCGATATGTCGATATTATCATTGCAATTTTGGCAGTCTTTGCTAACAATATCAACTTTTGCTTTGAAACAACAACCACCAAACACGTGTTACACCCGCACTGAAAAAAACAAAGACTACTGACCTGGTCATGAATAAAAATACTAGATGGTTTTCATGCTTGTTCTCAATCCCATGTTCATACATGAACTCTGGACACTTTCTGGAGTTGCCCTTCCACATCTGTGCGTACCAAAGATTTTCCGTATCGCAGGCGTTTACTACAACTAGTAATATTCTGGTTAGTACGGTGGGTGATGCTCAGGTAGAGCACGCAGCAGGCTGGACATGACACATCCTGTGTCCTTCTGCAGTGGCGACTGCTTTTGCTTTCATATCAATTCTACATTTATTTGAACATGCGCAATATCAACAGAATAATGGGAAGCCATATACAGGCATGAAACGGCTGCATATTTTTCCATTTTGGCACCCGTGGCTTGATAGAAATATCATTAACATGCGCACTCACTTGCGTGGAATTCTCCGGAAAATGTCCTGCTCCAGGATTTAACAGGGTAAAGTGTGTTAAGTGTCCGGTACATTTCTGTTGACGTATACAGCCCCTCTGGGTAATTGTCTAGAAAAGTACTGGGCGGCAGTGCTTGTCTGAATAGGGCTTAAGAGCGACATCAGGTAACTTCCCCCTTCTGGCTAAATCCTGCAGTTTTTGTGAATGAGTGACTGCTAATGTTAAAGGATAAGCTAATGTAGCCATGGGGGTATTATCATATCCCAGCATGCTCGTGGGTGATGTGTATGTTACCCGTGTCAAACGTGAACCCTGTGTGATCCGCGGGTCCCTAGCTTTGTATAAACCCTGACCCTAACCGCCGTGTGTGTGCCTGACAGTCTGCCGTCTGACTTCCGTGTGTTTCTGCTGTTGCGATTGGTTCAGTATCTGTTTAGTGCTTACTTAGGTTCTGTTAAGGACTTAATAAATGAGCCTCGTCCTTCCACACCAGTCTTCTCGTCATATGCTGTCCAGCACCACAGTAACGTAAACTGTAATGTTGTCTATCATGATATTATGGAAAGACATTTTGGCAAGTTTGCAAACTGCATATCGCCCAAGCCTACCTGGACAAGGGAGTACCTGGAAATTCTGCACCCAGGCCCTCTACGTTCCCATTCAGCAGGAATGATGGGATGGGCTCATCCTCAGTGCCCCCCCTCCACCGCTCCCCCCGGGGCAGGCACCGGCCCAGAAGGTGTCGCGTGTGTCAGCGGACTCACGGCCTATTAATAGCACAGAACTGGAACCCGAGGAAGATGGAGCAGTTGTGATGCCAGTGGGGGTTAGCCCTGACTCCTCTCCGGAACCCCCATGCTCTGACACCCCTGCACCATACTCTCACCTCTCCGGTTTCGTGTGTTTGACGTCTGCTGCCCGTGAAATTTTCTCTGGGGCCCCTGCCTGTTGCACTACTTTTTTTTTATTTTATTATTTTTTTTTTTAATATTTCTTCAGGACATTTTTGGGAACTTATTTTTGGAGCATGTATGACTTGGGCATGTGTGTTATTGACGTGCACAGAAGCATACGTCACAGGGCCACGGAGGGTCCGGCGAGAAGCCTGGTGTCCTGATTCCACTGCCGACTGAGCCCTGTGTGCCGATTTTCTGTCAGACCCGCTTCACTCACACCCTTCCTGGAAGTCCCCCTTCAGTCTGTCGTCATGACGATATGCCCTGCCCCCAATTCGCCACTGCCATTGGAGCCTTCAGAACTCTGTCGTGGGCCTCATTTGTTAGCTGACATTCAAATACGTGCTACAGAAAATGGAGGATGCTAGTTGTACTGCTACTTCATAGCAATGGAAAGCAAGCAAAAGATGTTCATAATACAAATTATTAATGATTAATAACCAATCATGTTATCTCCTGTAGCACAGCTGAAGTAATGCTTAGATTTAGTTGCTAAAAAATATATTTATATATAATCATTAAGATGTAAGGCACCAAAACCTGTTCAGTTCAGTACAGCGTAACAACATAATTAACATTGCTTTATTTAACAAATCACTATTTAAATAAATGATTTTAATCCAAAGCCTTTAATGCCTTTACACTGAAAGCACTGCGGTCCCTACCCGATCTGCGCGCGCATGCACATGTTTTACGGTACCGCAGATCTGCGGTCCCTACCCGATCTGCGCGTGTTTTACGGTACCGCAGATTTGCGGTCCCTACCTGATCTGCTCATGTTTTACGGTACCGCAGATCTGTACAGCCATGCGATCTCACAACTATTTGTGAGCGCAGGAACTAATTTTTCATTCAATACCGTCGACACAGTAAGCTGACAGCTACTCCTCTCGCATGGGAGTTACAATATTACATAAATACATACTGAGCAATAAACATGCACAGTTGTTTTTGTTAGGGTTAATTACGCCATAAGCAGGACAGGACTATATGCATGCAGATAGGGCAGCAGCACCAGCGTCTGTGTGGGCGCATGTGTGAGAGTCTCCCCAGGCATCGCGCACGCCAGAGAACACTCTAGATCAGGGCTGCCCAACCCCGCTCCTGGAGAGCTACCACCTTGCAGAGCTTAGGTGCAGCCCTAATTTAACACACCTGATACCGATTATCAGGCCCTTCAGAAGCATCTCAGTATTAGATTCAGCTTTGCTTCAACATAGCCGACTCTAATTGAGACGTCAGACCTTATCGATACTCCAGGGGCCCGTCTCTAATTAAAATAAAAACAAATAATTTTTATTTTGAGATACTTTATTGATCCTTGTGAGGAAATTGTCTTCTCACCACCCCCAACCTTGCTTAGGTTAAGCTTGGCCGTTAAGAGCAGCCACCTCATGCAGTGCCCAGGGAGCTGGGGGTTAAGGGCCTTGGCCGTTAAGAGCAGCCACCTCATGCAGTGCCCAGGGAGCTGGGGGTTAAGGGCCTTGCTCAAGGACCCACAGACATGCCGAGGCTGCGCTTGAACCAGCAACCTTCTGGTCATAGAAGCTTAACCCACTGAGCCACACTCAGAGATTTAGCTTTGATTACCTTTAATAATACCTGGAAGATGCTTTGCCCATTATGAGGACATAACGTTTACTGTTTATTCAACTGGTTAATCATGCAGGATTCCCTAAAGATCAGCCGTAATAATAGCCCAATAGCATTCAGTGGATCCCTAGAAAGTGGATCCACTGGAACACAGACAGTGTGCATTGCCTTGAGAATTTTTGCAAGCAGTATTTTTTGTATATTGTAGCCGATGCAGAAAATCCATGCAGTTTGCCGGGCAATTGGCAACATCTGTTTGGCCCTGAAATGTATCTCTGGGCTGTCCTGGTTTTTCCTGTGTGTATATATATACACACACACACACACACACACACACACACAGTCTTAGGCATTTGTTTTTATGGTCCAGTGGTCTATGGTTTTATGGTCCAATGTTCACATGGATTTTTGGTTTTCAAATATACACAGATATTTCTGAAAACGCATGATTATGGAAATTTGCCTCAGATTTCTTGAAAAGTCATGGAATTATTTTGGTAAAAATGTGTACAAACCCTGTACATTGCTTATCCAAAATATCTTTTAAAAGACGTTGAAGCTTCTTCACCACCACGTCAGTGCATATCCCACTGACGTACACCCATTCATAGCACAGTCACACTCCGCATCTCGTCATTAATTGGTTCCGAGGGCCCCGGCTTAAGCTGATTTTTGATGTAACCAGAGAAAATGCCTGAAAAGAACTAATGGGTGCAGTAATTTTCATTGATGCACCTTTAATTCGTTACAAAAGTCAGTGTTCACTTTGCAGTCATAAAAGGCAATGTCCACCTAGTATTCAGAAAAACAAAATACAAATTACTGTAATAAGTGACTACATTAAATATTTCATACTGTTTCATCAAAATAAATTACATAATTTACGTACATAATTGTTTATCAATGTAAATGGACCATGATAATTTAACTGAATTCTGTTCATTGTTTACTTAAAATCATCTAATTCTTACAAGCAATAAGCTGCTTAACAAATTGTGGCCGTAAGTAAATGTCCCTACAGTATCAAAAAATGTTTTGCCTGTAATGGTTTCCAGTAAGGATTTCCCTGTGTTGTTATTATTAGTACCTTTGGTCCCTAAGATAAGTCTTTTGTGCAGGCAGCACCCAGCGGCAGGTGTAGGTCCCGTGGAGGGGGAGGGGATACTGTGGCAGGACCATTCCCCACTGGGGGGTGTTGACAAAGGCAAGCAGGGCGAGCTTCTGGGTGCAGGCAGGACAAGCTGGCAGCCGGGTGAATTCCAGCTGGCAGTGTGTGGTGCTAATCCTTCCTGTGGTTTCCTTGACAGGCTGGCGTCAAGGGGACGTTGGGGCGGCTGGTGGGAATATTTGAGGTGAGTCTCCCCCACCCCCTCCCCGCCCATGGAGTCTTAAACACATGATGCTGCTTCTGCTATTTGATTGCACGGCAACTGCTATCTGATACTCCTGTAGTGTATTTTTTAATGTATCACACTGCCTGGCCAAAAAAGTCACTGTTTGAATTGAAATCGGCAAGTACTTAAGAGCCGATGATTGGATCATTATTACAGCCCAGCAGCGTTATGCAGCAATAAAGTGAGTACGTGAATCCACTGAATGGCCAGGTTGCCCCATCAATAGATCTTTTTCTTTCCTAACGGTATGGGAATTTTCCAGGATGATAATGCCGAGATTCACCTGGCTCAAACGGGGAAGGAGTGGTTCAGGGAGCATGAGAATAAATTTTCACACATGAATTGGCCACCACAGAGTCTTGACCTTAACACTACCAACACTACCTTAACACTCTTTGGGAGTGGTCCAACTCACCTTATCATCAGTGCAAGCTCTCTAAGAAAATTATGTTAAGATGTTGCATATGCACGTGGAAATTATGCCATAATGAATGCACCATAATCAAAGCTAAAGGTGGTCCAAAGAAATATTAAAGTGTGCAGCTTTCTTTTAGGCCAGGAAGTGTATTTTCTTGCTATGATGTTCCCTCACGCTGACGCTTGATTCGCTTCAGAACCAAGACAGGAAGCACAGGACGTACGTCTATGTTCTCATTGTCACAGAAGTCCTGGAGGACTGGGAGGATTCAGTCAACATTGGTACGTTCTTTCCCACACACCGCCTTAACTGACACGTCGCAGAAAGACGTCCTGTGTTAATCAACGCCTGTCATTCTTATCCCCAGATTTTATTCACTGGTGGTCATTTTCATAGAAATGTTGTTTAAAGAAAATATATCCAACTGTGGTAGTGGAGGTCCCTTTGGTCAGCTAGTCTGGCGTAATCTATGCCTGAAATTCCATGGATCCACGACATAAGATCACGTTCAGCTGAGGAAACAAATTCCTGAGTTCAGATTAGATTCAGCTTTGTCACTGTGCAAAGTACAATGAGTCATTACTGCTGGACGAACCTGCTCTAATTTATCTGAAAAGAAATTATCTGAAATATATTCTTAAGCTTATAACATTATCCAGTTGTATAATATGCCACTTAATAGTGATGGACAAAATGACACATCAGAACCATTTTCTGTACTTTCTGACCCCACTAGATGGTGCTGTATGTTCAAAAAAGGGCACAAAGCATGCCCCCAAACAAACCAAGAGCACCATCTAGTGGTGTCAGAAAATACAGCGAATGGTTCATGAAGCATCATCTTGTCCATTGCAACTACTTACAATATCTCTTGTGAGCTGAGTCGCTCTGCCCCTCTCTGCGCACGTGCCGCTGATCTGCTTCTCTGGCATGCTGTCACCTCTCCTCAGGGAGGAAGAGGGAGTGGTTTAAGACGGAGGAGGCGCGCGAGCTGCTACGTTGCCACAAGCCCGTGCAGGCGTCCTACTTCGAGGCACTGCGGCAGGGTTGCCTGACCAGCAATGGAACCCCCATGCTGGCCACGATATCCGGGGAGCTGCCGGGAGCCTACAGCCTCAGCCAGAGCTCTGTCTCGGGCATCAGATAACTACGCCGGGGTGGGAGCTGCACCTCGGAGCCTGGGACACAGCCGCATCCACTCCCCCCCGCCGCCCCCCCCATCCCTGTCCCGCTGCTCGACCCCCAACCCCTCCCCACAACATCCCCCCCCGCCCCACCTACTGTCTTGCCAGGCCTTTTTTGTGCCAGACTGTGGCATGAAAACTTGACACGGTTCCGGTGAATCTTATACTTTGTAAAGTAGTTTTTTTTTCTTTTCCTTCTCTCCTCCCTCCTTTTTATCAATGGTTTGCATGACACCCCCCTTCCCACCACCCCTGTGATATGAAGTTTATGGAATGCAGGAGCTACTTTTTACCGTTGTGATGTAAAGGATGTACTTTGTGCTACTTCTTAAAAGCCTCTGAAGGTCTTTTAATGTCCTCCTCTATCTTTGTGTGTGTACGTGTGTGTGCGCGTGCGTTTGCGTGCGTGTGTGTCCGTGTGTATATGCCCCTCCCCTTCCATATTGGAAATACCACCCTCATGGCTCTGGACATACAGCTCTGCGAGCCTGCCTTGCTGTGCATTGTGGGATTTCTTCATTGTTGGTTGGGAATAAGGGAAGGGGTGTTGTTCATTGGGGTTGGGCGGGAGGGTAGGTGTTGATGGGTCAAGTGCTTTATAAAACGTTTAGTTAAAAAAAACCCGAAAACCAACTCCACTTTTCTAACTGGAATTAGAACATGACATGTTATTAGAACTGGAACATGACAATTAATGCCCTCGGTTCTGAACCGACCGGAACACCAGAGATGAAACCTGACTGAACCGGACATGCGAATCACAGCATATGATAAAGAAAGAGAATTAAATGGTTAAAGGTTTAATCGGCTGTAACCATGTAGATCGGAGACCAGGGAAGTGGGATTTGGGCCCCGATGGGTCAGACTCCTCCTGGCAGTTTCGTCCTAACGGACATTCAGAAAAATCATTCATGAAAAAATATAGTTGCTGTGTATTGGGGCCCCTTAGTTTGTCCTGTTGCCATGAGCAGTCGTGGCGTGGGTGAGCGCTGTCTGCAGTAGGGCTTCCTGAGCAGTCGTGGTGTGGGTGAGCGCTGTCTGCAGAAGGGCTTCCTGAGCAGTCGTGGCGTGGGTGAGCGCTGTCTGCAGTAGGGCTTCCTGAGCAGTCGTGGTGTGGGTGAGCGCTGTCTG
>JAODKL010000128.1:18348474-18359294 GCA_026780765.1 Petrocephalus schoutedeni
AGCTGGGCACAATCAGGAATACGCACGAGGGGAAACAAGGGGCGTGGCACATAAGGAACTCGGACAGAACGTGACACATGACACATGTGGCTAAGGTGACAGGGAGAGCCATTTAAACATGTGGCTAAGGTGACAGGGACAGCCATTTAAACATGTGGCTAAGGTGACAGGGAGAGCATTTGTCACATTTGTTATCCACTTCTGGATACAATTCAGAAAGTCTAGACTTAGAAAAATGTGCCCTGTATATGACCTTAAATTGAATAAGTCCCAGACGAGCACCAGAAGTGGAAGACCGTACCCTCTCTATAGCCTGTTCCCAGGACTCCTCATGTATTTGAAATCCTAGTTCCCCTTCCCATGTACACTTACGCTTAACATTTGAGTGGTTACTAAGAGACAGGATAGTATCATAGAGTTTCAAAATGGTTCCTCTATGATGAGGAATAAATGATAGCATAGTTTCCCACTGCTGTTCTGGAGGTAAAGAGGGGAAATTAGGGGAACACTTGGCAACAAAATTTCGAATTTGAAAATAGCGAAACAGATGGGTAATGGGGAGACCATAACGAGATGACAAATTGGCAAAACTATCGAAGACACCATCCACACATAAATATTTTAATTGTTTTATACCCATGTCACACCACACTGTAACTCTAAAATCCTTTTTTAATGTAAAAGTCCTTATCTAGTAAAGTCGACTAGCAGGGTAGTGGATAGACAAGTGGAGCTATGGTCTGTAAAAATGCCCCCTGGAGACTGTGGGGAGGACTTTCTCCCCCATCGACATCTTACTTCATCTGCCCTAGCAGACATAAATCATTCTAAATCAGCTGCCACTAAAATCTTGGTGTGAGAATGTTTAGTCACATTAGAGTACTTTAATAAAGAATACACAAAATCAGTAGTAACTTTGCTTATTATTTATTGAACCCATTTATTGTACCTATGCAACAAGAGTTGGGCATTAAACCCACGACAAAAATATGCACCATCACAGTTAATTGTCCTCTGTGAATTAGTGAGGACTCTGCTGGGTGTCTGTCACTTGAGCCACATGAAAATAGCCAGTGGATCCCCTAGAGTTGGCTGGGGAGGCTCAGTGATTGCATTAACATTGCAAACGATCTTGCAGTGACAATCACCCACTTCCCTATGTAGATGGAAACGGCCAAGAAAGTCTACCACATGGCCTGCAAGGAGGAGAAGCTGGCTGCTGCCCGGGAGACCAACAGCAAGGCTGAGGCGTCCGTCACCCCAGACCAGCAGAAGAAGCTTCATGAGAAAGTGGACAAGTGCAAACAGGACGTGCAGAAGGTGGGGGCCTGGGCCGGGTGAGGAGCAGCGTTTCCTGGGAGATGTCTTCTTGGGCATCTCCAGGTTAAGCAGGGAGTTTCCACGGTATGCTTTCCTGGGTGTGAAGCCGCAGTCTAAAAAAACCGAGCAGCCCATACAACGTCTTACTATTTATATGAAAGTGACTCATAATCATTTGATCCATTCACTGCAGTGTGTAAAGAGCCTTATATAACTGTCATGGAAGAATATACAAACAAATGCGATGAAAACCTTGATTTTTGGTGTGATGAGAGTATCAGCTGAATCTTAAGGAACATTTGGCATTAAGGTATAAAGAATATGTGTTTGGAAAGCGTATCAAAGAGATGGCAAATAACGATGCAGTACAGTCAAAGTATAATATGAGAAACAGAATTGAATTGAGGACTGTCCAGTTATTTTAAAAATGTTGAAACCTTAGCAAGCCCAGCCCTGTCATTAAGTCACTGCATCACAGCAGGTTATGCTCTCTGGAAGCTGCCTTTGTGACGTCATCATTTTGTCCTTGACTCGGTTACCTCTGAGGAAGACGAGAGTCCTGAAAATCATACCCTGTATTTACTCTGGGCCAATTCATTAACCTGTAACCTCTGTCTCCACATATTATTCGTTTCACCTTGAGTCGTCATAACAATACCCGCATTCACAGCCATTCTGTCTTTTCCATTGTGTAAGTGAATCAAATTTTAATCTTGTTATACAGTACAGACTGAATTGTTTTCTAAAAGGAAACGTACACTGAAGGACCACGATATTAGATACAGCCCACTAGTTCCGGGTAGGACTAATTTTCGCTTGCAAAACCACTTTAGCGGAGGACAAACCGCATTCCGAGAATCCTTTCTGTACACCTCTGCTGTACCAAGCAGTTATTTTCGTACTTGTGGCTGTCATCACCATTCTCCTCAGACCGCGTTCATTAACAAGGTATTTTCACCCAGAAAGTTCCTGCTGACTGGATGCTTTCTGCTTATTGCACCATTCCCTGCAAACTCTGCATACTGTATGTGTGAAAATTCCAGGATGGCGGCTGTTTCTCTGATACTGGAGCTGCTGTTTCTTGCACTGAGAATCACACCACATTCCAAACTGCTTAGGTCACACATCTTTGTCATTCTAATGTTGAATTTATGACCCCCTCTGTGTGCTTTGTGTGTTGAGATGCATTTATGATGCTTATTATCAGTGTCGGGAGGTCAGGTGGGACTGCTGGCCTAGCAGTAGGTAGTTGTTCATCGCCTGGCATGACGCAAGAACACATTTCACTTGTTGCAGGCCAAAGAGAAGTATGAGAAGGCCCTGGACGAGCTGAACAAGTGTACACCGCAGTACATAGAGAACATGGAGCAAGTGTTTGAGCAGTGCCAACAGTTTGAGGAGAAGAGGCTGACCTTCCTCAAGGAGGTTCTGCTGGACATCAAGCGACATCTGAACCTCACTGAGAACCAAAGGTTGGCTCCCCAACCCTTCAGGCCACCATGCACCTGAACTTTTACTACAGCTTTAACTAGCTTTTGACTTTCAACCCTACTAAGTTGGCTCTATAAATGCTAGATTTTGCCACTGGGATTTGAAATACAGTCAGGTGTAACGTCACACATCTGCACCCTGCTATTCCTGCCTAGGTTTCTCACAAAATAGCTTGTCAAAAATTTGGCTCCTTTGTGTCATAATAGAAATTCTAGCAAAGCATCGCGATGATCCAGTAGAGAAGGCTGGGGTCCATTTTGCTGACCAACACATCCCATAATCTCGGAGCACAGAGATGTTTCTGGTCTTCCTCCTGCAGCTACGCTTCAGTTTACCGGGAGCTGGAGCGCAGCATTAATTCGGCCAGTGCTCAGGAGGACCTCAGGTGGTTCAGCAACAACCACGGCCCTGGCATGCACATGAACTGGCCTCAGTTTGAGGTATGGTGCCCTCCTATACCGCGGTGCATGGAAATTGCATTGACACCACCCAGCTGTACATCTCTATGTTGTGGTCACATTTTTTCTTGACCTCATATAAGATATTCTGTTTGCCTCAAATATGATAATACTTTTTGTCAATATTTGTGTTTCTCTTAGACATGGATGTTGTGTAAACCTTCCAGTTAAATTTAATTCCTGAACTGATGCAAACCACAATAATCCCATTCATCTTCTTCCTTACATTTGATGTGCGTAAATTGCACTCCATAGTTTGTGTTCTATATTTTATCCCATGGGCTTTTGTTCTCAAGGAGTACAACCCAGATGTCACCAACGCCGTCGCCAAACGGGAGAAGCCCAAAAAAGTTGAGGGGGCCCCCAACACCCCTGGAACAGAGCATGTGGTGGCACAGGGTGGAGATCGGGGCAGGTAAGCAGCAAATACTTATTCAGGCTCACCAGTGTAATTCACATCTGCAGAGAATGTAAAGTGGGTTTTGTTTTGCTCCCTGAACCCCAGACCCTGATACCTGGTCCTGCATCCAGGTGAAGTATTTTCCATGCCTCTGTTTTTCCCAGTCCGGTCTTCTGGGAGCCATAGCCGATCCATGTTTTTTCTCAGTCCGAGCTCCCTGCCTGATAGTCAACATTGCAGGAATGTGCACTGTTCACAGGTCCCCGAGGACCAGATTGGGAAACACTGCCACACATCTGTTTGCCCTGTGAAGGACTAGCACCACCTCCAATGTGTCCCCCAGGTCTTTGCCTTGTTGGCCTGCAGTCAGAAAATGGGCGGATGGATTTTATACATTAATTTCTAATGGATTGGAACATTCAGTAGTTGCTGTGGATCATTAAGTCACATCAGATGCTGTGGTTCATCCTCAAGGTGCCTGAAGCCTTCAGATTTTTACTCTCAACTCTCGTCCTGCCCACAGCGTGAGCAGCTATGACAAGAACCAAGCGTACTCTGCCGAATGGTCAGATGACGAGCAGCCCGCCTCCCACTCGGGCAACGAGACCAATGGGGGTACCAACCCCTTTGACGAGGAGTCGGCCAGCGGGGGCGGCGAGAAGGGTGTCCGCGTGCGGGCTCTCTATGACTACGACGGGCAGGAACAGGACGAGCTGAGCTTCAAAGCCGGTAGGCTGGGATCAGCCAACACTCACAGGCTGAAGCCCCAAGCGAAGAACCCAGATACATGCAAAGCATTGCTTAGTGCTAGTGGCAAAACAGTATTCTAACAGCATAGCCAGAGGAGCTTGCTTATATAAATGTACCATTACAATTGCCATGCAGGCCCACTTTCCACAGGGGTAAGGCCACGGGGGCACTGGCTTCAACTGAAAGCCGATTGGCTCTTGGAGTGCCCCCTCCCCTGTCACTCACTAATTCAAAACATATCATTGGATAATAATAAGGTTGACCCCTCTGTATGAATTATGGCCCCTCTTGTGCCCTGCAAACTTAAAAAAAATCTCTTTTAATGTGTCAACTTAGTTCATCCAATAATATTTTTTGGTATGTAAGGTGCTGTTTTGTGTGGCTGTGGTAATTAGTTTCAGCCACTCTGCAGCATACGTATCAAATGAAGGGCAGAGATGGCCAAAGCACAAAACTTCTTCCCCTGAAGAATTAGCATATTTACTGAATAAGAGTGTTGACCAGGAATGGAATGTAAATGCAGTTGACCAGATGATTTTGGAGCGTTGGGTTGGGGGAGAATTCAGACAAGATCAGCTTGGAGTGTAATTAAGAAGATTGTCTATGAATGAAAGGAGTCTTGGTTGGAAGCTATTTAAGCAGCTCGGGCTGATGTTGTCCATCGGTTCTGCTGGACACCACGTAAGGACACGGAACAGCATTTCTCCTCTTTTATTTTTCTGTAGGAGATGAACTGACCAAGCTGGAGGATGAAGATGAGCAAGGCTGGTGCAAAGGTCGCCTAGACAACGGGCAGCTGGGCCTATACCCAGCCAATTATGTAGAGCCCATCTAGTCTGCCCCGCGAAATCTGGGGGCCGGTTCAGGCCAGACCGCCCAATCATACTCCATATAGCCAGAGACTCACAAGCAACACTTTTCTTTGCCACACAACCGTGCCGAGCAGTCTTAATCTTAGCATCTAAAAAAGACAGTATATATGAGGAATGAATTTATTCAATCTCTGGGGGGTGGGGTGGGTGGATAAAAAACAACAAACCATAATCAGAAACTAAGCATAAACAGTATGTATACCAACAAAGGACCATTGACCAGGGGCAGGGAGACATACTGCATTTTGTGTAGCTGTGTCCAATTTCAGTTCTGTGCAGCTGGTCCGACTTTTATGTAGCGGTATGCTCTCCTATAACAATGAGTATTATGTAGTCAGAGGAAGCTAAAATAGCCAGAATGAGCTGTTCCACGTGCACTGTGCATATTTGACGACACTTTGTTGTAGCAGTCTGGATGCTATGCGTGTACAGTCCTTATTGTTGCAGTGGTATTACAGTGTAGCCTTTGAAGCAGAAAAAACAACAAAAAAAAACCCTATGCAATGAGATTTATTTTTACTTTGACTGGTCTTTGTTTTGCTATGTGTTTTTTGTTTCATTCTCCTGACAGCAGAGGGCACACTACTGTATACCGTTTTCTCCCTGTGTTGTGGCACGAGCTTTGCTGACTGTATAATGTGCATTTCAGTGACGTAAAATCGCTTTTCATGGAGTGCGGCACGTGACTTAGGGATTCCCCTTCCACAGACGGGGGGATGTTGTCGCCCTTGCGACAGTCTGAGCACGGTCATCCTGTCCTGTATTGCCATTTTGTCGCACATCCATCATCCACAGACGCTGGTTTTCCTGTACGGCATTCATTACCTGGCAGTGTGTTAAAATGCTGTTGATTCTGTCAGCTTCGCAGTTGGGACGTTATGTTGGAATGATATGGTAACGTATCATATCACATTGTGAACTACTGGTTCATTGATTAGCAATTTATGTTTAGCCCCTTGCTAATCCTTCTAGCACTCCTTTGCCTTGCCCTTTATCGGACATTGCGGAATGCTCACAGTAACGCTGTGTAAACCTAATCAAATGTAAGCTGAAGCACACATACTGCTACAACCACAAACCCATTACCAGAGCCACCCACTGTCCAAACGAAACACGGCTAGCAAACCCAACGCCGGTGATGCATCTCGCTACAGAAAGCCCAAAGGCAGAGTGCTTGGAGAGAGCTCCTTCCAGCAGCTGTCGAACTCAGCCGAAGCAAGAGCGGAAAATATCACCTCCCGCAACCTGTTTTCAAAGCCAACAGCTTAGTCCAGTCCAGTTGTGTCTAACTTGGCTCTTTCTGTTGGCCATTAGTAGATGGTAGTTTCGTTGCCACTTCCCATGGGACAGAGACTCCTTTTAATTCTATCAGCTGTTCCTCCAATTCACCTCCTTTCTCCGCATCGCCTCTCTGTCATGTTCACCTCATCTGTCTTTCCATATACTCCCGTTGCTCAGTAGGAAAATGGTTTTCAGATATTTCCCGGGCTTAGCGTATGAGTCCCTGCTTATATGCCAACCAGGCTGTCTTGCATAAATTATAATCTGTCTCGGGGATGTGTGAAACAGTTTTAATTTCATACACGTCTTTTTTGGTTGGTCCAGGTTATTAATTAATTATTTTTTAACAATTACCATGGCATCTGAAAAGAGATGTTCATATTTTAGAATTTCAGTGCATCTGGTCGGCCAGATTGGGAAATGTGAATTAAAAGTATTGATATATTATTTATTGGTTAAATATGTACATAAAAAAACTTTACACAGTTTATTTTTATTTATTAATAAATAGCCAGTTGTCTTTAGTCTTGGTGCCTGAACATCACAACCAAGAATCTTGTTGAAATGAAAGATTGCCTCAATCTGATTGGTAATCGTTTGGAGCTGGGATGTGCTGATTGGTTCATACCATCTATGTGTATTAGTCTTACGTGCTATATGCAGAGAAATTAATGTAAAAAGAATATAGGAGTGGCGTTCTGCTGCCACTCTTTGATAGTGAGACGCCAATATTAACAATCCAGGATGAAAGCATAGTGTGATGTCAAGAGAAGGGCGTGTTTTGCCAACTCCGAGTAAAAAGGTCACACCGATCAGAAGTGAGGCAAACATTTACAGTTGCACCCAGTATTAACACATTCAGTCAAGCGAAATGTACCTTGAGCAGCCATAATGTATTTAAATGTATCTTAATTGCAATGGAATTGTTAACCTATATTAAGCGTGCAGTGGATTCGCGCTTTCTGAATTGTATATGCTGATGTAATTTATGACATTATGCCGTAACTGTACAACTATGTGGAGTTTACAATGAAACTACACGTGAAGCAGTAAAGAAAGGTGTATATGTAAATGCTTTTTAATGTTTATTTTTCTCCTTTGTGCATAGAAGGGGTTAGATGAGGAAAATTATGTAGAAACTCTAACGGTGTATGTATGTATGTGTGGACCTTAGTGCTGTAATATTATCTCCATTCTGGTGTAATGCCTGTTCATCTCAAAACTTCAAGGAACATTAAAAAGATATTTAAATATAAGTTATGATGATAATGATGACGACAGTGGTCAGATAGATACAAATCCAAATTGTGAAGAAGTCAAAGCAACGTGTTGGAAAGAAACAGTTTGTTTGAGATAACAAGCAAGAATTGCGCATGATTTAGTGTGTGTTTCCAAGTACCCTTGTTTAGGAAGTGGAACAAAAGCATCTAACACAATATTTATTAATGGGGATAAAAAGTTCTCACTATCAAACGTTTGCTCCATTCATTTGGATGATAATTGTAAAATCTTTATATGTGGTTCTCCGTTCAGGCATGAAACCTGCTGACCAAACCTTTCGATTAGTGGTACTTTATTATGCTTAAACGACAAATTGTGCATATGATTAGTTTAATTGTTAAAATAGCAATAATTAAGGGCTAATCAAACAATTGCTACAAGCATATAATATATAATCAAAATATGTTTAGAAGTGCGAACTTGAATAGTATGGAGGGCTAAACATGGCATAAGTGTTAAATAAATACAAATGAATCATGAAATTTATAAATACATATATGCATTTTGTTCATGAGCAAATTTATAAATACATATATGCATTTTGCTCAAGAAAAACTGCATAATTAGATCTACATTTATGTATTTATTTATGTGTTTATTTAACATTATGCGAGCATAAATAAATGTATAAATCATACGTAAATAAATACGTATATACATTTTGGACATGAAAAATGGCATAATTACTGAAGAATAAAAAAACCTCTTATTGCTGTAATTTCTGTAAATTCTGTTTGGCACCAGGTATGAAGCAAATTTACCTGACACGACTTGAGTAAGATAAAAATGTCTCCATTAAAGCAGGACGCGCCCGGGGTTGACTTCTCAGCAACAGAGTATTCCTGTTGGAAAAGGCGTGATTCTTATACATTTCTGTAATTCCCCTAAAGGGAAATCTTCCACCCCATTGGTTAAGATGAAAAGTGTGATGGCCTCAGGGGTGGTGATCTCCACAGTCCTCTAGGCCCAGGGATTGCATTCCACCCTTGGTAACCCTTTCACATATTTCTGGTTAACCCATCCCATTCAATTAAGCAGTCCCAGGGTCAGCACGTAACAAACATACACATGTATCTTGCCTAAAGGCCTAAGACATTGACAGCAATCCCACTACGCACCATTCCCCGGCCCTATTGGAATGTCTCTCCCACATCAGCCCTACACTTTTTCACGTGTCTATTTCTGCATTTTTGTATTTACACATTTCTTCCTTTATTTAAATCTGTATTTCCGTCTCTGTTTGTTAATAAGGTAGGCAGGTCTAACCTCACTCAATGCAGGATTGATTAAGGTGGAATTATGTCTGCTCTATTATTAATGCCTTGGCTTGGTGTGGCTGCATTTCCATGGGGGGTGGAGGGTGGTGACGCACGTAGGGCTGGGCAATATCGACCAAAACCCATATCTTGATATTTTTAAGCAGAATAAAGATACATGAAATATGTGAATAAGTGTAGAGCTACTCATGCTATTTTTCATGACCAAAATGCATTTTTATTTGTTTCTTTTTATTTATTCATTCATTTATTCAATGATTTGTTTATTTAATGATTTATATGTACATTTATGTATTTATACTTATGTCCTGCTTAGTCCTCCATAGAGGTGTTGTAACCTGTTCTATTCAAAGACAGAATTTGCTGCATTGGACAATGATTCGTAAGTCTACCACTAGAGGGCAGTGCCGGTACCGCAACCTGTGCTCAGCGAGGAATTTTGCACGTCACCTTTAAAATGATTACCACGATCACATACAGTCGGAGCGTGCTTTGAATCGTTTCGTTCATATGTATTTCTAATAGTTTTACTGCAGGAAATGTAGTTTCACTGATAACCCAGTTCCAGTCTTAGACAAACCAGATAAGTCCTACAGAGAGTCAAATAGGAAGTGCAAAGACATAAGGGGATGTTTCAGTTAAAGTGCATAATAATCATTTAATCACATTTTAAGGATGGTGTAGCATTATGCGCTAATAAAATAGATTATGCTGTACAGTTGCTTCTTTCCAGTACTTGGGGAAAATGTGTTGTTTAGTCAACCCACTTTGCCTGTTTGGATCAAATTTAATTTTTTCAGGATAAATTAAAAAAATGAAAGATAAAAACTACATTCTAAGTCACTTGCAGTGTTTGTGAGAAACTGTCAGGACAGAAAGCTATCAATGAAAAATAAACTGATGGTACATATACATCTTTCCAAAGTCATTGCAAAGTAAAGAAGGGAAATAACAGGCACTCTCTGGTTTGTCATACGTTACAGCGGCCTAGCCGAACGTAAAGAGGAACAGGCCACGTTTCTTTTGAGTGCTCAGTGAATACTGTTATACTACAGATCACTGTTGGGTTGGGGATATGCATTATGTTATGGTTATATTGTGAAATGTCTGTTTAAATAGCCAAGGAGCAAGCAGGTGCCATTGTTCTTGGTGTTTATTACAAATATACAAATATACAATGACTTTCAATGTCTGCCCAAACGGGAACAGCTTCTGACATCTGTGCTTATTATCCTACAGCCAGCTGAACAGTGGCATGAAAATGCGGCGAGATCTGATGCGGGATTACAGTACACATGCTGGGACTTACACAAGAATTATACGATGATGTCATGATTATATGATACAATAAAACAAATGAATCAGTCCAGTTAATGTGTACTTCATGAGATGCAGTGTAATGCAAACTTGGTAGAGTACAGAAGGGTCTACACAGGGAAGGTGCACCAGAGCAGGAAATAAAACACCACAGTAATCTACAGTACATATAAAAACTCCGGAGAGATACATTAATACATTGTAGGTAGTATATAATAACATGCTGTTGTTTATTTTCACAGTGTATTTATTGCACTAGCAGTACTTTCTTATATTCTTATGTTCTTACTATGTATTACATACACTCACCTAAAGGATTATTAGGAACACCATACTAATACGGTGTTTGACCCCCTTTCGCCTTCAGAACTGC
>JAODKL010000128.1:18383642-18394308 GCA_026780765.1 Petrocephalus schoutedeni
TTTGTAGCCCTGCGTTGAACCCTTTCTAAGGCAGCAATGTCCTTTTTAAGGTAAGGTGACCAGAACTGCACACAATAATACCTCCCTTGATTTAAACTCCACACACTTGGAGATGTAACCCAATATCCTATTATCCTTTTTAATTGCTTCCCCACACTGGCGAGAGTGGGACATGGAAGCATCAACATATACACCAAGGTCTCCTGTTACAGTATCCTCTATACCACCCACCTTGGTATCGTCTGCAAATTTGACCAACTTACAGTATATATTGGTGTCAATATCGTTTATATAAACTAGGAATAATTGTGGCCCCAAAATTGAACCCTGTGGTACCCCACTATGAAGGCAGGCCCACCGAGACACTAATAACTACTCGCTGCTTCCTATCTGTTAAGCAGTTATCAATCCAGGTTGCTACAGTTCCTAAAATCCCTGTCGCTTTGAGCTTAAGTACTTAAAAAATTATGATTATACTAGTTAAAAATGGTCTTTTCTTAAATACAGATATGTGCAATTCCCAGTTAGGATACTCCCACTGTGTAGTGTGATGTTTTAATGCACCAGTTATTTTTTCCTCACTATGACTGAAATACAAAATGTGTCAACCATCAATACAGTGGGTTCTGATGTTTGCATTATTGAACATGTAATTCCCCATATCTGCATCTGAATACGGTAAACGGAGACTGAAATTTGTTGTAGTCAAATTGTTCCAGAGTGAGACTCTGTTCCTGACCATTTCAGGCAAAATCTCTAGGGTGTCTGCTGTTAATGAAAGGTTAGGGTTATGGGTTTTGAGAAATGACATTTTCCTCAGAATGGCTAGGTTATGAAGGTTATGCTAATGGATTGTAGTCACTGGGCCACCCGGTACCTCTTTGTCCCATAGATCCATGCCACTGAGATGTTCTCTAGGATGACAACAATGGTGAGGGGCAAGCCAGCAGAGTAGTCATCAAACATTGTGACAAAGTAGTTCCCTGATCTCTGGACGAACAGGAGGCCGAACAGGAAGGCGACAATGCAACAGCACACTGAGAGAGGGAGAGAGGAGAAAGAGAGAGAGAAAGAGAGGGAGACAGAGAGGGAGACAGAGAGGGAGATAGAGAGGGAGGAGAGTTGCTCTACAATGATTTATAACTGCTTATTTTGCTTGACTCTGAACCCCAAAAGTCAATAGTTATGGATCAATCAGCATCACCAGGGTGCTTGCAAAGCCCTTACCTGTGAACACTTCCTTGCGCACCTTGAAGGTGTCGAGGACAGGTGTGGTGATACCCTCCATTGTGCCAATCATGCTGCCCAGGCCGAGGTTAATGAGCATAAAGAAGAACATGATGGACCAGAAGGGCGAGGCCGGGAAGTGAGTCATGGCTTCAGTGAAGGCGATGAAGGCCAGGCCTGTGCCTTGGACCGCCTGAAAGGGACAAAGCATAAGATGGAAGTCATCCCCGATTCTCAGCCGTTACAGATGGGTCACCATGGAGATGACAGAGAGAGAGAGGGCAGAGACAGACGGGACGGAGAATGGCGGTGGCAAGCTGTATGTACTGGGAGGGAAAGGAGACCATAAACCAGCAGATAAGAGTGGGAAATGGAAACCTGTGTGTGATATTTTACCCAGGGATTCACTAGTAATTTCATTGCGACATATTTATGGCTCTATGAGACGGAAACAATGTGTCCATTCCTGCCACTCTCTCTGACAGCAGGAGTAACTGACTTTAATAGTCATTATTCTCCTCCATAAAGCATATTCAAACATTCCTTTAAACTGTGCAATAAAAAAACGCTATTAAACAATAACTGATGCCCAAGGTTACGGGTCTTCAGAAAAACCTCAGACAATCACAGGCACCATTAATTTAAAATATAAATAGACAGGAACTGAAAAACAGAATCCTGAGAATGCTCCAGTTACGCCGATGAATACACTAACCTTGTTCAGCTCATCCTCCAGCAGGCAGGGGTCCAGGCCCAGCTGCGAGAAGCTGCCTTCCCTCACCGTCTTGATGACACCGTACATCTCTGTGTAGTCTGAGCTGGTCAGGTGGGAGAAGTTGACATGCGGGGGAATGAGGTCGTAGCTCAGCACGTGGGAGTTAAGGTAGCCGAGGATCTTCTCGGCGTTCCTGCAGGGGTTAAGAATTCAGGTCAGAACATTAATGGTAAAGGCAGAGACCATCTTGCTGCACAGCTGGTCTACATTCATGTTGGAGTAATTAAGGTGATGTAAAAATGCTGGAGGTGATATAAACAAAACAATATGAGTGTCTTAGTAGACGGCTGGTTGGGGGTTCGAGTCCCACCCCTGCCATGTGTTGTCTTGGATAGTTGTTGGTAGGGGTGCAGTCGGCATCCGTATGTTGCCCATGGTAAGTGTTTGGGTGTGTTTCTTAGGTGTTTCCCTAATCCAGAGCCTCCCCAGCACCTCCTACTGGGTAAGTGTGCAAGGTACAACCCCCTGACCCAGTGGTGGAATTCAGGTGGACAGCCAAATGCGCTTTATTTGTATATGTGTATAAGCTATTTGGTGTTTCTGAAAACTTGTCTTCTGGAAAATTCAGCTCAGATTCACACAATATGAGTGTTTGATGGATTCAGCACAGAAGCTGCACATAATATCATTGACCTGCTCACATCCAGTTCAGCTAATCTTAGTAATTATTCCGAAAGCTAGGAGTTATTAAATAGGTACATAAAATGTACTACTCAATGGGAAGACTGTAACCTCACAATTACCAGACTGAGGGTGTTGTCTGTGGAGTTAATGTGTTCTCCCTGTGTTCACATGGGTTTCCTCTGGATAGTCACACTGATTTACCCTAAGCAAGTTGTAGTTTTACCTTTGTGGAGCCTAACAGTTGACACTTCTCCTGCAATATGCTGCTGCCCTGCCCCACAGCCCTCTGTTTTTCTCACACTCCCATATGCCCTTTCAAACTGTTAACTGATGCCAGTAGCTCTTGAGTTCTTAACGCTGCTGCATGCAATGGCTGCTTTTGGATCGTATTTTTTTACATAAAAAAAAACAGGGACTAGTAATGTCACTACTATGTAGTGCAGAGGTGCGCCAGAGATGGGTAACAGGGTAACAGGTCCAGCGAGTAAAAGTGCAGAGAAAGATTTCGTTTTAACCAACCAGTTGACTATGAAGAGTCACAGGCACAGAGTACTCAACTGGTTGGTTGAAACAAAATCTTTCTCTGGATTATTACTCTCTGGACCTTAACTACCCACCTCTGTAGTAGTGTAGTTACACAACTACCGCTACCATTAGTGTAAGTACACTGAGAAGGGTAGTATACCATTAAACATTCAGCTCAGCAATGGGCATCCCAGGGATAGGGACTTACTCAACAACACACTTCTCGTTCATGATGTTCGCCTTAAAGCCCAGCACGGCAAACACCACCAGTGTGGCCAGCACTGAGGTGACAAAGTTGATAATGGAGACCAGCGCTGCGTCGAAGTGGCAGTTGTTGTCCTGCTTGTTGTAGCTGGAGAATGCAATGACACCGCCAAATCCCAGACCCAGAGCGAAGAAGACCTGTGTGGCAGCCTCTCGCCACACCTGTGGTTCCAGCATCTTCTCCAGCTGGCGGGAAAAGATGAGGCAGGTTGGTCATTGGACAGTTGTGATGGATAAAGTGACACTTCATGAATCATTTGCTGTGTTTTCTGAAATACACAAAAAAGGGGTCAAAGCATGCCCCAAAGCAAACCAAGAGCACCATCTAGTGGGGTCAAAAAATACAGCAAATGGTTCATGAAGCGTCATTTTGTCCATTACTACTGAAGAGGTATTGTGTTTTATTTTAACATTTGCACACAATTAATGAATGACCATGATGTTAATGTTTCATTTTTGATATAAAAATATGTCTTCCTCAGTCTGAAGTGTGGAATTATAAGGATGAACTTAGAGCAATGCTGAAACTTTTAAACATTTTATGCAATGTAATGCCCTTCGGGTACCGATAATACAGAACCACAACTAAATTGTTAGTGCTGTTCATTTTGAAGTACAAAACCGCAAGCAAACACTAGAGGGAGACATTACCCAGCTTTATAGCCAATGCCACCACGAGAGTGTCAGACATTATTTATGTACAATGAGCAAAATAATAATGCTTTAAATGTGCTATTAAGATTTGGCGAACAATATATAAATATCAAAAAGAATATGCAGAGAGCACAGATACTAAGGCCAAATACCAAAAGAAATACAAATTTGTTGAAAAACAAATTAACAATCTGATTAGCTGCTCTCACATTATGGAATAACCGTGTGTTCTAATTTGCCGTGCCATGCCATGTTTTCTAAATGTCTTATGAGGGATAAAGACAGTGTGACCTGTTGTTCTCACCTTGAGGTAAACATATGATCTGATTGATTTCACACCAGGGGTAGAAACATAGTGTAACAGGTTTGCACTCACCTTGGGTGTGAACATGTGAGCAATGCCATCCACGGAGCCCCTTAGCATGAGCCCGCGGACCAGGAAACAGAAGAGTACCACGTAGGGGAAGAGGGAACTGAAGTACATCACCTGGCGGGAGGCAGAACCGCAGACAGCACCGTTACCAGGGATACATGTCCGAGACGTGACGGATGGCGGCATTAAGCACCGAATAATGTTACCAGTCATTTTAACTTAGACAATTCAACTTTGTACATTGAGCTGCATTTGATCAACACATAATGTGACTCTGTCAAGACTGCTATGTTGAGTTGAGGAGAAAACAGACCATTTAAAAGGGCTTGTTTTATGAAATGTTTATTTATGTATTATTTAATAATAACGGCATTTCATTGATCCCTGTGGGTAAATTCTCTTCTTGCCTGCCCCACCTTGCTCTCCAGGACACACACACACACACACACACACACACACATATGTAGGTAAGCGCAAGCTTGCCAGTGAAGGGCAGACCCCTGCAGTGCTGCCTGTGGAGTTGAGGGCCTTACTCCAGTGCCCATGGATCTGGGATTATTCTGCCAAAGTCAGGGTTAAATTGGTGACCTTCTGATCACCAGCACAGAGGCTTAGCCCGCTGATCCAAACACTGTCCCCTTTATTATGTTGTTCCATTTCTTTATTGTATCATTTCATAAGTATACATTAACTTATTGCTCAATGCCCACAAACTGATGCTTAATAATCTCTACTGCCAATTAACATCACTTTTCTAGTGTCCTTCCTGCTGGTGCTGACAGTATTGATCTAATTCCATAGTAACGGCCCCCTAGCAGGAATGGTCAGGCCACCAGCAGAGTCACATGACAGCGCCTAGCAGGGATGGTCAGGCCCCCAGCAGAGTCACATGACCGCACTCTGCCAATGGGGAGGATGCAGCCACTGCCTCCTAGTTGGCCTGAGAGGCTGAAGGCTGTTTACCAGCTACAGCCATACCTGAGCCAGTACATCTGGGTTTGCAATGTGCTTTTCTGAGTTGTGTGGTATTTCATGGTGTACCTTCCTTTCATGCAGTGATTTTGAATTCAGGGGAGATCTATTCAGCTTTTAAAAAAGAATTAAGAAACGGTTTGTAATAGGAACGATTTCGTGCAAAACCTCTTTACATTTAAGCTAGTAGACTGTGGAAATGCACACTACACTCATTGAATTACTGTCTTTGAGACCTAGCTCTTTTGCTGCATAGGTAACCCAGAACAGATAACTCTGTACTTCAGTGTCAGGGGCCTGCAAAAGGTTCTAAGGTCTGATTCCTGCCTTTGACTTCCTGTGTGTGAATAAGGCCAGTCTGGCCTGTTGTATTTTCATGTTTCTCCCATATCCCTTCTTGATTTTTTATTTTTATGCATATTTGTCACACTTTCATGTTTCAGATTATCAAACAAATTTTAATATTAGACAAGGATAACCATTGCTTGTGCTTGTGTGGAAAAGCTAAAGGCTCACTGAGACCCTGTATTGGGTATTTATATGAGATGGATGGAGCTGTACGCCCCCCATAAGCGCCCTGGCTGCCCACCTTCCCAGAGGACTGGATGCCCTTGATGACAGCCAGGCAGACGATAAACCAGGCTGCCAGCAGCGACAGGCTCATCCTCCAGTTGAGGCCGCCGCTGTCGGCAATGGTGCTGGTGATGTTCAGCGTCTGCCGGTACCAGAAATAGGTCGTGGCGGAGCTCTTCTCACACTCGGGCTCCACAACTGCGGCAGGAGCGGGAGAATGGAACGTCAGTGTGTAAGACTGCCCCCTACTGGAGCTCCAGGGCGCCACAGGCGTTATGATACCAGAGGAACAGGAAGCACCATCTTCTGTCATTTCTCACGGTCAGCAGTGGACTTCCTCCAGCGCCTTTCATAAACAAATCCACACTAGGACATTTTCCAATCAGACAGTCACATATACATTTTTGTAGACACTACACACAATATACGAAGTAGATGAAATGCAATTTAAAGAGGCATTCCTGGAGGTCCACATCTTACTGGCTTGCGTCCCATTCCTCCTGATGGGGCACTCGCTCCAGGGCAGGGGGTACTGGAAGGACTGGAAGAAGTAGAAGATGCTCCAGCCGATGATGACATTGTAGTAGAGGCCCACGAAGCCACACACCTACAGGCAGGACGCGATACGACCTGTTAATGCCGCCATGACACTGCATGCCACGCCACCACGATGTCACGACTCCGAATGAGGCGTCTTTTTTCTGCCTGAAGTTCATTTGCAGGAAACCTAAGTAATCACACTGTGTAAAACAATTTAATAAGCTTATGTTATGCATGACTTATTTCAATATAGTACTCTATGATTTATCCCAATTTAGTAATAACATTTAATTATATTAAGCAGCTCCCCACCCCCCGACCCCCTGGGGAGGGGTGAAGTCTAGCACACACCTCCCCTAAAACTCTGCAGACAGCCAGCCACTTGTCCTCACTCTGTCTGGTGCAATCCCAAAGGCCAACAGCAGGTGTCGCCACAGAGAAACAGCAGGGAGCCGGCAACCCAGTATTCCGACCCACCCAATGGAATGGATCCAGTTTGTGTCCTTTGGGTTTCCTTGCCATAGACAGCTAACCCGCCGTGGTGGGCAAGACCAAATCTTCTTTGCTGAACAGTAAACTACTATTTTTGGTGTGATGGCTGCTAAGAATGCAGTGTATTTACAGGAGATCCAGTCAGGTGTCACTGAAGGGAATGATGAATTTTAGAACATAGCTTAAGCATTGGAACAATTGGTTAGGGGCTGAAATGAAGAATATGGTGAGGGAAGTATCCCTATGTAAGGAATGAACCACTGAGTAGGAAAGGATTCATCCATTTGCTGTAACTGTTTGTCCTATTCTGGGTTATGGGGGTTCTGTAGCCAACAGGCACAAGGCAGGGAACACCCAGGATGGGGTACCAACCCATTGCAGGGCACACTTACACACCATTCACACCTTCGAGCAATTTGTTAACTCCAGTTAGTCTCAGCATGTTTTTTGGACTGTGGGGGGAAACCAGAGTACACTGAAGAAATCCCATGCCAACAGGGGGAGAACTTGCAAATTTTGGTAGAGATCTGAACCCTGGCCCCAGGGCTGTGAGGAACAGTGCTAACCACTGCACCACTGCCTCTGGTAAGAATTCATCATAAGAAAAACATTCCTTTATGGAGCTTCTTCCCAAGCTAAACTGGGAGCAGGACGGAATGACAGTGACACAAACAGGCAGACTGGCAAACAGCTGCTTTAGTTTATTGAGTTTATGCAAATGTAACCTCAAAGATATTTACTATTACCAAACGGATTGGCATCTAATCCTGTGTGCCCCCTGCCTTGTGCCCTCTGCTTTCTATGATAGACTATGTGCTGCAAAACTGTATAACTGAATAGGTTACTAGTAGTTCAATACTCTTCTTACAACTGATTAAGGCTCAAGTTTGATGTATCATTTGCTGTAAAACTATAGACACTGGCATTCACATCTGCATATTCGTGCACAAATCTACATTTTGTGCAAATAATCACAGACTATTTTACAATATATGGCACAAAAAATTGGTTTTTGTTCAAACAGTTCAGAAAATCTAAGCAGAACTGCAATATTTTATAGTGACAAGCCACCCCAGCTTCAAAGCATGACCTGTAGAGACCCTGAGGAGTGCCATCCCACCCTGCTTGCGTCCTGCCCCACACGCGTCCTGCCTCCCAAGTGTCCTGCCCTGCGAGTGTCCTGCTCTGCGCACACCCTGCCCTGCTCGCATCCTGCCTTGCGAGTGTCCTGCTCCGCGCACACCCTGCCCTTCTCGCATCCTGCCCCACAAGTGTCCTGCTCCGCGCATACCCTGCCCTGCTCACGTCCTGCCTTGCGAGTGTCCTGCCCCGCGAATGTCTTGCTCCATGCACACCCTGCCCTGCTCGCGTCCTGCCCCGCGAGTGTCCTGCTCTGCACACACCCTGCCCTGCTCCCGTCCTGCCTCACACACGTTCTGCCTCGCGAGTGTCCTGCCCCGCGAGTGTCCTGCTCCGTGCACACCCTGCCCTGCTTGCATCCTGTCCCACGTGCATCCTACCTCGCGAGTGTCCTGCCTCGCACTCAGCCAGCGTATGGACCGAGCTGCTCTACACTCAGACACCCATGAATTATTGAGGTGCATTCTTTCACCAAGCAGGACACGGATCCTTGACAGAGTATTTATAGAACTCTCTCCCCCCCCGGGGGGGGGGGGGGGGGGGGTTGCAGCTTTCAGACAGTCCCTTCTGATAGGAAACATTCTGGTTCTGGAAGGATGGAAGGAAAAATGTGGGCTCATAGTGTTGATTAGGACTGAGACTTGGTCCATATCAGTGAATAGGGACGACTGTGTGTCATCAGTAACTAGAAGTTAGGCTGGGTCAATAACTAACTAGTCAGTAACTAGGTGTAGTAGTGTGCCAACAGCAGAATTTCTATATTATATATGAGTGAAAGTGTGTTTGTACCCATAACTAGGAGAGAGTGTGTATCCATATTAGTAATTAGGAATGAGACTGTCGCAGTAACCAGGAGTGAGAGAGTATGTTTAGAATAGTAACTAGATTTAAATTTGTCTGTCTTTACTAGTAGCTAACTATTTAGGAAAGACAGGATGTCGAAGGTAGTATGTAGCATGTCTGTATTTGTGAAGTAAATTAGCAGAGTGGATCTATATGCAGAAACGAGTGTATCAACACCAGAAAGCAGGACCCGCAGGCCCACTCACCATCAGGCTAGAGACCCCGATCCCTCCAAGCCGTGGACAAACATAGTTCCACACCCCGATACTGCCCCGGCGAATCTTTTGCCCCACTGCAAGCTCCAAGAAGAAGAGGGGGATCCCGATGATGAGGAGTAGGATGAAGTACGGGACCAGATAGGCACCTGGACAGTGAGAAACAGGCTTACAGGAGGCAGTGTGTGTGTGTGTGCATGCCTGTGTGGCTGCTCATGTCAAGGTGTGTGTCTGTGCCATTCTGTATGCGTGTGCGAGCGTGAATACTTGTGATTTGGTGCTTATATGCTCATATGCTCATATTTTCACTGCCATTTTTTACAAGCCCTTACTGACGATGTAGAGGAAAACTGGGGACAGGGTTATGATAAACAGTTCATGTAAAATATATGTAGAAGTCAAAGAGCATCAAGGTGGAAGCTTCTTTCTACAGTTCCTCCTCCCCTCCGCGTTTGCTCTCATCTCCCAGGGCCACCCAGAGAAAGCTGCAGTCTCCGCAAGGACTGTCACCATGACATCCACTGCTACCATGGCGACAGGCCACATTGCTCAGCCGAGGCGGGTCACGTTTTCCTCACGGCCCGCTGCTGCATGGTAGGGGGTGAGGATGCCCACTGGCTGGTGATTGGGGGAAATGCAAACTCCAGCGCTGAGTGGGCGCTGACCACTGTTTCAGCAGCTGTCTTCTTTGATGGGGTAAAAATGGGCAAAGTACAACCCTCAACCTGTTCTTCTGCTTCTCCCTCACCCTCTAATTATAGCTAATTGCAGGGTAGCCATAGATGAGGCCTCACTGTCTACCAAACAGAAGTGAAAGTGACATCAAGGCTCTAGGGCTGCTGTTGTACGTTCCTATGGAAAACCACAGAGAAACACGTGCTCACAGACACATAATACCGCCTGGAGAGACACAGGAGGCTTCTGAAGCCACAGACTCTCCATGCATGGAGCAGGGCCGTCGATGAAGGTTATTCATAATCTGAAGGGCATTTCCAGCCATCGGTGGAGCCGGAATTTACTCCAGATCCTCTAGTGTGCAACACTAAGGTGGTGAGTCATCGTTTCACTCGGTTGGATAAAACTGGGGCATGTTTCACAGCAGTGGAGGGATTGGAGAGAGTAACATTTGGTTGGCAGATCAGAGTGGATGCCTAGCTTTATGTTACTGAAAGAATGAACTAGGAAAACAGGTAGCAAATAAATCAAATGCTTTGGTACAGCAAAAAAAAAAAAGCACACAAAAGAATTGCTCACATGACAAAAGGGCAAGACAGAGAGGCTAAAAATAAAACGCAAAATTGAAATCTTTGAGAAAGAAAAAAAGCATGAGAACGAAGGATCCCTTGGACAGAGACACATTGTATCTGTGTAAATGTAAAGCGCCCTGGGACAACTCTGTTGTGAAGGGCGCTATATAAAAATAAACTGAATTGAATTGAATTGTAAATG
>JAODKL010000128.1:18416125-18440253 GCA_026780765.1 Petrocephalus schoutedeni
GGACACACTCACTCACAGTGTGTACAAGGGGACACACTCACTCACAGTGTGTACAAGGGGACACACTCACTCACAGTGTGTACAAGGGGACACACTCACTCACAGTATGTACAAGGGGACTTTACAACAACTGCATGACTTTCCTCACCTTCAAAATCATGACAGTGAGATCGAAAGGCAAATGGACCAGAAATTAACAATTATATACAAAAGGACAATATTTATCCAGGCCTGGAGAAGTACATTTTCAAATTTAGAAGAGCTAATACCCTTGAGAACGAACTGTTTTGCACAGCGTCTTGTCTGTGCTGGCACTGTGTAAGTCCAGGGTAGTTAATTTTGCAATGTCGTGCAGCCTTATTTTGTGAAACACAGACACAACTAATGACACAAGCATGAAATGAGAGACTGAGAAAGAGTAACTGTACACAGAAAAAAAATCTACACTGGCTATAGATTAGAATGAGTTTTATTACATTTTCAAATGTACCCCACAATATTGCTCACAACATATTAGAAATTAGGTTTAGGTTTAAAGCCCCACAGACGTTAAGGTAATGAACAAAATGCATAGGTATTGAAATTGTTTGGAAACTTTTTGATAGAGAACCACACTGTTATTTTTTCTGTGTAGGTAAATAGTGGGTCAAGGCAGTCCCTGTCTGTTAAATAGTACTGAACAACCCAAGTTTTAACACGTATAAGGAAAAACTATTTCAAAGCTAAAAAAGGTGAGGTCCAAAGCATCTGATTTCTGAAGGAATGCCCTAAGCGTTGAAACCAACATTCAGTGATATAAACAAAAGGCAGCATTCATAGCATCAGCAACAACACATGACCAATGGTCTTAGCAGCTGTTTCTACATGAGAAAAATATTTAAGACTTGCAAAATGTTAAAAATATACTTGTGAATGGAAAGAACAGTTCTGTCCCCCCTTGGTAAAATGCCACGGTCAACGACAGTCATGTAAGACTTTAGCTAGTCATGTAGCTAAAGGCGGTGTAATTACTCGGTGTTCAGAATGCCTGTCCTGCATAACATGCATCAAATGAACGGAAAGGTCTAACAGTTCTGTTCCTGCATCAGCCAGAAGGGGTTAACACTGCCTGCGAAGTCCTGCAGCTGTGCCTCGTCTGGTATGAATGATCCGGAACCTTAAACAGACCTTGCAATTCAAAGCTTTATCGCTACTGTATCCATTTTTTTCAGGTGCAATTTTAAGCAAAATGAATTATAAGTACCAGATCCGAATAAATGACTAATTACAGCACAGCGAGGCCACGCCTAGTTCAGTAGACAGATTATAATAAAGGAGAAATACTTTAGAGTATAGAGTATAAGTGTAGCACTCCCTTCTCCCTCCCAGAGCCTTGCTGAAAACCCCTAACGTTAACAAATGTTCTGTTATTTAAATTTAATGTAATCCGTTTAAATTTGACAAATGTATTTTTGTTTTTGTGCATTTGGTTTTACGGTATTGGTACTCGTAAGTGCGCGAGATTGGCACGTTCTAGTACCGTGCTACAGGTCCGCTATACATTTAAGAAGAAATATAAACTTTAAGGAAAATTGCCTCCGCGTATTTATCAAATTTAAACGGTGGAACCATGCTAATGAAATTCGTTTATATTTTTAAACTCACTGTTCAGAGCCATTATACTTTGTTACACTGGTACAATATTTGCACTACATGAAATCAATCTGCGATATTTCAGTTAAGGGTCAAGAAGGGCGCTGATTTTAAGGCAGGATTTTAGCTGAAACTTGCCGATGGCGATTATTGATGTTTCCGTTTCAATCTTTCGTTGCGTCGATTCCAATGTGCAGCAATGCTAACAAACACGACCACGGCAACCGTAGGGAGACTTTGAGCCAAAATGGCGTGCGAGTCTACGGCCAAATGAACTCGTCACCTTCAGACTTTCCCATGGAGATAAGCCAGAGAATCGAGTGACGCGTGGCCTGACCAATCGCGGAGCGAGTCGTTCCCGACGCCGCTGCCATTGACCAGTTACAATCGAGGGGTGGGATTATTCATGTACCGCTTCAAAATGGCGGATGCTGTTACTGTGTGAGACGGGGATAGCGAGTGGGGAAAAATAACCTAAGTAAGTCGAACAACGGCAGTAAAAAGTTAGTTTATGCGAATGTTAAAGTATTGAGTTATTTACCTCTCCGAAGTGGGATTACGGCTGCAGAATGAAAAGCAAGGAGCGGTCGCCCGTGAAGAAGCGCTCGCGGACGTCGGACGACAGCCGCGACCGGGGAGGAAGCCACCCGGCCAGTAAGAAAATGGGGACCCACTCGGTTTCGGGCGGCGTCGGCGAGAACAGCGCGGCCAAAGGCGAGGGCAGCTCGGCGAGAAGGAGCCTCGTCGCCGAGAAGAGGGAGGCCCGCGATTTCGACGCACACGGCTCGGCTCGGGTGGGCAGCAACGGGGCTGCGAGCTCGAGCGGCCGGAACCACGCCGGCCTGGCGCTGGATCCCGGTGCCGCCCGGAGCAGTTCGCGCGGGGAGCCGCGGCCTCCGCTCGCCAGCACGGAGAGTGAGTACAAAACGCTGAAAATAAGCGAGCTGGGCTCCCAGCTGAGCGACGAGGAGATCGAGGACGGCCTCTTCCACGAGTTCAAGAAATTCGGGGACGTCAGCGTGAAGATAAGCCGGATAAATGAGGAGCGGGTCGCGTTCGTCAATTTCCGGAGACCCGAGGACGCCCGGGCCGCCAAGCACGCCCGCGGGAGGCTTGTGCTCTACGACCGCCCTCTGAAGATTGAAGCTGTGCTCCTGAACCGCAGGAGAAGTCGGTCTCCCATCGAGAAAGACACGTATGTGCCGCTTTCTGCACACAGGCATTTGCACACCCAGAGACCGTTGTCCCCCACTGGGCTTGGGTACAGAGACTATAGGCTGCAGCAGCTAGCCCTGGGTCGCCTCCCCCCACCCCCCCCACCACCACTCCCCAGAGACCTGGAAAGGGAACGGGAGTTTGTGTTTTATGAGGCCAGGGCACGGCCTGCATACATAGCTGAGCGGGCAGCGTACAGGGAGGAGGACCTCATTGCCCCTGAAGATGACCAGAGGGCCAACAGGACGCTGTTCCTAGGTAACCTGGACACCTCTGTGACAGAGAGTGACTTGAGGAGAGCGTTTGATCGGTTTGGAGTGATAACTGAGGTGGACATCAAGCGGCCCACCAGGGGACAGAGCAGCACCTATGGCTTCCTGAAGTTTGAGAACTTGGACATGGCACACCGGGCCAAGATCAGCATGGCTGGCAAGGTGGTGGGCCGCAACCCCATCAAGATTGGCTATGGTAAGGCCACGCCCACCACCCGCCTGTGGGTTGGCGGCCTTGGGCCCTGGGTTCCCCTGGCAGCACTGGCCAGGGAGTTTGACCGCTTCGGCACCATCAGGACTATTGACTACAGAAAGGGAGACACGTGGGCTTACATTCAGTACGAAAGCCTGGACGCCGCCCAGGCTGCCTGCACCCATATGCGTGGCTTCCCCCTTGGGGGCCCCGACCGCCGCCTTAGGGTAGACTTTGCTGACACAGAGCACCGCTACCAGCAGCAGTTCCTGCAGCCACTGCCTCTGCCACACTACGACCTCGTAGCCGAGTCCTTCCTCCACCGCGCTGGTCCAGAGGCTCTGAGAGTCAGAGAGAGGACCCCGCCGCCGCTGCACTTCAGGGAGCGAGAACTGTATTCTGCCGCCGAGTGGCCTGGTCCAGCTGCCCGTGAGCGTGTGCGGGTAGCGGCCCTTGAGTCCCTGGAGCACCTGGAGCGTGAGCTGCAGAGCCGTGACGCTGCCCGCAAGCGGCGCCTCCAGGAGGACAGTCGGCGTCTGGAGCATTCCCCAGATGGTGGCGAGCGCACCCGCAGGCGCCGGGCCCCCTCTGCCGAGCAGAGCCCCGAGGGGAGCAGCCGCGATGGGGGCCGCTATAGCGACTCTGAGCGCCCCCTGCGGCCCGACAGACTTTCGCCCGCTAGAGAGGAGCGCGAGCCTGTGGAAAAGAGGCCGAAAGCCCAGCGTCCCACAGAGGTGTCTTCTGCCACACCTGCCGGATCGTCTGGTGCTAAGCGCAAGGTCTGTAGCACCAACAAGAGCCCAGCTAAGAAGGAAGAGAGGGTAGAGCAAGGTTCCTCCAGGGGAGGGCAACCAGCCAAGCAGGAGGCCGGATCAAAGCTGACGTTGGCCTGGCAGGGCATGCTCCTGCTGAAAAACAGCAGCTTTCCATCCAGCATGCACCTTCTTGATGGGGACCTGGGTGTGGCCACCAGCCTTCTCCTCGATAGTGCCACGGGCAGCCAGGTGGCCCAGTTGAAGATCACCCAGCGTCTCCGCCTGGATCAGCCCAAGCTCGATGAGGTGACCCGGCGCATCCGGGCGGCTGGGCCGGGCGGGCATTCCGTTCTGCTGGCAGTTCCAGGCGGCTCAGAGGACGGCTCACCACCAGACCGGGCGGCCTCCACTCAGCGGCCCCTGCGCAACCTGGTCTCGTACCTCAAGCAGAAGCAAGCTGCCGGAGTCATCAGCCTGCCTGTGGGCGGCAGCCGCGACAAGGACAACGCTGGTGTTCTTCATGCCTTCCCTCCATGCGATTTCTCTCAGCAGTTCCTGGATTCTTCAGCCAAAGCTCTGGCTAAAACAGAGGAGGACTACCTGGTCATGATCATTGTCAGAGGGTCGTCCTGAAACTGGGGAGAAGGGGGGCAAGCCTTGTCCTGTATCACAGCACTGCATGCACTCTTCTGTGCATTTTGGGTTATAGTATTTTTTCGAGACATTCATTGGTTAAATTACTGATTTAAGAGTCATAGCAAGTCGGCTTCCATTACTGTCAAATCAAGGCATTTGAAATGGATAATAGCAATTACACCTGGAAACCTTTTTAGACGTTTAAAAGAAGTCATTGTCACTTAAATGTAGGAACCTGCAGTTTGGTATATTCAGAAAAAGCAATTTGTCATCACAGGTGTTTAGTGGAAAACACGTGTATAGTTTCCGCATGTCTGTTTAAGCTGAACAGTTATGAAGCTGAAAGCCTCTTTGTTGTAACTGCCCTTTATAGGTTCTTAAATTTGATGTTCAAACATTAATACGGCTAGAAACATAGACTGACATAGACTTAATGAGCCAGAGAGAAATTATAATACTGCACATTCATTACAGGACTTTTTTTTAATTTTTATACAAATACATTGTATTCTGGGGTCTTGGTTATCATAAAGTTTAAGTCTGTCCCAAAATGCGTAATTATTCTGTTTTTCCTCTTGGCTAGCCATTCAGGCCCATAAGGCTGTATGTGCTGGGTCTCATATTGTTGGGACAGCCATAGGCCGTTGGTGTCCACTAATGAATGTGCAACTCCATACACTCCTCCTCGTGTGATCGATGACGCAAAAGAGCAGGCTTCCGACACTTAATACCCGAATGAATAAAATGTAAGGGGCAAGTGAAAATGTTTTATTTTTAATGTTTTATATATACTTTTTTTTCCTAGGATGATTCCTATATCTGATGCTCAGTGCACTGTAAAAATTCCATGTAAAATTATCTTCAGTTATGAGGTTTGCTCATCGCTTTTTTGCATGAGTCATTGAAATTGTTCAGGGATTAGATGGTTTTCAGATGTCACTGAGTACTTGATGGACACCCAGCCTGTGATTAGCACAGACCACGAAGGCCATGTTTGGGCCTTTTGGCCGAGAATTCAGCTACTGGTTGTGCTTCTCCATCAACATCTTGAAAATGGTAAATGTTTATAGGATGAATCAAATTAATGTTTTTTTTGTAAATGATGGTTCTGTATAGACCAGGGGTGGGAAATTCCCTGTGTATCTATTGGTTTTCAATTTATCTGTCATTCATAATATAGTTATTACTTAAATGGTCCACCAAAATGTTTCCCTATAAATATGACAGCAGGCGTGAAATATACTTCATCATCATAACCGAAAAACCAAAATGTAAAGGCAGACAGACTCCAGATAAGTCAGGGAATTGCTGCAGAGGTTTATATCCTGCAGTTGGCAGCTCTATTGCTAGGTGGCACTGTCCCATACAAGTGTTTTGAGTTACTCCCACAGGCCATATGTTGCGAATGAAAGGTTGCTTGGAAAACCCTCTTGTTTTTTATGGCAGAACATGTCATTTCTATACTTGCTACTCACGCAGCTTTGTCTTCATTGTGCATTGTAGTAAGATGTACTATGCTAATGTTTCAAAGGTGTCCTGTTCTGCCTTAGGAGGGCTGAGGACTCTGCAAGTTTTGTCTTCCAGTGCTCAGTTAGTTGTCAGGCACGTGGACAATAGCATTACCCACAAGGGTGAGTAGTTCACTATTATCTTGCTAAAATTTGTATTTAATGTGTTTAAAGCTGGCACACAATAAAAACTCAGTCCCGTCAGCCCCTCCGAAGGATGCATGTATATCCCTAATTCACAGGCAATCACTAAGAAGTTTTCTGGGTGAAATTTGACAGAACCGTAATAATCTCATCATCCATTCTGTCTCCGTCTTCTGATTATGTGCCACCTGGTGTCTAAAACAGAACCTTAATTTAAAATTCCCATAAATGTAACCTCCACTGAAGGTTAAAAAAAAGTGCAGCCTCATCTGCATCAAGGTGGATTTTAAGTCTTTTTATTATGGCAGTATCTGTGTGCAAACAATATTTTCATTACCCTCACGGTGGTACTTGTGCGTGTATATATATATGTATATAATTTTGTTTACTGTGTACCCGAACAGCAGTCACATAAACAATATGTGTTATGTATGATACTGTTGCCCCAGGTTCATTTGGCATCTTTGCACGGACCATGGAAATTGTGATAATGGGGGGGCTGGTTTATTTGTGGAGGGGAAGACTGAACGTGTCCTTGGACCCCAAACTGCAATGAAATGTGACCAAGTGGCAGATCAGCTTGTTGTCTGGGTCTCCATCTGTGGCAGTGGTGATGCCTTTTATAATATTCAGAAGAAATTGTATGCTTAAAAAAATATATATAATCTAGGGCTGTTTGTTGCCTTTGGTGTTTACATTTGTCAGTAGGGGATACGATGCTGTTCAAAGTTTTGTGATGTACTGATGTTAAATTGGGTTTTGGAGTTGTCTGTTAGCCGAACTCTGTTGTTAAAGGATGTATGTATTCCTCATGCAAAGCATTCTTCAGCTTCTCTCAAGGATCGTCGCCACTTCGCCTGGGACGTCCAATCGGCTCACAGCAGAGTCACCAGGAAGCCCCTGGCCATGGTGGGATGAGGGGTTTCCGTTTTACTGTTAGCACATTCCCCTTGAGGGAACAGCTAAAAGTTCTGTAACTGCGTTTGTGGTGCCAATTCCCATGTGTTAAGTGGAAAAAATTGACCTTTTTGCTTTGTGCTGTGTACGCCCGATTTCTGGGAAAAGGTTAAGGAATCACCTTCTGCATACCTCTCAGGAGTGGCTGTTGACACGGTGTGCTTTTGCACCCTCTCGGTTGGTTTCAGTCTCAATAAATTGTGTTTCTTTTGAAGAAAAACCCAAATTTGTTTCTGCCTCGGAAGTGAATTGAAGACCTCTATGTTGAGACCTTTTGTTGTGTTGCGGCGGCATTGTTTCCGAGGGAAGCCAAAAGGGCCATCTTTGCAGCCCAGGAACGAGAGGAAACCCCGAGCGTGGGAGAGAGCAGCCCTAGGAGCACCGCCAGCCCTGTCCCCGTTTTGAGGTCTCCACGTTCTGATGGATGTGGGGGTGTTTCCCGGCTGTGTGACCATGGTGACGGGGAGGGGCCTCTGGAAGATGCACTGGGTTGGACCCGTGCTATTGGTCCAAACCTTGCTTCGCCTCCAAGTCCCCGTCGTGGGCAGGTCAATGCTGTGCCTGACACGGAGCACCTGCTGCGTTGTTTTGTTCTGATTTTACCCCCCACCCTCCATTCTAAAACCGGAGGAAGCAAATTCCAGGGCTGCGACCTCCCTTTGATTTCATCTGGGGTTTGGATGGCCCAGGAGACACTCGGGGAGAGTCCAGAGGCATTTAATTCAGCATTCTTCTCCTACATAGACAACATTCTGGAAAGAGGGAGTTGTGCTAAAAGCCAAGCCTTGTCACCCCCTTCTGGAATTCAACCTTTTTTTTGTTTTTTAATGACAACCGTGTAGTTGTGTTTCAGCTCAAGGAATTTTCATCTTCGGCTTTGGCAGGGTGTCCTGTGCCCCCCGCTGCCCAAAAAAAAAACATATGGTAGATTCAGCAACACACATGGCTAGAATGCCCCCCCCCCCACAGGACAGTTGGGAAGATAATAGCCTACACAGTATAGCTATCATGCTAGTGGACCCTACTTTGACAGTTATATACTGACTCCTCATGGCTGCTTTTCATTAGAAGTACAGCATAATAACTATAATTAGTTGCGGCCTGGGCACAGCTATAGAGTTTTGCAGTGTGAAGCAAGTGGATATGTTGAGAAGCTTCGAGGCCAGCATCCCTCACCAGTCTTCCGCTTTTTCCTGCCTTGAAGAAACCTGCGGCAGTGCAGGTACTGGGTATATCAGCTAAAGGTAAAAGAAGAGAAACATTTGTGCTGTCAGTTTTCTGCTTGCCTGCAGGTAATGCTATTGGGAAAACCTGTTGATATTAGGGAATAATGTTCAGCTGTGTACGTTATTATTGCCGTATAAGGTCGATGACAGGAGTCCGTCAATGCCTGTGCAGAATGCTGATGGAACAGTATGCCAGGCTTAATGATTAAAACTGTGTGATTTTTATTTGCTTTTAATGGCTGTTTACTTATATTCTGACCTCGTTCTGCATAAGCGTGTTCAAGGGTATTTGTCAAATGATAATGAAGTGTGCATGTAATAAGTTCATAGTTATACCTGGTATTCAGGTCACAGCTGTTCAGTGAAACAGGCTCTCAGGAGCCATTGGTAATTTAATTTAGAGATGAGCGCTAGATAACCTCTGAGTCCAGTAGGTGGCGTCTGAGAGTTTGAGTATGCTCTGCCTAGAAGGTAAAGAGAATTAGCAATTCCAGCTACACACAACAAACTGATTTTTCTAGAGGAATTTCAGTGGCCCAATTGCACTGACCTCACTAGATGCATCCATGCTTTCTTTATGTTGATTTCAGTAGAGGAATTTCACTGTAAGCGTCATAGTAACCATGTCTTTCTGACTTCAGATTAGCTTTTATTCCAACCTCATGATAGAGATTTCTTTATGTTGACCTCAGTAGAGGGATCCCGCTGTCCTCCTGCTGCTTTTATTAGATAAATCGCAATGCGTTTATCAGGCTGTGTTCTGTTCTCTTCTCCATATCAATAACACTGTTTTGTCTCATTTAGGCTTCCAGGTAAACTTGCTTCCCTTTTGGCATGGAGGGGCAGTCTTCCTAAGATAGTGCCAAACCACTTGGTAAGTAAATAGCCATTTATGAATACAGGCATACATGTTCCCATGGTGTGAAAAAAGTTATACATTATACTGAAACAACATCCCAAATTTTAACTGTTCATATTGTACATATGTAGGCTTGTTTTTAATTTATTTATTTTTATTCAGGAATCATTTATTATGCAATGTAATAGTTTTTAATAAAGAGATTTTATTAAGGTAATAGCTTCTCGCTTTTTTGTCATGATCTGCCTGCTGTGAAGAGACTTTATGCCACCTTTGGTTTGTAAAGTGAATTGAAGAAAAAAGCAAGCGTGCTTTTGCTTGCTTGAAGCTAATCTCTTTTATGACGAAAGACAGCTATTTTGGGTTTCAAACTTATTGTCATTATAATTAGTAAAATAGTAGCGCGTGCCTGTTAGCCACATGCCTTGTTTTCACAGAACATACACCCGGTTCTATCAGGCCTTTTAACCCACGGGGGAACAGGTATAGCTATAGACAGGTATAATACCCCCTAATGCATCAGCTGCCAGCTTTGCTACGTTAGGGATCTTCTGAAACTTTTCACTGTGTTACTTACATTAATGAGTTGATGAAAAGTTTCCCTGAATGTAACATGGTAAAATAATTGGCAATCAATCACCTAACTAAAGGTTATAACTAGGCTGCACACTGACAGATAAGGGTGTCAGAAAATGGGGAGTGGAGGTGGCCTTCAAAACCCCCAAACCTTAAGGTGGGAACCACAGTGCCTCCTGCTTGTATATTAATTATTTAAACTGCGATTCAACTTTGGGTCAGAGCTTTGTTTTTCAACACCACAACCCATGCTTCTTGGTTCCAGAGCATAACTGCATTGCCTGTTACAAGGGAACAAATCATTTTGTAGCATATGTACTTGGAGAATTGGGACAGTGGGAGGACATTTTAATTGTTTTATTGAGCTTATCGTTCTTATCTTTTGCTTTTAGTTCAAATTAAAATCTGGTTATGATCCAAAATTTTTGTTCTGAACACAAAAACACTTTACATATATTTCATATAATAATATTTAAATGAAATCATTACTATGAGCAACATATGACTTGGTATTTTACTCAGTAAAATGATTTTTAATCTCTTAATACAAAAGAATTACTGTCATTTGAAAAACATGGGGTAGCATGTAAGGTAATGAAATTAAGTGACTGAAATTAACTGAGGTCCTGTGAAACGGCACCATAATCTAAAAACAGACATTCACTCCAATAGAGAACATAAAATAAATGAAGAACCTTAAATAGTGCAATTAAAAGTACAGATTAATATTAATATCTCTTTGTTGCCATATGCTCGGTTATTTCTCCTTTGTTATTTAAAGACTACTCAACGCAATAGGAGCAAAAAAAAGAAAAGTTGCATGGACAGGATACAACAATGTAGCTTAGTGGAAAATTAAAACTACATGAACAGCCACACAAAGAACAGCACCTGCTTGGAAGGACATTGTAATCATTTCTTGGGAAATAAATATTGTGATATTTACACTGTGTCTTATCTCCAAATTAAACATTTGTCAAGCTTTTACTCTACTTATAGAATGGAAATTTGAGTTCTTTGAAACAATCCGTAACCTGTTTCAAAACAAGGTCACTGCTGTTATATTAACTCTTTTTTTAAGCAATTTTTAACCAACACAAAGTGTGTAAACTAGGCGTTTCCCATAAGTTACCTGTTTGGATTTGTGGCCACAGTGTGAAGTGGTGGTTTTGCTTAGTGAGCTGTGGTCCCAGGAACCCCAAGTGAGGCACAATCCTTCAGCTGCTGAAGAAGGCCTGGAAGATGAGGGAAGATCCGAATTTTGTGTGAGCCTGCAATCCTCTGCTTTGAAGATCAGTTCCATACAAGTGAACTGCAAGGTCCATCGATTTTAGATTAAATGTACAATAAGCATCTTACTGTGTAGAAGCCTGTGTGGAGGACAGTGTCTGACAGTAGCAGGTAGACTATATTTAACTACATAAAGTGTTGGGATGATCTACTGGATGGTATTCCAGATAGAGTACTCACCCTGGTTTTAAATTATTCTAGAGCTCCAGGTTCACCTTTGTATTTTAACAAGGGACCATAGTTGGGGCATTTTATTCTCAGTGGGTAAACTTAAGGATAAAACTGATTTGAGATCTGTCTTGAAGGCTGCCTCAAATACTGCCTGATGCTTTAATGTTTTTCAGTTGTATTCTATTCAGGCACACTTTGCCTGAGACTCACACCAATTAATGGCATCTGTCAATCAAGAATTTAAAAAATTCCCACAAACTGTAATTTTATATATGGAAAAAATCTAGAAACTCCCCATGACCCTGACCCAGCATACATGATTAGTAGATGGATGGATATTTAAGAAACTGGACAATAACGTTGTATAGCCATATCAGGCAGCAATCAGAAACAAGAGCAGCTAACACTGTAATATCTATTTTCCAGTTTGATAATGACAAAAGAGACCACTAAGAACATGAGTTACAGTTGCATGTCCTTTTGCATGTATAGGTGAGCATTTTCACAGAAAATGTACACCTCAGCTACTTGAGGAAAGCATACCTGAGCCAGGTACTTCAGTTCTATTACAGTGGTATACAGTGATTTTGGTGCCAACCACGTCTGAACGGTTTTATAATAAGTTTATGGTGCTGATTAAGAATATGACTACGGTTTAGCCAGGTCGGCTGTAGTTTCTGAGATATTTAATAGTTAATTAATTAATCTGGGCTTCAAAAAGTCGCTTTTATAGCATTGTAGGCTTACAGATTGAAATACAAAATAATTATATGGGATGTTTCATTACCTAACACACTGCTAAAGAGTCAAAAGACAGAGCGAAAGCATTTGTTATCACACTCAAGTCGCATTGGGGGAATGCATCATTTTCACGAATGTCCATTATCTCAAAAACCAGAACAATTTCAGCAAAAGTAATGGGATTTCTGAATTTAGCACCTTCAAAATACCCTAACTCCATTAAAAAAACTTTGGCACCTGGAAAAAAAAATTGTAGACCTGTTGCATTAATTGTACTGAGATTATGGTATTTTTATGTCTTGTTGACCTCAATAAATATACTTCAGAGTACTAAAATCAATTGGGAATGTAAATTATAATTTATACTTCAATTGTACTTAAAGTGCCATTGCAGCTAAAGAGCCCATTGTGCAAAAGAGTACAAGAATATATGTTTAAATAAAAGCAACACTGTCAATTTTACCTTCATAGCTTAGTAAATACAAGTCATTTAAATTAGTCTAATCACCCTGGCTCAATTTTGCTGTCAATGTCATGAAAACACAAGATAAATATTATTCTTAAGATAAGTGCTTTTGACCCCTTATGAGGAAAAACTACTGTAAAACACCCAACGGTCTAACTTACAGTAATTTTCTTATCCTACTGATAAAGAGCTAGACTTAATAAACCAGGACCCTGTATATAAAGGCTGGACCTACAGTTTTCCATCAGCTTCCAGTGTGTGTGGAGACAAGTATTCACAGCCATGATGAAGGTAGCCTTCCTGCTGGTGGCCCTCGTGGCCCTCTCCGAGTGCCTGCACAAGTAAGACCTTCATGCTACTACTTACCATACTTTCTTCCTAACCTGAGTTGATGAAGGGATTTGGTTTAGGGGTCAACTACAGGACTGTCTGTGATGTTCCTACAGGGTTCCCCTGATACGGGGAAAGAGTGTGAGGCAGAAAATGCAGGAGAAGGGTCTATGGGAACTCTTCAGGCAGAAGTATCCCTCCAACCCCATGGCCAAGTTTGATAGCACCTATGCAGTTGGCAATGAACCAATGACTAATGATGCTGATGTAAGTGAAACTAAGATGATTCACTTTCAATGAATGATTCAGTGAGCAAAGTTGCAATACATGTATTAAACTTATTGTCTGCTAAACTGCATTTTATCTTTCTGCCGATGCAGTTAACATACTATGGTGTGATCTCAATTGGAACTCCAGCCCAGTCCTTCACTGTCCTATTTGACAGTGGCTCTTCCAACCTGTGGGTTCCTTCCACCTACTGTTCCAGCCAGGCTTGCAGTGAGTGAAGACCATTGCAATTGTTGTAGATGGGATTTTGTGTATGGCTATGACTTCATACATTGAAGAGACAAGTTGTTATTAAGGGGTGGCACAGTGGTACAGTTCTTAGTCCTTGCCTTGCACCCATAGTCTCCAGACGCTACTTAAGACAAGTGGGTACAGAAAACGGAGAGATGCATGGTAGTCTTTATTAAGGGACATGCGGACAGCAGCATCTCACAGTGGTAGTAAACTTCAGGCATGAATCCCTGAGTGCAACTGCAGCCCATAATTCAGGAATATTTCAGCTTACATAACATTGAAATGGGTTCTGCTGTATTTGGAGCACAATTCTTCATGTCTGGTACTTGAAGACTCCTAAAGACACTTGTTCTTCATAAATATGCATGGCAGTTGTATCAAGGATATCAGAATATGCATCAAGGATATCAGAATATGCCTCAAGGATATCAGAAGGCATAGAGATTGAGGACACAAGCATAAGAAATTATAGGTTCAAGTTAAAAAATTCAGCAAGTTGTTTTTTCAGAAATTCTAGAGTGACAAACACACCTATGAAAATGAGTAAAATAGTTGTATTCAATATGAATACCTTCTTCAGGACTTGAACTGCAGATAAAGAACCCAACTGTGCTGATCATTCACCAGTTTTTAATGAATGTTCCCTCCAGCCAACCACGCATTATTTGATCCGCAGCAGTCCTCCACCTTCGAGAGCACCTCTCAGACTGTGTCCATTCAGTATGGGACTGGCAGCATGACAGGATACCTGGGATATGACACTGTTGAGGTGAGATTTGTAGGAGTCATATAACACCCCCGCGTACACGTCATTCCCCTGTTTTGATGACGCACTACAGCGTATATGCGAACATCCAGCATGATGCAAATAGCTAGTAGGCATAGATGTTATTGCATGTGTTTAGCAGAATAATGTCTTGTATTTCTTGATACATTAAAATGTTTCTCTGTTGCCTATTGGCACTTCAGCTAAGTTTTACATTTTTGACACAGTTTAATATAGGGGTCTCCAATTCCGGTCCAGGAGGTTTTCTGTCCTGCCTAGCTTCTGATGAGCCACAGCAGTTCTCCGATAAATCCCAGGAATAGCTGTGCCTCCTGGGTAGTAGCTCTCCAGGACCAGATTTGGAGACCCCTGGTTTAATACAAGCCAATCATCTGCAGCTTGCCTAGGATCCAATTAAAACTGGGTTGTCATAACTGTATAATAATGCTATATGCATGGATCTTAGTTTATCTCAATATTACATTTCCAGCCTACTGGTCCACAATATTCATGTTCTGTTTTCATTGCATAAGGTTGGTGGGCTCACCATTACCAATCAGATCTTTGGTCTGAGTGAGACGGAGGATGACTTCATGTACTATATGACACCTGATGGGATTCTGGGACTTGCCTTCCCCTCAATCTCTTCCTCTGGTGCAACCCCAGTCTTTGATAATATGATGAGTCAGGGGCTGGTTTCTGAGAACCTGTTCTCTGTCTACCTGAGCAGGTGAGGACAGACTGCTGATCACCTAGGCATGAAATTATACAGCCATGTCATCTAACATGGTGTTTCTTTTTCAGCGATAGTGAAGATGGCAGTGTGGTGATCTTTGGTGGGATTGACTCTTCATATTACACTGGTTCCATTTACTGGATCCCACTGTCCTCTGAATCCTACTGGCAGATCAGCATGAATAGGTCAGTGTCTGGTCAGTTTCCTTTGTCTTCAAGTTGTCAAATCTTCATATATTATTAAAAATTATTTTCTCTATGCAGCAAATCAAATATACGGGTAATATGGTAAATGTGAAGGGAATGAATGTACTTGTAACCTGTCTTTGCTACATCCTGGAACATTCACACCCCATCTAATGTTACTCATATGGCAAATTTATACTGGTCTATGCTATTATCCAGTCATTGTCTATCAGCACCGCTAGTCTGCAAGCCATTCCAACATATGAAATAACATATTAAATCATTTGTTGAGGGAGGGGCAGCTTTTAAGAAAAAACATTTCAGCTTACAGAAAAATCTTCCAATTCCTAATTCAGTTCAACCTATACTATAATTGGTAGAGCACACTTTTCATGCAAGTAGTAGCCAAGAAATTTACTATAATTTATCTTTTTTTCAGGAATTTAATTATTGATGTATTTTGACCATGAGGAAATTAAAAATGAAATGCCAGTAACAGAAAAAGCTTCCTATGACCCTGTCCATTTAAAATACAATGTAACGTAAAATATGATTTAAAATTTTCCTGGGAAACAATGTCTATAGGAGTGTAAAGGACACATTTGGCTGCTATGCGTTCATTAGTGCTCAACTGAACTCTTGTCTTTTTCAGTGTGACTGTCAATGAAAGTGATGTCGCTTGCTCTGGTGGTTGCCAAGCTATTGTGGATACGGGCACCTCCTACATTGTTGGACCAAGCAGTGACATTCAGAACCTCTTTTCCTCTTTGGGAGCTTCAGAAGACCAAAATGGAGATGTACGTAGCTTAGCCTGCTCTACTTTGACCTTCAAATAATGCTGCATGAACAAAAAAGTAAGATGAAGGATTGTGTCCTGTAGGCATATGTGAACTGCGATAGCATGGGATCGATGCCTGACCTGACCTTTACCCTCGGCGGATATGCCTTCAGTATCCCGTCCTCTGCATATGTTTCCCAGGTATGATTTGCACAACCAGAGTTAAGCTTCATTCTGTTAGATCCCAATGGAGGATTTCCTTTGTGTATATATAACACTGACGAGAGCAGGGCCAGGCTACGTTATTCACAGGGTTGCAGGTACCAGTCTGTGAGATGAGACTGAATCATGAGATTCAGCTGTTCACTCTTAAACATAAGAAACAGTATAAATGACAAACATTTACTCTTCATCATTGTCATACTATCCAGGCCAATGACATGTTAGTTACCACTCGAGAACCAAATAGATTGGAAGGGCTAGAATGCTCAGATAGCATATCTTCTTCTCATAATATCCATGACTATAAGCCATAATCATTAATCTAGTTAACTGTCACTTGAATTGTTAATGTTTGTTTAACTTTGTCATTCCAGAATAGCAATGGATGCATGCTTGAAATTGAGGATGGTGGCAACAGCCAGCTCTGGATCTTGGGTGACGTCTTCATCAGAGAGTTCTACACCATCTTTGATAGGGGCAACAATCAAGTGGGCCTTGCTGTGGTTGCATGATTCAGGTGGATGAGCTTAAACAGTGTGTAGGAAACGTGAAATGTAGGTTGTCTACCATCCATGTTATTGTCAAGTCAATACATGCAAGCAATATTCCATTAAAGTGTTTTCTACAATGTAAAAACAAGCCAGATCTGCCTTTATTAACAAGAAAACAAGAGACATTGCGGAATTAGCATGTGCCCTGTACAGATATTTAGACAGCAATCACTAGAGTAATCCACTATTATCACCAAAACATGCCGAAATAATTTTAAAGCTGTATGAAACTGACAACCCAGACAATTTTTAATATTATTGCAATATGCATTAAAATTTTACAATGTGAAATTAGTGCATACTCAAGGGACAATGTCAAAGCTAATAGAATCACTCAAATAACCACTTGTCACAACCAAGGTGTGCAGATGAGCATCTCTGAACACAAAACGTGTCGAACCTTGAAGCAGTTGGCCTATAGCAGCAGAAGACGACACCGGGTGCTAGTGCTGTCAGCTAAGAACAGGAAAGTGACGCTACAGTGGGCACAGACTTACCAAATTTGGGCAATGGAAGACAGGAGAAAAGATGAGCCATGATTTTTGCTGTGACATTCAGATGGTAGGGTCAGAATTTGGTATAAATTACAGGACAGCGTGGATCCATCCTGCCTCATATCAACAATTCAGGCTGCTGATGGTGGTGTAATGGTACGGGGGATATTTCCTTGACACACTTTGGGCTTCTTAGTACCAACTGAGCATCGTTTAATGGGTTGAACCCCCGATTGCCTTCAGAACTGCCCTAATTCTTCATGGCATTGATTTAACAAGGTGCTGAAACAATCCTCTGAGACTTCGATCCATATTGGCATGACAGCATCACGCAGTTGCTGCAGGTTTGTCGGCTGCACCTTCATGATGTGAATCTCCCGTTTGACCACACGCCTAGGTCCTCTATTGGATTGAGATCTGGTGACTGTGAAGCCCATTTGAGTACAGTGACCTCATTGTGATGTCCAAGAAACTAGTATTGCATGTAGTGTTATCCTGCTGGTTGTAGCAATTATAAGCAGGGTACTCATGGGATGGGCATGGTTAGCATCAATACTCAGGTAGACTGTGTCATTTAAATAGCAAGGTGTACCTAATAAAATGGCCAGTGAGTTTACATGCAAATATACAGTACATCCCTCCATCCATTTTCTGAAACCATGTATCTTTCTGGATCACGGGGGGTCTGGAGCCTATCCAAGAAGCTAGGGGCATGAGGTGAGGAACAACCCAGGATGGGGGGTCAGCCCATCATAGGGTACACTTGCACACCAGCCACTCACACATGCACACCTACTTACTGATCCCAACAGCCATCCAGACATTCCAGAAGGAGTTTAGGTAGTTATGGCATTTTTGATTGAGAGGACCAGCTTGGGTTTGAATACTGCAGCTAGTAGAGGAGTCATAGCACCACTGGGTCCTGGAGCTGTACCCTAACCTCCACCGTTCCAGGGCAGCTACATTAGGTTTATGAATGTGTTACGGTATACCCCAATATTTAGAAATGCTGAAGGTACTACTTTCAATACTGCCCAAATTACAAAAATTAAACTGATATGAATACACTGTATTGAGGCGACGTCTTGTAGTACGCAGCACACGCCAGCAGAGGTCAGTTTATTCATTCGTTCACTCTGCATTGAGAATATTTGTAAATATTTTGCTTGCAAAGTTCCTTGAAGCATACACAAAGCATAAGCAACTGCCACTATTTTTTGTTGATTATTATTTTTTTTTTACTGATGTAAAATACAAATCTAAAATGAAATGACTGTATTGCAACAGGGAACATAACCAAAAGAATAATTATTTGGAAGTAGAATAGAAGTAATCAGCTTGTGGTCACTATCTGCATGCAGGTTCTCATTTTTAATGTAATTTGCAGCAATTTTACACACAATTTTATGTGCTTACGTTCATGCTGCTGTTAGTAGATTGGCCATCTACATTTCCCATACACACTAGGGGGTGGTTACTTGGTCTGAAGCGTGATCTTTGAAACAGCGAGGTGTTTCCTCGCTTTGCTGGTCCTCAGCTTCTGCACTGATAAACCCGTTGATTCCGGAATTTATGCTATTCTGTATAATTTAGTTTTTCTTCTTTTTTACCGGGGTGAAATGGTATGTAAAAGGTATGACAGTATGAAGTAATATATACGGCACTAGCCTATGCTGCATGCGAGCTGACTTTGCATTCTGACCCCACTATTGTGTTTCTAGTTTAAAGTAACACAGGGAAACAAAACCCAGAGGATTCTAATATACTTTGTGTAAATGGAAAATAAAATGGACAAAAAACTCCACCTTATTTAATATGAAATTAATTTATTACGTTAAAGTAATCCATCATAATTTCACATATATCACCAAAAACATGTGAAAAATATGCTGTATTTAAACAAGTGTTTAAACACGTTTTCCATAGTATAATTATGTAAATATTGACTTATTCAACACTTTGCACTGCCTCTTGTCACTTATGATTCTACTGTCAATGTTTAATGTTTAACAACCTCTTCTATCTTTTTATATTTATTTGTTTTCTGTTAAATACAGTATGAATGTATTAGAGTTAGTCAACCAAGCATTTCGCTGCACATTATATTGAGTATCTGTGTGTGTGACATTGAAACTTTGATTTGATTTTGATATCTTTCATGGAAAATCCCAGAATGTCTTGCTATCTGTGTTACCTCAGGTTAGATCCATCCATCCATTTTCCATAACCGCTTATCCTGTTCAGGGCTGTGGGGGGTCCGGAGGCTATCCTGGAGGCTACGAGCCCAAAGCAGGGAACAACCCAGAATGGGGCACCAACCCATCACATCTCACTCACCTTGAGATCTTATCAGGCATTCAACTGAAAGTTGTGTTTTCATAACCTACTGATAAAGAGCTAGACTGAATAAACCAGAAGCCTGTATATAAAGGCTGGAGCTTGTGCCTGCATTCATTCTGCTATTTACCATACTTTCTTGTTAACCTGATTCAGTGAAAGTTTGGTTTGGTTTAGGGTTCAGCAGGAAGGATCTGTATGTCATAAAGAAGACCCTCTGCCCCTGATAAAGGGAAAGACCATGAGGGAGAAAATGCAGGAATAGGGTCTATGGGAACTCTTCAGGCAGAAATATCCCTACAACCCCATGGTCCAAGTTTGACAGCAGCTGTGCAGTTGGCACTGGAGCCCTGAATCTCAGAATGACTGAAGTGCTGCACAAAAGGTGAGCTGAAGGCATTTTTGGTTAAATTCTAGTGATACAGTTTTGAATGTTTTCTGAAGTTTAAATGTCCATGAAGATTCTGTGTAGTGAGTTCAAAGAGTTTAACCTGCTATACTGCTCTGCTGATGCAGCTGTCATCCTATGGTATGATCTCCATTGGAATGCCACCCTAGTACTTCAATGCTGTTTGTGACACTGATGGAAATCACCATCACACTCTGAACATAGACATTTATGTAAATAAACAAAATAGTAGAAATTAGGTATTTTTTCAGTAAGTGTTTTAAATTAATACCCTCTAATATCTCCTCTCTAACCAACCATGCTCTATTTGATCCGCAGCAGTCCTCCACCTTCGAGAGCACCTCTCAGACTGTGTCCATTCAGTATGGGACTGGCAGCATGACAGGATACCTGGGATATGACACTGTTGAGGTGAGATTTGTAGGAGTCATATAACACCCCCGCGTACACGTCATTCCCCTGTTTTGATGACGCACTACAGCGTATATGCGAACATCCAGCATGATGCAAATAGCTAGTAGGTATAGATGTTATTGCATGCGTTTAGCAGAATAATGTCTTGTATTTCTTGATACATTAAAATGTTTCTCTGTTGCTTATTGGCTAAGTTTTACATTTTGGGCACTGACTAAAACAAGCCAAGCATCTGCAATTTGGCTATGGGCCCTAGGGATCCAATTAAAACTGGGTTTTCATTACAGTACAATAATGCTATATCGAGCTGATTTCAATATTACATTGCCTGCAATATTAACAATATTAAATATGTAATATTATAATTATTTAATTGATGTTAATAAAATTATGTTATTATTAGTATTAATGTTCTGTTTTTATTGCATAAGGGTGGTGAGCTCACTTTTACCAACCAAATCTTTGGTCTGTTGCATATTACACAGTTCCATCCACTGGATCCCACTGTCCTCTGAATCCTACTGACAGATCAGCAAGCATAGGTCTAGGTCAGTGTCTGGTCAGCTTCTTTTGACAGCAAGATGTCAAATCTTCATAAAGCATAAAAATTACTTGCTTCGGGCAAGTAGAATCACATCTCATTGGAATGGAAGGAAGACATTATGGAAAGACATGGGCACAAAGTAAAACACACAAGAAAATAAACCGGATATCGGCTGGCATAAAGGGTTATAAAGGGCTTCAGGTTCGGGCATCTTGGTCTGGGTTTTGGTTCAGTACAGAACACAGTCTTTAACTATTGCTAATATATCACAGGCAACGGCGATGAATGTACTTGTCACCTGACTGGAACATTCACACCTCCTAGATAATATTTTTTATTGAAATACCCCAATTTAAATGTAGTATGAGCACATTTTAAATTCAGCATACATAAGGACAATTCTTCATGGGCTACTGTGAGCTACAGCATCTCCTCGAGTATGCGTGAGCTGGCCTTCCACAACAGGCATGTCTTTGCAGTCCCCTCCACTACCTGCATTTCTCAGGCATGTGAATATAGAGAATTTATTAACATATTTATGAGTTTTTGTTATGAGGATGTGTTTTGGCAATGTCATTATTTTGACCCCTCTGCATGTACAATATGACCGTGATATGAGCAAGTGTAGAAGACCAACAGATGACACATTGCTTGAGTTGCTCAAAATTAATGAATCATAACTGATATATAAAACACATTATTCATATCCAAGGCAGGAGAATGTTTGCTTGCTGGGTTTCTGGTGCCAGTTTCCGTGTGTTAAGGAGAAACATTTGCTTTGTGAAAAGTACACCAGATTTCTGGGAAAAGATTAAGGAGACGCCCCCTAAATACCTCTCATGAGAGCTTTGAGAAGGTGCTGGTTTCAGTATCAATAAATTGTGCTTCTTTTGAACAAGAATAGTTGAGGCTTGTCTTAAGGTGGTGCCAAACTGCTCAGTAAGTACACAGCCATTTATGAATACAGGCATTGAATTCTTTTCAGTATGTAAAGACGTGTTTGTCAGGGCTGTTATTCATCATTGTATGAGACAGTCTCCCCAGTTAGATCGTCTCACTTCAAACCTACAGACCGCAGTGTATGTGGCTATAGGTTCTTATAGGAGATGAATAGTTCAGGTCCAGAAATAAAATTCCAGATCAAGATTCCACCAACCAGTTCAGTACTCTGTGACTGAATTTTTGCACTCAACTGGTTGGTTGAAACAAACTCTTGGTCTCGATTTTTAGTTTCTCTATTTGAACCTACTATTTACCTCTGGCCCTTTTTTAAGGAACAGATATTTTAAATAAAATTTCAGAAGACACAGTTGTGCCTGGATTTGTTCCTTTATATTTTTATTGACCCCTTTTCCTATGTTTGTTTCTACTTTTGGTACCAGAATCTAGGCTGTAAGGTCTTAATTTCCATCCAGGGTTCAAAAAGGCAGAAACTTCTGTCATTCATATTTGGTCCAGAGCATTGTATTTGGATTTAAGATAAGGCAACTCCCGGGATAATAGTATGCCATGATTATAATAAAATAAGTAACAAGAAAGAGTATAAGTACAGTGTCGGTCGGAGAAGTGACATAGGAGCCTGTTGTAAACAGTAATCATGTAAAATAATCAGGTAAAAGCACGATACAGTGATGGGTAAGAGAGGGGTCATCAATATTGAGACCATCAACCTTGCACAAGTTAATGGTAGATGATACAATGGAACACCTGAAACAGTCCGTGATACACCCCATGGCAATAATCAGGGCTTTAGCCAAGACCATCTTTATTGAATCCAAGACCTGGATTACTCAAGAACAAGTCAAGACCAGTCCCAAGAGATTCCAGCCCAAATCAAGATCGAGTCCAAATGAGAAAGACAGTCAAGACCGAGACAGGAAGAAAAATTATCCTCTTCGAGACCACTATGTTACCTTACCTTACCTTACCTGTGATGCTAGAGACACTGTACATTATATATTTTAATGTGATTATTTTGCACTATTGTTTATTATGATCAAAAGACAATTTAAGTTTTAACAGTGTGGGATAAAATTAGGCCACATAATTTACTTTAAGCATATGGCACAGAAAAATGGGTTTCACTCCTGGTTATATAGCACAATTGTCACTTTAATTGAAGCCATTTAATTTGATATCATGCTTAACACTCTCCAAAGACAAAACAGCATGTCACCCCAGAGAAGGGTGTTTTACCATATGATGATTATTTACCGATGGTTAGAGCCGAGACAAGTCAGAGTGCAAATACTAACGAGTCCAAGACAAGTTCAAGACAACAGAAAAACGTCTCCAGATTGGATTCAAATACTTCAGCCCTGGCAATGATTATGTGAATTAAAATGCTCCTCAATGGAAATATCTCTCTATTAATGTGGTACAGTTTGGACACCATTCACTCCTCAACCTTCATTTCAAAGCAGTGCAAACTCAGTCCTATTACAGAGCTGCCTTAAAGTTTCCTCAGCCTACCAGTCTTCTACTGCACACACTTAGGGACCTTAGTATCCTTAAGAGAACTGCCTTTTCTGCACTTTCTTCTACATTCTTTCTTTGTTGCCGTTTATGTAGATGATAAGCTATTTATATGTACTATTTCTACACTCTCTTTAGAGATGGTGGCGGCTGCTAGCGGCTCTCTTCTCCACCAGAAGTCCAACTCATTTTTCATTCTGACTCAGCTGAGATATATTTCCTTACACGCAACAAATATCTCCACCAGACTTCTGTGCTCTTCTCTGCCTTCACTGATACGTCTCATAGTCACTGAATCATCAGAGGATGAGCCAGTTCAAGTAGGTACTAGATGGCATCTTACACCTTACACACTTTCATGGGTAATGCTTTATATTAACTGCAACTTCATTATGCATTCATAGAACATGTATAAACAACATATACAGTACTGTGCAAAAGTCTTAGGCAGTCAAAGGAAATGTTTAAAGCTATTTTTCTGGGTAGTAACTGCATTTTCGCTCAGAACAAAACCAGAATTTAACATTACAACATACACAAATGAAGAATAACGCAATACAAACTACCAGGAATTCTGTACTCTAGTCTTCTTACTGATGTCATGTTGGATGGTTAGATGAACACCACTTTGGTTCCCAAACCTCTCTTCAGGGGCACCCCAGCAATTCCATGTATTTATTAAATTTCACTATCAGCTCACTTAATTAATCAACTTAATTAGTTA
>JAODKL010000128.1:18451663-18462776 GCA_026780765.1 Petrocephalus schoutedeni
GAAAATTCATTGTAGAGTCTTAAAGTACTTATGTAAGTCGCTCTGGCTAAGGGCGTCTGCCAAATGCTGTAAATGTAAATTATGGTACATTGAAACAGCATTAATTTCCTTTGGATAGCTTTTGGTTCTCCCTATCTGCCCAGTGCTATCAAGGTGCTGGTACCATTCCCTGCCACCATCTTATGCCAGCTGGCTTTGGTCTATGGTATGAGCTCCATGTTGCATGCCCACAATCAACCCCACATGAACAGACTGTTCTCAGAGACAAGTGCATGTGCCTTGTTAATTTGACCAATGTCTATTAGCAGAATGTATGATTTACTGATGCCTAGATCACCACAAGTTATTCCCTACCTCCACTTTTAATGGAGAAATATATTTACAGATTTTGGACACCACAATACAGTTAAAGATTTATTAATGGCTGAATCTGATCACTGGCTGAAAGGTTAGAAAATCTGACACAAAAGTTTTCTAGACCCCATGATGCCTAGTGCAAGTGTTTGACCTCACTGGAATGTGGTCAATTGCTACAAGACATGTCTTCAAGATGCCTGTATAACAATAGCTTTCTTTTACAGTACATTTTAGGCAAGGTGAATAATGGATTATGCCACCACGATTTGACCTCCTTGGACTGTTATTTGACAATTACAGTCACATTCATTTCTCAGAACTTCTTCATGATGACATTGGGAGGCATACATGGAGGCCTTAGTGTAAAAGTTGAAATCCTTCACAACCGATGTTGTGTTTCAGTTTTTCTGCTTAGTACTCAAGCCATCGATTCCTACTTCCAAATAAATGAATTTCAAATTCCAGTTACCTTGTCAAGTAATCACCTATTCAAATTAATCTAGATCTTTTGCAACCTAATCTTTGTCCACTTTAATACCATGTCACCATATATAGATAAGGTCCATGCTGCTGATAGAGAGTAAACATTTTGAATTGTTGGAACTTGTTCTAGGCAATTTCATGTGCAAGTTCTGCCCAAGATAGTTAACTGTTCCTGGTTGTAGGATAACATTCTACAACAATTATCCCATGGGCTGGAATAGTTAGCAGCTGCATTAGATCGGTATTGCTGGTGATGACAAGCAGAGACTGGATCCTGATGACAGCAATCTGCCTGCCTTCCAGAAGAAAAGTTTCTCACCCTGTTCTTGCTCTGCTTGGCCTTCTGTCCCTGGCTCAGTGCCACCTATCACCGAAAACTGAACTGTCATAGGCTCTTTACTTGCACTATTTTCCACTATTATTACTCCATATCTCCATAAGGGGTCATGGTATAATTTACAGAGGCAGTATCACGATCCGCCTCTGTCATGCCTCCGTTTGGTCAGGAGAGGTTGCTGGCCATGCTGTAATCACCTAATGTGATAATCAGCCACACTGGCCTCTTGTTAGTCTCTCAAAAAGAGACTAACAAAAGAAGGAGTTGAGGGTAACGTGCTGAATAAATATTATATTTTCAGGGTAAGGAAGCTGACATTTCTCAGCCTTCAGATTTCCCATCTGAAACAGAGTCCAATTCCAGTGCACCAAGGCATGACCTCAAAGAAAACAGTAATGTGTTCCAGACTCTAGATGTTAATTGTTTGATATTTTATTTTTAAAAAAGTGGTAGAGGGATGGCACAATGGCTACTTGGTTCCACCTAGAGTTTGCAGGTTCTCCCCATGCTTTATCACACTGTTCAAAGAAACACTTTGTCCCTAAATTGCCCATAGTGTGAGATTGTGGTGTGTATGTATACACCTTGCAATGGACAGGCATTCTGTCTAAGCTGCACCTCAGTTTTCTGCCAAGTGCTGCTTGGGATACACTTCAAGCTTCCCCAACCAGTATTAGCAGCTGACAGAAGGATGGATGGATTCTATGGTAATGCCAACATTTTGCAACCACCTTGTCATTCCTGTCCTGATAATGAATTAATGTTAACTCTCATATTTATCACTGAACATTTGTTTAACAGGGAAGGCCAAAGTTTTGTGTGCTCAAGAAATTATTAGTGCTGGCCCAGTACATTACCAACAATTCCAACAAACCCATCCCCCAATTATCACCACTTACCCACTATAGGGTCCTTGTGATACTGCAGTATAACCAAGAGTGCAGGTTTGTTTATGAACAGAAGGCATATGTCCTTAAAAAATATTGTGGGAGTACCTTGTGTTTAGGAGGGCATGGGGGGGGTAGAGGCTGATTTGGTGCCATTTTGTATAACCCAGGAAGCAAAAGGCCAGTTATAAAGCCACATAATTCCTGTTCTTCCATCCATATTTGCCCTTAATTATCAATCAAACCAAATTATCAAGTTATTTAACAAATTATCTGATGCAGGGTCACCGCAAGCGTGCAGCTGATCCCATAAAGTGCAGAATATGGGATCTGCTGATGCTGTGAAGTGCTGACACTCACTTGCAGGAAATGCAACAACACTAAGTTAGCATGTACCTTGGCATGTACCATTAGCTACTTCTGTTTTTCAATGGTCCCATTTCCCCGTTGATCAAACGTAGCTGCATTCATTGTATTTATTGGCAATTTCCCTTTCCCTTTTACTTCTCACAGAAAGCTTGTGCTGTTTTTCTTATCACCAGGATAAAGAAGTGAGTAAACAGTGAGCCAGTATATTAGAGCTAGAGCCAAGCCAGAGTCCCCAGTCGCCCAGTGCAGACTAGTGGACAGTCAGCATGAAGGTAGTTTTTTTGCTGTTTGCCCTCGTGGCCCTCTCCCAGTGCCTTCACAGGTAAGACCTTCATTTTACCACTTTGTCTTATTTAAATTCTTTCACAAACCGTGGTTGGGAGAGCTCAAGTCTGCTGTTTTTTCCAATTTCACCTCAATGAAGTGTTAAGGTTAACAGCAGGGTGAATCTGACAATTTTAAGGGTTTTTAATGAAGGGTCAGGGTGAGGGTACACCTGACATTCTTCAGGTGTTTTGTGGTAATGTGGTGGAGCACAGCCAGGATAATGTGATGGTGATGTACTTTTAGGATTCCCTTGAAAAAGGGAAAGACAGCGAGGCAGGTCCTGCAGGAGCAGGGACTGTGGGAGAAGTATAGGAAGGAACACCCCTACAATCCTATGCTCAAGTTTAGCAACAGCAACTCCGCTGACACTGAACCAATGACCAATGATGCTGACGTAAGTGACATCTATGAATTGCAATCTCAGACTGAATTAATGGCTTTCTGACCTGTTTAAAAAGGTTGCTACACTTGGAGAAAACACAAATAGTGCAGCTGAAGAGGTGCAGAAACACATGGGGCACAATTATAGAATAGGCAGATATTTAGAAGATAAAGGATGAATTATAAACAATTTATTCCAGAGTTCTGGATTGTACAGTGGCAGATCTAGAAAATGTTACATGTTGTGGAAAAAGGATGGTGAGAAATTTTTGCAGGCTAGCTTATATTTCAACAAAAGCAAGAAACATAAGGTTTTCATATTTCTTTACGGGTGAATTTCAATTAATATTTCAATGTTTGTGTGTGCACTTCATTATTAATAACAACAACAACAATAATAATAATAATAATAATAATATTATTGTTGTTATTAATACCCTGCTGAATTTACCAGGTAGATAGATGACTATATGTGCATCAAGAATTTGTCAAAAAGGCTAATGTTACAGGATTATTGCCTCACCCACCAAGAATGGGCATGTGAATCTCTGTATCAACGCATTGTGCATTAACACCACATTATTTAATGAAGACATCCATTTGATTCTATAATACATTATCTACAGTATTATGTATTAAAAAGTGCAAAGCTTTACCTCTAGCAACGCCCCTGTTATATACCATATTACACTATTAAATATACTGTGATGCCTAGCAGACCAAGGCATGGCCGTGATGGCACATGACGAGGAGGCTCAGTTTGGGGAGAAATACAGCTCTTTTATTGTAGTCCTTAACAGGACTAAACGAGCACTTAACAAACACTTAACAAACCGAAGAAACAGGGAGGTCAAATGCTGGACTGTCAGGTACACACACGGTGGGAGATTTATACAACACTAGGGCCACATGAGGGTCAGACAAGGGTAACACGAGCCACAATCTGTAACTGTTTTATCAACTACAAAACAAGGAGCTATTTACTTGGACTATGACAATCCCCTGATGCTACAATACTAATATTTGCAGGACTACCTATTTTTTTTTAACTAATGCTACCTCTAGACAGTAATTTAAGTTATGGTGGGGTCATGGCTGGGGAAGCATACGGTTGCTGGCCGATAAGGTAAGTGTTCGTATTTCTGCTGTCAATCAATTAAAGTATAGACCTGGCCAATCGACACTGTTTTACCCATTTTAAGGATTGGATGCAGTGTTGCCAACATAGCGACTTTGTCGCTAGATTTAGCAACTTTTCAGACCCCTTTAGTGACTTTTTTTCAAAAAGCGTGCAATATAAATAAAGATGTATATAATAGATAATAATAAATGAAATACTTTGAGCTATGTTAAAATACAGTAGCTTATGTAAGTATTGGGTACAGAGTAGGAGAATAGCAAACACAATGTGGTGGTTGTTGGCTGAACATGAATGTGACGTGATGATGTCACTGATATGCAAATTAGTTTTGGTTGGAAATAGTTGGCAACACAGATTGGATGTATAAACATAACCAGGAAGAAAAAAGAAAAATAGGAGTAGAAGGAAACTAAATGAAGATTTATTTTAAACTACGAAATTCTAAATTATAAGTACATTTTCACAAAAAATTGAGACAATTCGTGTCCCGGGAAAGAATATCGATTTCCTGGGACAGTTGCTCAAAAAAAAGACAATCTAAGGAAGCTAGGACAGGTGGCAAGCCTCGTGTACCCCTGCTGTGTGCCTGGTAGGGAAACTGACCGGGTTTAACAATTAGAGAATGACTAGATATATAAAGCAGAGTTAGACTGAAGTGTAACTGACGTAACTAAAGCACAATCTAAAAGAAAATACAGAATTTCATTTTATTAAATAGCTGGGATGAAAGTCCTTCCATTCCCATTACGTCCACTTCATATGTTGGTCATTACAAATTACTGTTAGAATTAAAATAAAAACATTTTCTATAGTCAGTAGCATAATTTTGCATATAGATGATGTGTTGTAAAGTGAAAAAATCTAGTTCATATTATAAATGCAGTTGAACAGCTGGTTTCCTTTATAAAGATAAGACCTTTTGCAGTTCATTCTTGACCGCACAAATAGAACTTGTCTTATATCTCAAATCATTGTTTTTTTCTACATCACGGCTTGAATCTTTAACTGACTGTATTAGTGTTTTTTTTTAGAGAAATGTATGCTTAATACAGCGGTTATTTCATAAATTTGATGTATAAAATAACACATTGTTAATAACATGTAATACAGAGATTACTGATTATTGTTTTAATTACCACTGACTTACTTGTGTGTTACAGTACAGTCTAGAGGTATACCCTAACCCTAACAGAAAGACAGTATATGCGGTGACTGGGGAAAAAGTCTATTACAAAATGTTCTTTTGCTGCTATTTATTTTACGGGTATAATTACTTGTGATGGACTCTTGACTCAGCCGTGGTCAAAATTATTAGAACACCTGACAGATCTGAACATTGACTTTTTTGCCTCCAAAACATGATTTCATTTCATAATATTCATGAAATTTGCAGATGGTTGAGCACAACAAATATCAGATGAAGTGAGACCTACTGTTTTTATCCACTTTTAACTTTAATATTTGGTATGTCCACCTTTTGCAGCAAATACAGCAGCACATCTCTCTGGCAATATATTTCCTGAGAACTTCAACACTAATCCCATGCCTTCTGCAACTTTAAATGTACAACAGATCTGTCCCTGTCACTCATCAACAAATGTGCTTGATGGGGTTGGGGTCTGGACTTAGCACAGAGATTCTCCTTATGAAGGCTCTGTTCTATCATTTATAGAGCATAATGATGACTTTGTAGATATTTCATTTGTTTTATGGGTATTTTAATGGACAATTCAACAAAAACAACTGAAACTTTTTAAATATACCAAGTGTTCTAATAATTTTGGCCACCATTGTATACCAAGGCAACCAGGTCCAAGGAAGGGAACAAGCAATATCATTAGCCGAAAACCTAGCAACGTAATTCACCAAAAAGCCAAAAGAATTGCATACATCAAATCATTCAAATAAAAGGTCAGTGAGCACGTACGCTAGAGTGTGGCGAGACCTCCTGTCTTTTAAAGTGTGGCCCCTTCATCCACATTGTCAGAAACAGGGCGGAGATGAACGAAGCAGTGGAGTGCATTCATGGAACAGAGTGCAAGTTTAAATGCGAGTATGCAAAATCTAAAACAGAAGACCAAGAACCCAACACCATAACACTTGTGATAAACTTGTGGTATCTTTCTTCCTATACAGCTGTCATATTATGGTGTCATCTCCATTGGAAATCCACCCCAGTCCTTCACTGTTATCTTTGACACTGGTTCCTCCAACCTATGGGTGCCATCCATCTACTGCTCTAGCCAGGCTTGCAGTGAGTGACAGCTGTCATTGTTGCCTTTCGTTACGGGTCAAGTCTCTGGCATTTCTACAGTGCTGTCCTGTTTTGGGTCCAGATTTAAACTCTGAAGGCCCTGATGATTCATGTTTTATCCCTGTGAGGTAGCAGAGTTACAGAGGAGGCAAGAACATGTTCCATGACATAGCAGTCACATTAGTAGATGGCCGCTGCTGAAATTTATGCAAAACAACAGCAGCAAGAGTAGGATTTGGGTTTTCAGTGACCTCCAGAGATATTTTTATTCCCTGACTTTTCCAGACAACCATGCTAAATTCAACCCTAAAAAGTCCAACTCTTTCAAGTTCACATCTGAGTCGGTGGCCATCCAGTATGGGACTGGGAGCATGACTGGAGTTCTGGGATATGACACTGTTGAGGTAAACCGACGTGCTAATATTCACAGTGTTGAACTGTGAGGTTCCAACTAAGTTGCTAACGGGAAGTCTTGGGACACATATGCTTGACTTACCAGTTAGATATGAACGTCACCATACCTGTTGTCAGTTAGATTCTTTGGGTAGGGTATAGTGCCTACATCTCAGTTACAGCCTTAAATGGCACACTTATTCATATAGCCGGGCATTGTTGTTGTTGCCCTCTGTGCTGTTTATCACACTACCTGTTGAAGTCTGATTGCGCATGTCCATTGAGCTTGAAACTGGGCTGGCATACCTTAAGTTTTGAGTTTGGTTAAGACTGTTATGTAATAGTCTAGGAATTTTGAAATAGCCCATTTCACTTCCTCTTTTACCATCCATCCCTCCATCCACCCACCCATTTTCTGAAACCACTTGTTCTATTCAGGGTTGTGGGGGGTCTGGAACCGATTCCATCTTTTACATTTTCAGGGATTATATTTAAAAGTGGGAACAACAGTGTCTGAGATGTAATTTCCATGTACCAAACTCCTTTTTCAGTTATGCCAAGGTAAAGTCCGATTTTCATTCTATGGCACCTTTAACAAATGCTTCTCTGTTTCTTATTAGCACTTCTACCAATAAAGTTTTACTTTTTCGACCCTGATTAAAATAAGCCAGTCATCTGCAACTGTACTGCAGTCTCTAAGGATCCAATTAAAACTTGGCTGTCATAACAGCACATGCATCGAGCTTTATTTATCTCCATATTGACATTACATTACAAGCCTGCTTATCCACAGTATTAAAAATCTGTTTTTTACTGTCTAAGGTTGCTGGGATTATCGTTCCCAACCAGATCTTTGGTCTGAGTGAGACAGAGGCCGACTTCATGTATTACATGAAACCTGATGGGATCCTGGGACTTGCCTTCCCTTCAATTTCTTCTTCTGATGCCACCCCAGTCTTTGATAATATGATGAGTCAGGGGCTGGTTCCTCAAAGCCTGTTCTCCGTCTATCTGAGCAGGTGAGGCCTGACCATTGGTGAACTAGGTGTGAAATCATACAGCTATGACACTAAACATGAGATTTCCCTTTCAGAAATTCTGAGGAAGGCAGTGTGGTCATCTTCGGAGGGATTGACCCTTTATATTTCACCGGTACCATCTACTGGGTGCCGCTCACCTCTGAGACCTACTGGCAGATCAGCATGGACAGGTCATAGCACATACAAGGCTTCTTTTGTATACAATCCCTTTTATGGTTGGACCAAAATAGCACTTGTCAACACATTTTTAGTTTCCTTTTTGCCACGCAAATCAAAATAGGTTATTCTTACAGTATTTTTGTGCTGAATTGAAATATCTAATTGGAATTTATATAATACACAAGGATTTTGAGTGACACACACACTTTAAATAATATGTATATTACGAGTATATGTGCATGGTGAAAGTGACTCGTCTAGAAGTGTATGACTTTCGGCTGTACTTAACCTCAGGAACATCCATCTTAAGCGTCCTCCAGAAGTCAGCAAGCAGACTGGGACTCCGCTTGTCTTGATATCAGAGAGAGAACAGGACCCTGTCTTAATGTGTCCAAATGTGTTACAGCCTGTAAACTCTGGCAAAACAGATTTACAGTACTGTGCACCCTTCTGTCTTAAAAGTCTTAAAAATGTTCACAAATAAGACTATTTATTTTTTAGTACATTAAATTTTTATATTCATACATTCAGAATTAGGAATTGTATACTAACAACAGCCTAAAATTTACATCACTTAAAAACTATGGGGAATAGCAAAATTCTGAAGGCATTTCTGAAATCAGCAAAACAAAGTACATAAAAGACACCCCTTAGCTGTACTGTGGAGAAATCTTGATGGTTGACCAGCATAATTTCTGTTCATAGGTGTCAAATGTGTCTATTTTCCTCACCCCTAACCATTTTCAGTATTTTTCTGCTAAATTACGTGAAGAGCTATTCTCTCCTGACACATCAATGATATGTTAGGCAACCAATATCATCAAGTCTCAGAAATGTACACATTATAGCCTACTTGAGGGTTTTGTTAACTAACCATTGATTTTCTCAACTGCAGTGTGACAATCGATGGAAACATTGTAGCTTGTGCAGGAGGTTGCCAGGCAATCGTGGATACGGGAACCTCTCTAATCGTCGGACCAAGCACCGACATCGGAAATATCAATTCATGGGTTGGGGCTCTGACAGATGAGTATGGAGATGTGGGTAGCTTTTCCTACTCTCCCTTCGACCTCCAGGGGGCCCTCTATACACAGAAATGATATGAAGGACTGTTCTCCACAGGCAACCGTGAGCTGCAGTAACATCCAGAAAATGGCAAATGTGACCTTCTCCATGAATGGATACACCTTCCAAGTCCCTGCCTCTGCCTATGTATCTCAGGTAGGACTGTATCATCCATCCATCATTATTTTAATTATCATTATAATAAATATACTTAGGAAACAGGTTTGGAATAGTGTTATCCATTGCACCAATTATAACAAATTATTCTTTGTTTCCTGTCGTAATATTAATATTCCTAAAAAAATGTGCATGTTTTCACAACTAAGAGAATGATTAACCTTCACCCACTTGCTTTTACAGTCTGGTTCTAGCTGCAGCGTTGGTTTTGGCTACGGTGGCACAGACCAGCTCTGGATCCTGGGTGATGTTTTCATTAGACATTACTACGTCATCTTTGACAGGGGTAACAATCAAGTGGGTCTTGCTGTAGGGGTGTGATTTAGACCAGATTGGTTCAACAGTGTTAAAGCATTGTGTTTACTGACTTTAAATTGTCTTGTCATGGGATACATCTTCTATACTCTATCTAACTGTGTACTTTTTCTTGCATCCTCATATATAAGGATTTTCATAAATGTCGATGTTATTCAAAAAATTTAGCTGGCAGAATAACTTTCTTTTCCATGTCAGTCCTCTAGAATACAGTCACTGTAATGTAACACAATGATTCAATTTACAAATAAAATTTAGAAATTTGTTTGGTGTTTAGTTCATACATAAAACAGATTGCAAATTTGATTAAAAAATGATCGTTTAAACAATGTTATCATTTAGCTTTTTGAATAAAGTCAACTGATTATCAAACAACACAAAAGTAATTCCTACAATTCTGGCGATCCTTCTACCAAAAGAGATGCGAGTGTAATGGTGCCGCAAGAGGAACCAATCAAAACTGTAACGGTGTCGGCACCAATCAAAACTGTAACGGTGCCGCAACAGGCACTAATCAAAACTGTACCAGTGTCGGCACCAATCAAAACTGTAACGGTGCCGCAACAGGCACCAATCAAAACTGTAACGGTGCCGCAAGAGGAACCAATCAAAACTGTAACGGTGCCGCAACAGGCACCAATCAAAACTGTAACGGTGCCGCAACAGGCACCAATCAAAACTGTACAAATCCTCCACCCTTGGGATACACAAGGAACAGGCAGAGGCAAGAATCTAAAAAAATATAAATCTTTAATTTACTGATCACACAATCAAAAATAAACAAGGGGGAACAAAAACCTACACAATGTAATTAGCCCTCGACTCAAATAACTAATTTACCTCCCTAAGCTTCCACTTAATCAGAAGGTGAACAATCACAAACAGGCACCCCCCCCCCCCTCCTTCATTACCTAGCCTGCCCAGCCAAGGTTGCAGGCAATTACCACATCCCCCTTTGGAAGTCAACGTGGGTTAGAGGCGCGCACACACACACACCACTGCAAGCTATAACGCACACAATAAAAAAATGAAAATAAAGAATGCACTTCCGGGTGCCACTATGCATGTGGAGAGCAACAAACAATACAAGCATAAATGATAATAAAAAACAATAGTTCAGTTTTTACGTAAGTAATAACCTAGTATTTTATTGTACTTGGTACATTATTGTATTAACTATACGTTAATTCGATTAATTTAAAGTGAAATACTTTATATATACTGGGCTGGGAGAAAGAGGTCATAGTGAGATAATTAATTATTGGGCCAGCCCAGTGGTGCATTTGCAAGATGTTTGCCCTTCTGGACATTTGTGTCCAGTCGGACTTCATCTGCGAACGATGTAAGTTAATGGACTCACTCATGGTCAAGGTTCGTGACCTTGAGGAGCAACTGGCTCTCATCCAATGCAACAGTGAGTTAGAGGAG
>JAODKL010000128.1:18548875-18559596 GCA_026780765.1 Petrocephalus schoutedeni
GTGGTACCCGGTGGGGTCTTCTGCTGTTGTAGCCCATCCGCCTCAAGGTTGTGCGTGTTGTGGCTTCACAAATGCTTCGCTGCATACCTCGGTTGTAATGAGTGGTTATTTCAGAATAAAAAAAAAAAAATGCATTTTTTTTCTGAGACATAAGTCCTTTCGATTCAGATTATGTATAAGATTCGTTCAAGTCGTTCAGTGGGACTTCCCATTTGCATAAAATAGATCTGAAACACGTACCAAAAAAGCACATTACTTAGCCTAAAGTGCAAAGGAGTAAGTTAACAAGCCATGTTAGAAAAATATTAGATTATAGTCACAGTCTCTCAACATTTCCTTAGCTTGACAGTACCTTACCTGCTCATGTTTGTTAAAAGTGCAAACTTAACAGCTTAACAAATAGCTAATCCAATCCATGAGTCCAAACGTGAACAAACCTTGGTTAAAATTATTTAATTTCAGTGCACAGTCCTTTTTATTTTGGTGTATGGTGTACCCTATTAAGTCCCATTGCACATACACAGAATTCTCAAATCTACTGCATGTTTTTACTGTTGAAAGAACTCCCAAAATTTGAAGAGGCAAAGTATTTGCACAATTCTTCCCGAGAGCAAAGGAAAATGAGTAACCAGTGTATTCGTGCCATGTAAAGTCCAGTCCCTTGTGGGTATGGTACAGTCTTGAACACCCATATACAGCACTTCACCAGTGACATATTGCATAACTAGTGGCATAAGTACAGTTCACTCAAGGGACAAAGTCACTATCTACCACAATATCTCAGTGATTATTCTGTGTTGGATGAGTAGCAGTTTAAATCTGCCTGGGCCTCATCCAGTCATTTCTGTGACTTGATCACAATGTCTCTTGTACTCTTCTGCAGACATCCAAAACAAAGAATAAATTGTACAGGAATCATACTATTGACGGAAGAATATTGCAGTCAGTGTTTTCTGAGGCAAGGAACTTTGGCGATTTAGAACCCTGGGAAGGAACCTAAATTAGGAGGTAAGTATCAGTGACGCAGATCACCTATTAGCAGGCCGAGACTGTACGATAAAAACAGCAATAGCCAAATCAATAAACAGTACCTAGAACAGACAGGAGTGAGGTGCAGGGATGAAATGACAAAGGCCCGCTGTGCCTCCTGCTCATGGTGGTCGGTCTATAGTAATACCAGGTTTGTAAAGGAAGTATTACAGATTTCTTTACCCAGATATTTGGCACAAGAAACATCAGTCCAACAATGTTTTTGTTTAGTCAAAATAAAGATTTATTCTTGTGAAGATCTCACAATGTTGTCTATCTCCCTAGAAGAGGCCAGGAATTGCTCCGACTAAGAGTTCGGATGCAACACTAGTGTTTAGCACAAGGTCCACACGGCTGCACAGTGGAAAAGGAAAGGCCTGCAAAGATGACAGAAGTAAAATACAGCACTCTAGTGTCACTTGGAAGTTCAGCAGAATGTTAAGCTGGGTCATACAGAATGGCTGTGCTAAATATCACTGCCATAAATTTTATTTGGTACACACACTGCTTTGTTAGAAGTCTGAAATCCACACTAAGTCTGTACAGCTGTGAAACGTCTGAGTATGCTCATAGCGGAAATGTACTTTAACAAAACAAAAGAAAAAGCCAATGACTAAGAATTTCTGTCACTGAAATCCAGTGCTAGCATTCATCTGAAATGCAGGATTTCAGAGGAGCACGGTAACCGAACAGGCCAATTAAAAGAACCTTGTGGGTGGAACAAAAATTGTATACAATTGTGTACACTCCAAGATAAAAAATAAAAAAAAATAATCTCTAAATATGTTCCGTTATATAAGGAAAACGCATATTCCTACACAAAAACCAAGACATTTAAAACAGCCACAGACTCTCTACTTTGCACGACTATATCAGTGATATTAAAACATGCATCCTAATATTTCCTGCACATAGTCATCTGAATTCTACATTTCCAGCACAGGTAACTGCATTTACCAATTGCAATTCAGAGACAATGTCCCCTGCATTGTGGTTGCTGGTAGCCTTACTTTTACACAGATATTTCTTTATGCCCCCCGACAACATTCTCACAGAAGGTTAACCATCTCTGTGCTCGAGAATCACCACAAAACAGCGACATCTGACCAGCTTAGGGTCACACTCAGAAGTTCTCAGAGATCACAGAATTACAGCATGCTGGTCAAATACACCGAACAGGTCATAGATCGTGGGGAGGGGGGTAAGAAGGGCCCTCAAACCACAAGCATGGGTGTCATTCTACAGTTAAGTGCCTGATCATCAAATCTCATTAAAAATATTATGATTAATGTAAGCCTTAAAAATGCCTATAATAACTTGTGAGGCAGAATACATTAGCCGGAAGTGTCTGTGAAAATTAGCACAGAACAACATAAAATCAGCAAGATGGAAATTAAGAGCCATGGGAGGAGCTCACAAGCTACCAACAGGCACTTCAGGTGTGACTAAGTTACAGGTGCAAGGCTGATCTATACCATTACCAGTGATTCTAAACCCGGTCCTTGGAGACCCATAAATGGTCCATGTTTTTGCTCCCTCCCAGCTCTCTGCCAGACAGTCCATAGTCTACCAGTCTCCCATAGTTGGGAGGGAGCAAAAACGTAGATCGTCCCGAGGACGGGATTGGGAAACACTCATCACCCTTCAGAGGTGTTGTTGTGGCGGAGGGGGGATGGAGTCCTCACTGAGGTGCCATGGCAGAGGTCCCCAACCAGCCCTCGGGGCTCTGGTGAGACTGAAGCAGGTGGTAGAGCTGCTTGAGGTGAGCCACGATGTTATCCTTGATGTCAGGCACAGAGATCTGGAGCCTCACGCTACTGCTGTCAAAGGAGCGCGTGCCATCTCCCGAGAACATCTCCGTGATCATGCGTGCCACCACCGGGACCACCTGCAGGAGCAGAACACTCTGGCAGTCAAGGCAACAGCAAGCGCACCATCCATTAAACCATGCCCTCCACCAAAGCCTGGGAGAATGGCCAGAGCCACAGAGTAGAAATGGATGTCTTCATGCACATACCTCCACCATGATGAGTTTCCTCTCCAGCGGTCTGCCATCTGGCCACTCCTCTCCAAAGCAGAGCTGGATCTCGAACTGCGGGGGGCGCTCGGACTGCCCCTTCTGGTGGGCAATCACACCTACAGGCCAGCAGACACACCCCCATAGCTCATATTACATTGTTACTTGCTGGGCCTCTCACCACCCCCGCCCCCCCCTCACCACAGAGCCCCTCACTCACCACTGAGGAAGGATTCCAGGGAGAACAGCTTGACCTTCCTCTGGCGCTCGATCAGGTTGGGGGCGGTGGGGTTGGGCGCGCACGGCCCGGACCAGTACACCTTACACTGGCAGAGGCGCACGGCGTAGATGTCGTGGCCGCTGACCTCCAGGATGAGGCCGCGGTCCATGACGTCGAGCAGCCGGTTGGTGAAGAGGCGCTGCTTGTCGTTGGCGATGTGCTCGGTGCTGGGGAAGCGGAGCTGCTCCAGGTTCACCGGGCCAAACAGCTCCTCCTGGTTCACCATGGGGCCCAGGTCCCCGTAGTAGAGCCGGCAGCCCTGGGGGTTACTGACCGTCATGGCTGGGCTCACTTCCCTGCCTCGGTACTGGAACTGCACCTCCAGGTCAGTCACTGCGGCACAGATGGACACATGCAATGTTAGAGGCTGTAACACATATACATCCGTTTGTTTGTTCATTAATTCACTGCCAGTCGTATTCTAAAAGCATGCCTGCTACTCCTGAGAACCTACCCCTAATATAGTCAACTACTCACTGGGCAGGGAGCTGATCCACACCTCCGGGGAAGCAAAGAGAGACTCAGTCAGGGGTGTGACATGCACGTCCATATCCACGGGCTCCTCTTTAGGCGGCCATGTTTCGGCTGGCGGGGGGCAGCTCGGGGGCGTCCAGGCGGGGGAGAGGTCAGCACCTGGCCACGCAAACACACCTCAGCACATACCCTCCCATTCCCCGTAAGGCGGCTGTAGACTGCAGTCGAAATTGACAGAATCAAAGTCGCCCTGGCAGTATGTTGTATGTCACAGCGGTGACCCCTTTTCATGTGCACTGCTAGTGCAAGGTCTTTACGGCAATTTTTTTCCATTTGTTGTGACCCCACCCATGTCCGTGATTTGCTGACATGCAAGGTTGGTCAGCAGGACTAATTATGCAGTTACCAGCATGCTTTGCACCGTACTTTACATAGTGTAAATTAATGTGTATTCTGTAAATAGTATACTTTGTAACTGTGTAATGCTTGCAGTATGGTTTATCATTTATCGGACATCATTTATTCAATATTTATATTTTGTGCATATACACACACCCACACACATATGTACACAATTTTTATTTTGATTTCTGCTTTATTACCTTTTCGTTATATAGTGCTCAGCGTGTCTACTCGCGTCTCTGTCAATCTGCGCAGTTGTAGCAGAAGCAATTTCCCCCCGGGATCAATGAAGTTTCCCTGATTCCGATTTTGAATATGCCCATTTAATTATGCCAGTGCCTTTTAAATTGCTGGCTTCCCTGACTGTCACTGCTGGTATTAGACCAACAGTGGCTGTTAACAAAGAGCAACTTCAATAAAAAAAAAAAAAGAGCCGTCTTTCCCATTATTAAAATGAGTCACGCATTTGCCAATGTGTTTATTTGCGGGTCTGCAGCAGCCTCTGGCACTCTGGCGTAACACGGAACAAAGAAGGTGGCGGCATCATCTAAAGTATGACAGTCTGTTCCTCTCCGACGTGTTCGAATTTGCTTTGTCCAGACGCCGTTTGAAGTATACGGCCACCTTTAACCTAGTCACAGAGTACTACCATGAACTACCTGCCTCGCTCTCCACTAAGCGAGGCGTGGACCTTTCCTTCCAAGAACACCTGCCTGCCCCTGGCATCTGCCTACCTGGGAGGCAGCTCTCCTTAGAGCTTGTTTCTCTATGTGTGAATTTCTTTTTTTACGTTTATTATACTTTATTAACATGTTTTTAATATTATATATTAAAACAATATATTAAACATTATATATACTTGATTTAACCTTTTGGTAAATTAGCTTACAGGCTACATGTTCAGATTTTGAATCGGCACACGTTTCATACAGTGCTGACGTACTCTCATTTTAGATTAACTCTTCATGGGCCGCAGCAGTACTGCACTTACAGGAAGCTCCGTTTACATGCGGCGGACAGACAGACCCCAGCACGGGCATGTGGGCACCCCTAGCAGGACACCTACTGGGCAAATCAGACAGTGACAACTGAGTGAGACTCACCGTTGCTGGGGTAGGGCGGAAGCGGGGAGTCGGGAGTGTCCACTCCCTCGTCGTCGTCATCATCTACTTGGGTCGAGCCTGTGGACCCTGTGGAATACATCGAGAATGAGTTTGCCTCTATTCCCCAAAACAACTTCAGTGTAACCCAAGGCTGAAAAAAAATGATTTGAGAAGCATGTCGACCGATTTACGGGCCACTGAATTAGCACAGGGTGAGAAACCTGGGTTGCTGAGTGGCTGGGGGATGTCACACACGTCGTAGATCTTCAGTGGGTTCATGGGCACCTCCTTGGTGCCGTCGTACACCAGCCGGAACTCACGGCTCTTGTTGAGGGCACAACGGAGCTGGGCCTTCCACTTAGCGGGGTCCGGCTCGTCCACACCTTCCCGGAACTTCCCCGTCTCCACAGCCCACGCCTGCAACAGCAGCGGTGGGCGTTCAGTAACATTCTGGTCCCAATATCAGAAACCAGGGTTGTGGTGACCGTAGAGTATATCGCATAAGGCAAGGGGCAGGTGACTTCCTCAAAAAAAATCTATCGCAAATATACAATTTGACCTTAAAATATCACATGAAAGGTCTAAATTGCCATATCTTTCAAAAGAAATATTCAAACTGGGTTGTAATGGCCAATGTGTCTGATTCTCTATCCCCGCCTCCAATAACAGGTGAACAAAAACATGCAGGAACTTTCATACTGATATGTAATAAGTATTGTGGGCATTATATTAAAACAACAATCAGAAACGACCTTCTGCCTTTTAACAATGCGAGAGTGAATTATTAACAGTTAGGAATGGTACAGATTCTTGTGTACTGTTGGTTTTTATTCATTTTTCCAGTTATGGACTATAATGGCGAATCACACAGAGTAAATTTAAGTGTTAATATAATAAGATACCATATACTAGAATGAGCACAGGGGAAAATCCATACATTCTAATATACAATTATTAGATATCTGAAAACATCTGATATTACATTAAGAAATTAACTGTCTAAAAATGGGGGTGTTTACAAAATTATGGGGGCACTTTATAAAAAATTAAATGTATGCATAAGCTACTGTTTTTAATATGAATTGACCCCATATTATAAATGCATACAGTAATTACCACCTTGTGCCAAATGCTGTTCCAAATTGGAGTATGCAATCATCTAAATGTATACAGCAATCTCTCTCCATCCTGCTAGAAGTTCTCACTCCAGCCCGACCTTATTTAGCATCAGGTGTTTCTTAATGGCCTAATAATGAAGATGGCAGGTTGTAACAAGGTGGTACTCCGGGAGAGGGTTTGAGAAACACTGCTGTATAGAATACCATCTGTATGTGATCTGTTGAAGCTTTAAGTCAGCAGCTTTTAACAGCCTTTGAATATAATACATTAGCTCATAGAGAAAGTGAAAACTTCTCTCAAATTAAATTGTTTACGATCTCATTTTAAAAATCCTCTTTAGAAATTGCGACAGACCTATTAAAATATTTTAAAAAGTGAATGGCACTGTTTTTCCAACTGTAAATACAACCCAATTGTACCAATTGTTCTTCGCCTCTGTAAACTACCCTGCGAGACTCTTAATGAACAGTTTGAATTTAGGACTGAGGCTCTTGCATTGTTTACAACCAGGAAGGAATACTAATGGTTTCCATGAAACATATTTTATAATATTTAATCTGACAGTTTATAGGTGTAAAGGGAAACCTTTCATGCAGGCCAGTCTGTCCACAGTGTAAAACGGCAGCAAAAAGGTGGATACTATCCATAAAGGACTAAATTTTAAGGGTTAATCTGTTTACCAACCATTATGTATCACCAACTTGTTAAATTAAACACATCAGACCCTAAATTGTGCATTGATTGCTGGTGTTCATTACAATTGTGGAAGGTGGGTCAATTAGTACCTATTAATAATTAACTATGTGATACCTACACCAATGCATTGCCCCTCAACAGAGTACCAGCACGTCACTAGAACACACGTAATCTAGTCCATTTGGTTCTAGGATTTACAGAACAGCCCAAATAAGCCAGCAGCGCTCTCTGTGTAATTAGGTGGTCACAGCTGGCTTCGACTCCCACCTCCATATACCTTGAAGATGGTGTTCTCCTCCTCCTGCTGTGGGGAGTGGCGTGTAGCATGCCTCCAGGGGATCTGGAATCTCTTCACCTCACGGTCCAGCCACACCAGGCCTGGGTACAGCCCCAGGTCCACTTGGGCCACCAGCCAGGGCTTGAGTCGTACACGCCGGGGGTGAACCGCCATCGACCTGGGGGGACGCACTGGAAGTCTGAGCAACAGGACGGACCAGCAGACAGGACTACGGGATAATCTAATACAACAGCACCGTGGTACAGACAGGCAAATGGCCAAGCCAATGGATCGATGCGCAAGCTCCCACACCAGGATGTAGGAAGGCTTTCTCCTTACAGTGATTGGCATGTTATCAGACATACAATACCCCACCTTGAGGTGCGTTTCCCAAAAGTTCTTGTTGGCAACTTACATTGTTTGACCCATTCAGCTACATGGCTCCAACTATGCAAGTACCCCAGGCCCAGACTGGCCATCTGGCAAACCGGTCATTTTCCCAGTGGGCCAGCAAAATTCATCATAGGGCACCCCAAAGCCCAGAGGTGGGTAATCCAGGCCCAATGAGTTACAATCCAGACAGGGTTTTGTTTCAACCAACCAGTTAAGAATTTTAAGTATTAACATTCTCAGTCAGAGTGCTCAGCTAGTTAGTTGAAACAAAACCCTGGTCTGGATCGTTAATCTTTGAACCTGGAAAACCCACTTCTGCCAAGGCTCATTTTTACTGTTCCAAACTAACCCTTGTCAGTACACCTACAGAGAAAGTGCAAGTCCCTGATACGGAGCGTTTATAGCTCTAACTGGCCAGTAGGGTGCATAATGGTTAAGGACACATTCCATAATCAGGGTTGCCAGCTCTCTCGCATCAGACGTGACACTCTCACTTTCTATCATGCTCAGGCAAGAAATCTTACAGCAAATCTACACTATTCCATTACAAACCTAAAAATAGCTACATCAAAAGTATTGGGCAGTTTGCAAACCCTACAGACTATTTACAAGGTAATAAAACTCATACATGCATGTAAATGTGTGGGCAGACTTCAAATTGAAAATCCCACACCAGCCAGCTGACCGAAGTTAACTACCCTGCATAATATGCAGTGTGTCTGTGAGAAATAGGCACCTCACCATGCGTAGTATTAAAAAATTATTATAATAGGGAAAGTCAAGAGTCTACAAACAGGCAAAGTAAAGGCGACCGTTTAAATGTATAGTTGTAATCACCTTCACTTAAAATGCCCGCTAATGAAAATCTGTTTTAGCCCGTTCGACACTCAAATTGCTTTTCATCTCCGCATCAATAATTACGGCTTTTGTTGTGGTCTTTTTATAGAGTGCACAAAAAAAAATCACGAGAAAAAGAGTGACGCAATGGTTTAGAGTTCAATGAAACGTAATACCTACTAGGCTATCCACGGTATGTTTGGATGCAACTTAAGCGAGAGTTGTTGAAATTGAGCAAAAGTCTGTTTTGACCAACTGGGCAATTTTATTATATATCTATCTTTCTCAAAGAGCTGCAATACATCTAAAACATTGTTTCCTGATATTAGGCCCCACTGCACATCCAGCCTGTATACACTCGGTGAAATTGTGTCGCTGTATTTGAAACAGAACTACAACGTAGCAAAACTACCGATCTGGGTGTTTAAAAATACCCCCCCAGAAGTGTAATTGTAGCGAATTTTATAAAATGCAAAACATTCAGTAACAAGATTGCCTTTATGCAGCTGGGATTTCTTTTGTTGTTTTCCCGAGTTCTGCTGCGGCCAAAAAAAACAAGGAACGCTAACTTCTAATCTACAAAAAAATAAATATATGTGACAAACATGTAGGAAAGCATAACACGCACACGGCACGAATTAACGCTACGGCGTACTTTGTGTAACCTGTGTTGGGTGATAGATTGGATAATTAAAAAAAAAACTCCTGGATTGTATCGCTTTCTTAAACTATGTAAACTTCACGGTCTGCTTTGACCTTCCCAGCCCAAGAAAACACCTGGAAGTCAAACGCTGTCATTAATCTCAAAAGTTAAGAATAACCCGCTAGTTACGAATAGAGTTTCCGCACGTTTTTGCGAAGTCTGCCGATCGCCCGGCTCCCGTTTTCACCCAGCAGGAACACTCCGGGGGCTCCCACCTTACCCGCAAGCTCGGCTTATCGGCGAACAACAGGCTGCCGCCGCCGCGTTTTAACCCGACAGTCCGCTCCGATGGCGAAACTCCCGCAATCGATGGGCTCCCGAAGAGAAACCCGGGCTGAGCCACGAAGAGAGACAATGCGTCCTTACACCGAGTACCAGCGCTTCCCGGCTCGAAACAATTTTGTGTATTTTTTTCCACCCCCCATCACCCTTTTCCTGAAACTCAGGTACGTCGGTGACGTCACAGCCGCTTTTTCTCCGGCACACCTTTTCTCTGGGGGGGGGGGGGGGGGGGGGGGGCATATTGATTTCGGGAATTCACGCCGCCTTCTCACTTAAACCGAGTTGCGACTGTAGCCGAGCATCATGCTGGGAGCTTTGCGGGGTTTCCAACCCCAGTGCAATGCAAGCTTGGCTCAATCATTATCCATTTAGTAGTAATAGTAACGGAAATAAAACGTGTGGCGCATATTTGAAAACTACATTTATCATCAAGTAGTCTACCTTTACCGACTGTTGAATATATTCTAATTTGATTAGAGATATAGCAAACCGGGTGGTATTATAATTATTATTATTGGTGATTATAATACACGACATTAATATATAATATTATATTAGATTATAACTAAGTGGAAATGTATATGTAGACAAATAAACAAATAACATAAACTGAGCGGCCCCTATCTAAAGCTTTCGCCTTGTCCGAACCTGAGCATTGTGTGTCCCTTTTACTGCGACAGTCTCCAGTTTCTGTAAGCGTGTTTGTTACACGGTGGCCACGCCCTGAAACTGCTTGGGGGGCCTGTAGTGAGTTCTCACACTCGCTGCACACTCACGCCGCGTCAGTGGCGGCGCGCATCCGGCTTATTTCACGTCATTTTGTAGAACGGACATAGAGAAAAACGAACTTTGTTATTCAATTACTATTATCACTATACGGAAGTTTCATATCCATAAAACCAAACGGATTAATATTAATCCTAACTTTTAATTTTTATTTTTTTGAGAAGTATATACATGCTATACAAATCTGGGGCGTCAGAAGCATTTTGAATGTGGGGGGACCCTGGCGGGGTGAACAAATTTGTGCTAATTGGGGGGGGGGGGGGGGTCCAAACGAATAATTGGGAAATGTGAGGGGGGCCCGGCCCCCTCAGATTTAATGGCGG
>JAODKL010000128.1:18591577-18601897 GCA_026780765.1 Petrocephalus schoutedeni
TCCTCGAGTTTTTACCGGATGTGACGTTGTCCCGAGCGCCGAGTTCCGACCGCCGAGGATAATGGAACGCACGATAACTATAGGAAATATATAAATGTGTGTACACATTCAATTCACTTCCTCCAGGATATGATAAATCTTGGAGAAGATGCATTGAAAGAAGTCGAGAGGCGTTTAGGTCTGGATAACCCGGAAATTGGTGTGGGCCTGCTGGACCAGAGTTGTGGGGAAGAGAGGGCTCTGAAGATCATACAGCACATCCTGAGTGACATGGACATGAAGGACCTTGCAGACTTGGTGAAGAGAGAAGAAGAGAAGCGTAAGAGTTTATTTTATCTTAGGAGAGCACTGGAAGGATTTCAGATTGATGCCTTTATCACATCAGGACTTACCTAGAATAAACTCATTGGTTTTACTTAAAATCAGAAGTGGGTAATTCAGGTCCAGAGAGTAGACCAAGTCCAGACCAAGATTTTGTTTCAACCAACCAGTTGGCCATAAAGAGTCACAGTCACAGAATAGTCAACTGGTTGGTTGAAACAAAATCCTGGTCTGCTTAAAATTGATATTAATTCAACAAATGATTTCATGGCCACTACAATAAGGCTTTCCATAGAAATCTAAATAGCAGCAGAAGTTTAGGAAATGCTGAGGAATGTCAAACTTTGGTCAACTTTGGACACCATACATATAAATCACTGTGTGAAGCTTTATTACAGCTATCTGATTTTTGAAAATCATGGTGAAATGTTCTTAGAGCTTACGGTTGTTTTTTCTTTCAGTTTATCATAGAAGAAAATGCCAAAAAACAATGAAAGTCAGGTTGCAACAAAAATATGAGCACATACTTGAAGGGGTCGCAAGTCACAGAAATCAAACGCTGCTGAGTGAGGTCTATACAGAACCCTACATTACAAAATGTGGAAAAGAAAATACCTACATTGATAGGCATGAAATGAATGAAGTGGAGATTTTAGCCAGAACACAAAGTGCAAAACAGACTACCATCAAATGCAATGACATTTTTAAACCCGTAAGTGGACAAAGGAAAGCTATCAGAGTTGTGCTAACAAAGGGAATTGCTGGCATTGGAAAAACAGTCTCAGTGCAGAAATTCATCATTGACTGGGCTGATGGAAAAGCAAATGAAGATGTGGTTTTCCTGTTTCCTCTTCACTTCCGGGATCTTAATCTTGAGGCAAATAGAGAATACAGTCTGGTGGACCTTCTTCAAAAATACTTTCCAGAGTTAAAGGAGATTGGCACTGAATTTAACACATTTAAAGTTTTATTCATCTTAGATGGACTGGATGAGAGCCAGTTTCCTCTTAATTTCCAGACAAATGAAACTTGCTCTGATTTAACAAAGAAGACATCATTGGATGTATTACTGATCAACCTCATTAAGGGGAATCTGTTTCCCTCTGCTCTGGTCTGGATAACTTCCCGACCAGTGACAGCCAATCAGATCCTTCAAGAATATGCAGACCAGGTGACAGAGATAAATGGATTCAGTGACACACAGAAGGAGGAATATTTCAAAAAGAGGTTCAAGGATCATAAACAGGTTAAAAGGGTGATGTCATACCTGCAAAATGAAATAAGCCTCAATATCATGTGTCACATACCTGTCTTTTGCTGGATTTCGGCTACTGTTCTCCAGCAAATATTGATCGATGAAGGCTGTAGCGAAACCCCCACCACTCTGATTCAAATGTACATGCACTTCCTGCTCATTCAGATAAAAATGAAGAGACAGAAGTTTCAAGGAATGATTGAGGCAACCCCAAAGGAGCTGTTGGAATCTGAAAAACAGATGATTCTGAAACTGGGAGAATTAGCATTCAAAGGGCTGGAAAGGGAAAAGTTACTATTTCACAAAGAGGACCTGGAAGAGTGTGGTATTGACATCACTGAGGCCTCACTTTTCTCTGGGTTGTGTACAGAAATCCTTCATGGGGAAGAAGTGATGTCTCTGCAGAGAGTATTTAGCTTTGTGCATCTGAGTGTTCAAGAGTTTCTAGCTGCTGTATATGTGCTTGAGTGTTTTACAAACAGAAACAAGAATTTACTTAGCCAATGTAAATCCAGCAAGGCCAAACTAAGAATTACTGACCTACACAAGAGTGCAGTCGAGCAGACCTTGAGGAGTCGGAATGGACACCTGGACCTTTTCCTCCGCTTCCTCATCGCCATGTCAACAGACTCCAACCAGAGACTCCTACAGGGCCTCCTGCCAGTGACAGAGAACAGTTCGCAGAGTCTCGCAGAAACAACCACATACATACAGGAGAAGATAAGGGGGGAACTTAATCCAGAAAGAGCTGTCAATCTGTTCTACTGTTTGAAGGAAATCAACTACAGTCTTCTAGTGGAAGAACTCAAAATATACCGAGACTCACATTCAGTAGAAGAACTTTCTCCTGCACAATGGTCAAGTCTTGTGGTTTTGTTGCTGATATCAGAGAATGTGCAGGAAGAGTTTGACTTGAAGAAATACATCAGATCAGAATTTACACTACTACTTCTACTGCCAGTGGTCCAACTCTACAAAATTGCTTTGTAAGTATCAACAGCACAACAGATGTTAATATTAGACTCTTTACAAAAGCTGAACTACATGAATACCGAATGTTCCTTAAGATGATTCATGTATCTCAACAACATAAACGCAGGATTTCATTGACTGAAAAAAGTGAGTCCTTAAGTAAGCACAGTAAATGACAGGATGAAAGCAGCTGTAATAAGTCAAAATGTTTCTCAAAAACATTAAATGGATGAAGATTGAAACCTGATTTAATTGTGAGACAAATAACCCCAAAAATTAAGTAAAAGTGCTATGTGGTAGCAAAGGCAGGAAAGGGTCGCCTGGGGCCTCATGTATAAACGATGCTTACGCACAAAAATGTTGCGCTCGCCCGTTTCCACACTCACGTCGAGATGTATAAAAACTAAACTTGGCGTACTGCCACGCATATTGTCACGGCAACCACAGACAATGCGTACGCAAGTTTGCTCGATCTTGTAAACTGGAGGCATCCAGTGGCAAAAGAGTGCTACTGCAGTTTCACTGCGTCATACTCGCATTCATGACGCGTTCTATATCAAAGCACACCGAAATTAATTGGACATGTCAGAAATATACGCCACCTTACCGTAACCAATCCGTGACAATAAAACGGTGCAGATAAAGGCCAAAATATTCCAACTACCATGGCTGCTCTTGCATTGTTAGAAGATATCACAAATGGAGAAGCGAGCGCGTATTCAGGGATCTCAGTGATTTCTTGGCTCATGATGGCTTCTAAGTCGATTCATATTTCCAAGAGCTATCCTCTTAGACCTGTGCGCTTAACTGGAGCCAGCTTTACGAAGGCAGACTGAGAAATTGCACTTACCTGTACAAGTTTTCTCCACCCTCGGATTTTTAGCCACAGGAGCTTTTCAGCGCGATCTTGCGGACCGATCGGTCATTTCTCGGTCATTAGAGTCGTGCCATGCCAGCTGTATGTGATGACATAATCCGCTTGTCATCGAGATATATAAAATTTCCTTACACTGTGGGTGAATAGGCAAACATTAAAGAGCAATTCGCAGCGATGTCTGGTTTTCCAAATGTAACCGGAGCGACTGAGCGCCTTCAGAGAATGAATTTGTTTATATGAATAGAAAGAATCCATTAATCACTCCATTAATCATATGTGATGCGAAAATGTTTCACTAATGTTATTCTCAGGAATAGTTGACAATGGTGTGGTGCGTGATGGCTGGCATCTCGGTTAGAAGATATTTTATATTTTGAGACCAAAATTGTAGGTTTCGTGTATGTTGTAACCATTTGACAGTTCCTTAGGGGACAGTGGGTACCCACAGAAGACGTAACTTCCCACCCCGCTAGCAAACCCACAGACTGAACAAGAGCGACGTTACAACGACGTTCGTTCCGGGCTCGGGTGGTGGTAGAGCGGGCAGCTAAGGGCCGATGGCGCTGCCCGGACGAGACCGGTGGAGTGCTGCTCCACGGGAAGTGTGTCGCATTATGCACGCATGTAGCGTGCTGCATAACGTGGCACAAGATCGTGGCCTGCCTGTACTATTGTCTGAAACCATAAACAAAATTAATACCACATCTGCTGTCTGTCTGCTTATCTGAAACATTTAACTAATTCAAACAAATACGGTACAAACAAACTCACCCCCGCTGATGTCGGAGTCCCCCTTACCGGCTGGCAAAATTGCTGTTATGACCGTGTCCCCAATGATTGCAGCAACTCGCTGCCCAAAGGGTGTGAGCCCCGCAATTCCGCTACCTCTTCCAGTGGTGTTGAGCTGCAACTGGCCTTTTTACATCGACTTTAATATCCGACCATTTATTTTTTATTTCGGCCACTGTGCGACTTTCCGGAATTACGTTTTAAGTGCCTCTGCCACGCTGTGCCACTCCAGTTTTCTTTTGTTGCTGATGCCACTGCTTAAACCACCAAACGACATTTTCTTCTTGCCTCGATTTCTTTAAGCAAGACGTCTACTTCGCATTCGTTAAAATTTCTCTTTTTCCCACGTGCCTTGGCCATTGTTTTTAACAAAACCCCGACCAAAGGGGATCTTTATATTGATTTGCATATTAAAATAAGTATAATTATGGGAGGAGTCGGGGCGTGGCGGCGGGCTCGTGCACGTCCGTAACATTTCGCGCCGATTGGGATGTAAGAAGGATAAGAGTGCAGAACTTTGCGTACGCACAGTTTTATGCATCTTGATTTTTCTTTTTTGGCGTACACAAATTTCTGGTTTTGTCCGTGCAACGAGTTTTACTGTGAATTCTACGCACGCCGTTATACATGAGGCGCCTGGTGTATTATTCAAATTTTATGTACACCCCACAATGCCTGTGGAGCAGTTTTTTGCCAGTTGCCAGGAGCTTGTCTGTGTTCAGTCAAAAGCAATCTCTGTAGCAGTAATATCTGATGTATTACATCTAAAGATTAAATTTAATTTTATAGGTTGTGTAGAGTCAACATTTCTCACCTAAAATAAAGTACTAATAATAATAACAACCACAATAACAACAATAATAATCATTATTAAAAAAACAGCCTTTTGAGATTATATAATTGTGGTTTGAATCTTGCTGAATGCTTGAAGCATACTTTCACTATATATGTATGTATATATATATATATATATATATGCTATATTTGCTATATATATGCTATATATGTGTGTTTGTGTATAAGTATTTTTAGACTAAGATTTTACATTTATGTGAAAGGGGTGTTAAAAAAATAACATAACATTTCTGCGATATTCATAGTCTGTATAACATGATACTCTCTTCAGGTTGGACCAGTGTAACCTGACAGAGAGAAGCTGCAAAGCAATGGCCTCCACTATTACCTCAGAGGCATCGCATCTGAGAAAGTTAGACCTAAGTGACAATGACCTGCAGGATTCCGGAGTGAAGCTGCTCTCTGAGGGACTGGAGAATCCACACTGTAAACTGGAGATACTGAGGTATGTTCTTCCTGGTGTGGACACTGAGGACAGAATTTCTGGAAACATGATGTGAATAGTGGTATATCATGTAATCAACATTTCCGGTGTAATTTAATACAGATATTACCATGGGTTATACTTTTCTTTATTATGTCATTTTCACTGCTCTGATCATAAAGCAGAGATTATTCAATCAGTTCATCATGATTTTAATTATGAAATTGAAAATGAGACAAACATGTTCTTCTCAGGCTGAATCAGTGCAACTTGTCAGAGGAGTGTTGTGAAGAGCTGGCCTCAGTTCTCAGCTCAGAATCCTCAAAGCTGAGAGAGCTGGACCTGAGCGGCAATGACCTGCAGGATTCAGGAGTGAAGCTGCTCTCTGGTGGACTGGGAAATCCACACTGTAAACTGGAGATACTGAGGTGACTATTATTCCAAAAACAGTAACAATATAATCAGAATCAGATTTATTGGCCAAATATTTTAACTTACACAAAGAATTGGGGTGTGGCCAGTGGTGTCGCTCAAGAAACACCATTTACAGACAATATATGCTATATCCAAGCCATATACAGATTAATTACAAGACAAGCGATGTACATAAAGTGCCAATAGCGATAATGAGAATTACATTTGGGAATAATATTGTACAATACAGTATTTGTAGGCAGGACGTAAAGAGCAGCTGCAGTATAGCAGAAGATAATAATTCAGATGTTAGCTCCCCACAGTAATCTTAATAACCACCTGAATTCTTGAAATTATATCTGACAGATCACAAACAGTCAGTGCATTGTAATCTCAACCTAAAATGGAAGTTTATGAATGACATCTGACTGTCTCTGCAGGTTGTTGGGCTGTCGTGTCACAGAGGTAGGCTGTGCTTCCCTGGCTTCAGCGCTCCATTCAAACCCCTCACACCTGAGAGAGCTGGATCTAAGCTACAACCACCCAGGAGAGTCAGGAGTGAAGAGGCTCTCCAGTTTGCTACAACTATCCAACATCAAAGTGGAGAAACTTCTGTATGTGGAATGTGTCTGCTTAGTCTTACATACAATTTCTGTTGCTTCTAAATTATTAAAAAATGCTCTGTATCTTTGCAAGCCTTGTGATGGATTGGCATCCCCTGTAGAAAGCCCCCTGTCTTGTACCCTCTGACAAGATAGGACCAAGGCTTACCATCACCCTACTTTAGACAACACTCAATAGCTAGCATTGAGTGTTGTCAACAAAACTTCAACAACAAAACTTCACAATTGATGAGGTTTTCAGCAGGTAAATACTGGAGCAGGTGTATACATACGGTGAAAGGGCATTTAAAATTCATTTTATATCCTTAATAGATTGATTCGATGTAATCTTAATGAGAAACTCTGTGAGGATTTGGCATCAGTTCTCTGCTCAGAATCCTCACAGCTGAGAGAGCTGGACCTGAGTGACAATGACCTGACGGATTCAGGAGTGAAGCTGCTTTCTTATGGACTGGGAAATCCACACTGTAAACTGGAGATACTGAGGTCAGTACTACTGGGAAATCCACAGTGCTGTAGAATTCACCAAGTGTAAACTGGGCCTATTATTAAGTTAGTTTTCACTGGTTGGAGTGGAGACTTCTACTGGCTCTACTTTATAATAACAGGGGAATGATAGGAATTCACATTAATTACTCAAAAAACCTAAATAAAATGAACATGAATAAATAAATCTCAGATTATTCCTCTAATACTATGGCCTTGTCTTAGCACTTTTTGTAAATTCTTCAAGGTCAGGAGAAACTTTACTTGCAGTCTCCTATTTCTTCTGCAGGTTAATATTTAAGAGGTTTGAAGAATAAGCATACAATAAGAATACAGAGCACTGTCATCATAGCATCCCTGTAATGCAATACTCTGAATATTGAAAAGTATCATAACTACTCTATGGAAACACTTCTACGTGTAAATGTTAATTTTGAACGATGAAGCCCTGCTTGTTTCTCTGTCTCGTCCTGTAGGCTGTCTGGGTGTCAAGTCACAGAGGCAGGTTGTGCTTCTCTGGCTTCAGCTCTGCATTCAAACCCCTCACACCTGAGAGAGCTGGATCTGAGCTACAACCACCCAGGAGAGTCAGGAGAGAGACTGCTCTCTGCTGGCCTGGAGGATCCCAGCTGTAAACTGGAAAATCTGCAGTAAATAGTTTACTCTTATGACATGTACAGTGTACAGTGCATACTGTTTGTAATCACAATGTAAAAATTGAAATATGTAGAATTAAACATATCATCATCAACCATTGCTTCATAAATATATTTCTCGGATGTGAAGTTCAGTTTGTAGAACAGCACTGAAGTTCAGGTGTTTCTTCTGCCTCTTCAATAGCATGAGTCATGGTGGAGAATGCAGGATCAGAACGGGACCGAGAAAATGTAAGTGTGATCGAGTCGGTTTCAGAATCTCTTTACTTCAAAAGCCTCCCCCATTCTTTGTCACTCTGTTCAGGAGTCTTCCTTTTTCTGTTGTTATCCATACTTTATTAAAGAATTACTATTTATCTGCAGTAGCAGCATAAATAAAACCATCCACTGGCCCACTGACAAATCCAACTGGACAACTAAGGCATTGTATGCATTTATGAACTCCCTGCCCTTACAGTATGACAAATTAAACATTAATTTAAACTGAATTAAATCTGACTTCAAATTTATTTTAATTTTTGCTTATACTGTAGGAGACATAGATATAATCACTGTAATTTAGCATCATTCTGATCACTTCTGGACTTTTCTTACTCTTAATTAAACACTTAACTCCATCCATCCATCTTCTGTAACCACTTGTCCTATTCAGGGTTCCAGGGGGTCCAGAGCCTAGGCAGGGAACATCCCAGGTTGCGGTGCCAACCAACCCTTAACTCACTCACTCTAGACTGATGTTGCCCAGGATAAACTTTGGTCAATTTGAAACCAGTTTGATCTTGGTTAAGGGATAATAGAGCAGCTGCCGACTGGCACATTGTCAGCATGGTTAGTCAGATCAGCCCAGGGACTGACCATATAACACAACTATACCAAGCATGGTAGACAATTCAAAGGCCTAATGCAAAACATACCCAGTAGAAGAAAGATACATGTACAAGTTTGAGAGAGCTCTTATTACAGATGCTAATCACAAAATACTGTGAATGAAAAATAGATGGATGGGTGTGCTTTGGCTAACTTTATTTTTGTTTGTTTAAATGGCAGTAATGTGGTGGTGACAATGGCATTTTTGATCCTTCTTTTTCACTGCAGATGCTTGCCAGGTCACACTGGACCCCAACACGGCACACAAACAGCTTTCACTGTCTGACGAGAACAGGAGGGTCACATACACATTACTGGAGTACAGTTCTGAGCACCCTGAGAGATTTAACTTCTGGTTCCAAGTTTTGTGCAAAGAGGGTCTATCTGGTCGCTGCTACTTGGAGGCTGAGTGGGACGGAGAATTTGGAGTTGGGATCGGGATGGCTTATAAAGGAATGAGCAGGAAAGGAATGGGTTCTGACTGTACATTTGAAGGAAGTCACTTTTCCTGGGCTTTACGCTGCATTGCTGGGAAGAATTATCTTGCCGGCCACAATAAGAAACACACTTGTATATCCATAACCCCCTCACCCAAAGTAGGAGTACATTTAGATTGGGCAGCTGGTACTTTGTCCTTTTACAAAGTTTCCTCTAATGAACTGACCCTCCTGCACAGGTTTACCTCCACATTCACTGAGCCCCTGTATCCAGGGTTTTGGATTTCCAATAAAGGGTCCTCAGTATTCCTCTGCCACTTGGAATAAATTAATTTAACTCAATCATAAGCATTTATATAAACGAGCTGATTTGGCATATTATAAAATAGAAGGAGCCTGGTAGAGCCCAGCTCTGCCTCCTTATGTCCAAATCGCACCTTGCCTGAGCACAGTTTGCCAGATTAAACGAAATTATATGGAGCGGCCCCTCATTTTTGGAATTCTCTTCCATAAAACACTCATCTCCTCCCTTTATACACCGCCTTAAAACATACCTTTTTAAACTTGCTTATTCTGTATGATATATTAATTCTGTCTTGTATTAGCACTGGCTTTATCATAACTGTAATATTTTTACTGTGACTGTTGTTCAAAGTGATTGTAAAGTGTCCCTGAGTGCATTGAAAGGCGCCTCTAAATATATTGAATGTATTATTATTATACTAGCTGGTTATATAATTATAATTATATATAATTAACTGGTACTGATTCACTATTTGGATGCATTTTTAGGTTTAATTTACATGCTATGCTTCTAAACATTCAATGACTATTTACGCACTCAATGTACAATACCCATATAAATAAATAACTTTTTAAACATTTATTTTGTATCGTTTTAAAGTGATAACACAAGATTAAGAAATTCATGAGCATAAATTGCCCTCTCATTACCATTTCATTGTAAGAAGTATTATTATAATTAGGGGCGGCATGGTGGTGCAGTGGGTAGCACTGTTGCCTCACACCTCTGGGACCAGGGTTCAAATCCAGCCCAGTTCCATGTGTGTATACATGCCCGTAGCTTCCGGGATAGGCTCCAGACCCCCACAACCCCAAACAGGATAAGCGGGTTGGAAAATGGATGGATTATTATAATTAATTACATTTACTATGAATTAAGGCAGTTCCATAATTAATGGTAGTATGCTTTTAGCTGTGATTTCATGTGTTTAATGTGCTTTTAGTATTGTCCATCCATCCATTGTCCAACCCGCTTATCCTGTTCAGGGTCACGGGGGGTCCGGAGCCTATCCCGGAAGCAACGGGCACGAGGCAGGGAAC
>JAODKL010000128.1:18601997-18612175 GCA_026780765.1 Petrocephalus schoutedeni
TGACGTGCTCAGCTATGGAAGCCCAATCCATGAAGCTCCTGGTGCACAGATTTTGTGCCGGGGTTAATTCCAGAGGAAGTTTGTGAAGTTATTGAGTCAACTGAGCATTGGTAACTATTACACACTATGTGCCCCGGCACTCGCCAAACCTGTTCTGTTACTTTACGTGGTCTGCCACTATGTGGCTGAGTTTCTATTGTTCCTAAACACTTGCACACATTAATACCACTTACACTTGACAATGGAATATCTAGCAGGGAAGAAGTTTCACAAACTGACTTATTGCAAAGGTGACATCCTATGACGGTACTACGCTTGAATTCAGTGAGCTCTTTGGAATGACCCATTCTCTCATTAACGTTTGTAAACCTGACTGTATGGTTAGTGAAACAGATTCACAGATGTGCCCCAGTACCACATAGTGAACATTTTGAAATCACACTTGCATGTCCCCGGAAGAATAAAAAGAGATCAACATATCAGCATTTTTTTAAATATGAAGTTTTACATATATAGCCCTTACTTACTGTCATGTAAGTATATATGTGTGCAAATATTTGTGTAATTGAATATGTGAGAATGATGGTGTGGCTCTAGTATGTTTCACTTGTGTTTTGGGTAAATATTGACAGTTTTAAAGATTAAATGACTGTTCCACTTGTCTGCAGATGCCTGCCAGTTCACATTGGATCTTGACACAATACACCCGTGGCTGTACCTGTCAGAGGGGAACACCAAAGTCACACGTGATGAAGATGGTCAGACTTATCCTGAGCACCCAGACAGATTTGATTACTGGCCTCAGGTGCTATGTAGAGAAGGTCTAACTGGTCGCTGCTACTGGGAGATCCAGTGGGACGAGGGTCCTGGAACTAACGTGGGAGTGGCATATCGAGGGCTGGGCAGGAAAGGGGCGGGCTTCGAGTGTGGGCTGGGACGCAACAAGATGTCCTGGAGCATGCGTTGCTTTGATGACACCTACATGGCCAGGCATGACAACACTGACACTGTCATCCCTCCCCCCGCCTGTCCCTGCTCCAGGGTGGGCGTGTACCTGGATTGGCCGGCAGGGACTCTCTGCTTCTACAGCATTTCCCCTGGCAAACTGACCCTCCTGCACAAGTTCACCTCCACGTTCACTGAGCCCCTCTGTCCAGGCTTTGGGGTCTTCCATGGCTCCACAGTGCACTATTGCCAACTTGACTAGCAGTCTGCCTCTGAGGTTACAGCCTTACATTCACATGGAAAGGCCAAACAAACACAGGAGTCCATAAGGAGCAGGAATGCCTCAGGTCAAATTCACATTGAATTGCACACACACATAACAGGTAGACATAACACCGACACATAGCACATGCGTTTCTGCACCAACATGATGGATACCTTCTGCAAAATAGTGCAATGCAAATTACAGGGCTTATGAACAAAATAGACAAAAGGTTAAGGATAAGGTTACTTTATTGTCATCAATACATGCTTTATACATGAACGAAGTGTGATGAGATAACGTTTCCCCATGGCCCTGGTGCAACACCTAGTAACACTGAACATCACATTCAACAGGGCAAAAAAGGTGCAAACAGGCAGCACAATACAGTGCAAAAGGTGCGTTAACATTAGTGCACAACAAAGGCAGACCACTCAGTATTAAATGCCTATTGCTATGTATTAGTTATTTGAAAATTCTTGGTAAGATGAGGCTACGTTTGTTGCATGGAAATACAGTATGCTCCTTAGGCATATTTTTATAGCCTTGGAGGAGCACTTGAGCTAAATGAGCGTATTCCTCCATTGGCCAGCATGTTTTAAGTGTGTTATTCAGGGATGTAAAATATGAGCATGTTGGGGATGAGATCACGTATGAGCCAGTTATGGGAAAGCTGCATCATAGTAGCAAACTCTCATTTGCAGAGACGTGTAGAAAATGTTACAATATAGCGAAAGTCGCTACATGAAGGGTCGGCCTCCACAGTAATGATATTTGATCCCCAGTGGTGGTGAGACCTTGGTGAACTGTTTCAACCTCTTAGTGGGCTATGAGAAGTTATTAGAAAATACTGCTCAGGAGAACTTACCTAATGATAGATAATAATGATAGAAAATAGAACATTTAGGTAGGTACTGTGTATAAGTATATTAGCTCAAAGTCTAAAGAGAGATTTTAATTTACAGTTAAATTTTCAGTGATTCACAGTGATCTGTCATCTAATCAAAACAGAAAATGGTGAAAACACGTCAACATTTAGCATGCTCTTTAGCTCATTGCTGTTTTAGGTGCTGGAAGTAATTCATACTAAGTGGTCCACAAGTTTGTTGAACAAATTGAGTTTCCGTTGTGCTTAACCAAGTCTAAACCCTGTACTTTACAGGGTTACAGGTAGCTTATGGAGAACAAGTGTCATGTACCATGTAAGGACATGAGAGTATAGTTTTGTAAATGTGAAGTTTATATGATATTTTTATATTTATATGAATATTTATAGATTTATAGGCATTTTTCTGAATTTTACTGGTGTCTCTAGAAGTATTGTTTTCATGAAAATATTCATCTAATATGTGACCCTCAGTGTTCAGAAATTATGCTCCATCTGAACATTGTTGCTGATCATCTTTTTTTATGGCTATATTTTTACTCATCCATGCACGGATACCTTCAGCAGCAGGACTGTGAAACAGGCACGTACCTTTGGGCATAGTTACAGGAACATAATGGGGTGCATTTTGCTGACATTTAGGCTTCAGCAATAGAAGGAACTAATATCTTTAAAAAGTTTTGGATATCAAAACTATAAGTAAGAAGTGAAAAGTACCTGAAATTAAAAAGTGTTACAAATTCTGTGAACGTACAAGTGGCAGATTGTTGCCACCAGAGGGCAGGCGACGGGAATTTAATAATAAGCGTGTAATAACAATTTTGACAAGCAGAGCTGGTAACGGGAACTATCATTTCAGCATATTAGGAAATACTTACAACACATATTTACTGAAAGCTGTTCTTTCATCCAGCCATCATCTCTCCAAACCACTTTTCACAGTGAAATTTTCACTGTTCTGTGAAATTCTGTTCAATCACATTAATGCAGAATTCAGTTTCTAAATAAAGAGCTGCTTCTTTATTACAAAATTTCTTCTGAGTACTTATCTGTATGCGTGTGTTTTTCTGTAGTGCTGTATTTGTAATGTAATGTACACCTGTAATTGTAATGTAACTGTATTTTCAAAAAATAAGCGACAGTGTGGAACAAGGTTAAACAAAAAGTACTGTAAACACTCCTGACCCAAACTACAGTTAAATGACCAGATGCATTAACCAAAATGGCATTTAAAATAACAGAATTGAAATAAACAAAAAAGTATAAAATAAGCTTTGTTAAGAATTTTATTTTCAGCCCGCGATTTAAAGCACATTACATCACTAAATGTGGCTTTTTACACACAGAATTGTTCACCTACAGCACTGAAATTTAGCACGTTGTCTCTCGCTGTGCATGACGTCACTCCCCACATTCACAGCAGAAATGTTAATTTCACACGCTGAGGGTATGACACTCGGAAACCCGAAAGCTGAAAGATTGGCAGTGGCGAGGCCTAGCCGGGCTAAGTGAGACGGTCCAGCGTCTGCCTGAGGGCGTCCGGCCGCGTGGCATCCGAGCGCAACGCCCGCACCATTCTTCCTGTGGCTGGTGTTTACGGACGGACGACAGGGTAGAGGTTGTGGTTTGTTTTCTGTCTGAGCATCGTGGAGTGTGTTAACGCAAGGTGTATAACGTGGGGGGCGGGGGTGTTTTCGGAATAAATATCTCATGTGCGTTTGGGCTGGTCTGTCGGGGGGGATTTCTAGGAAGCGTGTAGTCTGGTTGCAGAGTTCCTCCTCCCTCCTACAGCTACGAGCGGCTCCTTCTTGGCCTGGACCCTCAGAGCCTCCACCTCCTCTTCCTCCTCGCTGTTACTCTGCCTGCGGGCCTCTTTCGCACCCCGCACGCGGCGCCCCTTACGCAGCGGCCGTTCCAGCTCCTCGTCCAGCGACTCCTCGGAGGTGAACGGCTGGCAGATGGTCTCCACCACGCCCAGTGCCACCCCCAGCGCGGCCACCGCGGTGCCCACCAGGTACACCTTCGCCAAACGCCCGCCGCCCCCCTGAGCCAGCATCTCCCTGGTGAACGGGATCAGGTCTTGCATAGTCTCCATCCTGCTGAGGTAACGCACAACTTAACATACAGATCTGAGGATCTGCACAAAACTTTTCTGACCCTTTGTACAACATTACTTTGCCTCTAATTTCATGATCTGCATAATGTGTTGGGTAACACGCAAGATTTTTGCCCGGGAAACTGCATCATTCGAGACATTGACATAAACACATCTGAGAATTTCCTTTACCATTTTATATTGGCGTATCCCTCATAAAGCGCTCAGAATTGAGTACATTTGGCGGGAAAGACGCTGAATAAAGTACTTACACAAACACAATCCTTTTTGTATCTGGAATACCTTAGGACTCCAGGACCGACCCTCGTCCCCGGTGGTGGTCTCAGGCAAAAGTGCCGAGTGAAGTTTGAAAAGGGGTGTCTGAGGTTTTTAATGGTCTCTTTGGAAACGCCCCCGTCAAATGGCATCTGTTGAACATGACGGACATGACACCTTTGGTATTTGGGTTGAGTTCATAACATTTGCACGCAGATGGGAGAGCCAGACTCCCAGGACTTAGGAGACACGTGTAGACCACGACTCCAAAAGCCGAAATTATCTTTAAAAATTGTCCTTTTGCTGTTCCCTCTGCACTTCTATTATGCAATGCAAACTGGCGTGGAATTTAGTATGTGTCTGGGAATTGGGCAAGCATCATCATTTTAAAACTCACATATTCATACACAAGTTTCCCCAGTGCAAGATCATAGTGTAAAATTATTCAGTTACTGGTTTAACCTTTAAGTAAAGATTACACATTAGTTTGGTCTGCAGTATGAAGAAAGTACATACATGTTACTTGAATGAGAATAAAATTAGGCCTATGTCATCATTTATTTAAATGGTTCAAACATTTAAGTATGCATTTTGTGTTGCTATTATTAATTAAATCTCTCATCTTCCAGTCAAAAAGAACTTTCCCAATGTGATTCTAGAAAGCCACTCAGCTAATTCAGGAATTAATGTGCTTTTGCTCATCAGTCCGTCAACGGAAATTTGTACCATTGTGTGATTACAACACAAAGTGAAAACCACTCCATGCCCATGGTACTTTGTCATAGTACAACTGACGTCTGTTCTGTTTATTCTGTTATTGTGGTACAAGCTGTAAAAAAACAGAAGTCTTCAACAAGCACCGAGGACAGAATTTATACGATTTAGGTTATTTGTTTATATAACTTACAGTTCTTCAGATGTCCGTATCTTGAAATCTTCTCATAAGCAGTTAGAAGACAAAATAATACTAGAGAACAAATAATTGTGTAAATATAAAGAACATCCCCCCCACACACACACAAATCAGACAGATATATCCTCACATAATGTATAGTTTTGTACGTAATGTTTAAGTAGATGTACTGTCTGGGGTGAAACTTACGAGCTTTGCTACTAGCTAAATGGACGTTAAGTAAAAAATGTACCGGTAGTCCAGCAATTTTTTACTGCCCAGCATTCAGTGTTTTTGTAGGCCTACTCACATTTCACCTAAATTACTTAATCTGCAGCCCTGATTACACTATAATAAAATATAAGCAGTATAAGGCACAGTTGTGACACCCCATGACTGGGTAGTCTGTGGTCATGTGAGTCGAGAGTTAGTCATGTGACTGAGAGGTCCAGGCTGCATGCTGTATTCACAGAAAGTGCTACCAAGTCCTGTCATATAAATACTTTTTCCATTATAATAATTTTACAAAGACTGCATTATTCTTCTACCTGTTGTTATCAAAACATGTATGGCTTGTAGGATATTTTCTGTAATGCACTTATAAAGGCTTGTTTAGAAAGGGTTATTAACAGATATTGTGTAACAGAAACCCAACAGACACATATACGCTTGTGCAGAACTTCATAATGTGTGAAGTTTATATTCCCGTTTTAAAGAATCCTTGTGTCATCACACTAATTAGTACTGATCCACTCCTTTTGACCAATTAACATTCTTTCTTCAAAAGAGTTAGCCAAAATGAGATGCTGCTTTGGCAGATACAGACCCCATCCATAAACGCAGATGGTCTAGTACTGGGGTCAAGTGAATTTGCAGTGGGAGTAACCTCTACAGCTAGGGTTACACTTAAGAAAGAGGTACCTGGAAACAAATTAACCATGTAGGCTGGTAGTATTACCCCACTGACTTTATGGGACTGGAATGCATTACAAGATGATGGGTTACAGGGCCAAGCCCCGACCCCCCGCCGGCCATCAGCTGGGTAGTCAGTGGGTAGCACCCAAGATTTAAAATAGTACATTTTGAAGAGACAAACAGAAGCCATCTATGAATTTCCTGGGAGAATAGGGTTACCTTAGAGTGGGCTACTCTAAACTTCCAAAGACATTGCATAATTGGATATATCTGAATGCTATACTCTTCAGTCAGAGTGGAACAGGGTGTCAATGATTGCCCCCACTTAGTTTAGGAAAAGCACATCAGGACCTGCGGCGAATACAAGAAGATTGCCAGTCAGCCATCTCCATGGCAAAGGAAGGCTGGGTGCAGACATTTTGTCAATAAAGCCACACCTTTCCCTCGCTGTGGTTAGTCAGCGTCGCTGCGGTACGGCCCAGGTGAACAAGCATAACCTCAGGGCACGGTTTTTAAATACCGTCTGCATCAGCTGTCTGTGAGTCAGTGGTAAAACTAACTGCAAAAACTTTTCTCATCTGCGATTTATACAGTGTGTCGGTATGTCGGTATGGCTGCCAATCTTCTTATCTTGTAGTTTTAGCCATCAATGAACAGTCATGTTTCTGTTCCTGCCTCGTCCCTAACTCTGCTTATAGCCTGTCTCTATGGAGACAGGGGCGTAATAGAGCACTATGCTCCACTGATGTGAACCCTCCAGCAGCCAGGGAGACATCGAGTAGGGTAAAGGAAGAGCAGACCATCAGACACGCCTTTCCGTCCCCCAACCTGCCAGCCTGTTCCTGTCAGTCCTGTGAGTCACCACGGCGACCACCTGCCACATCGCAAACAGACGACCTCAAGTCCAGACAGCTCTGAAGCTAAGCCTTCCCGAAAACATCCCCCCCATGCTAGTCAGTCTCTCAGCTGATAAGGGGTTCAAGTTTTTAACCCCAATCTTTTTTTCATTTACACCAAACCAGACATCACTGGCTGGACAAGATTACTTAGGTCTTGAGAAAACTAAGACTGAAAGGACAAAAAAAATCCAAAAAGTTAACAAACAGTTAACTATAGTTCAATTCATATAGGACCCCAGATAAAATAGGAAATTAATGTTTAAATTTCCTTTCTGCTTATAATTGGGTGACACACAAATCTCCCAGGTCCTTCTGAGATGCTGACAGAGGTGTTTTATACACCCCTGGGGCAAAGCGGAGACTTTTAATTAGCTATACTAAAGCTATTCCTCCGCTTGGGTTTGGCCTGGGATGATCCAGATCGCTGTGGATCCCGGTTCGCTGATTCATGGCCTTGGGGGAGTGGGGGTGGCTCCCAGGTGAGGTGTGGCCGTCTCCCGCACCACTGACGCACGTTGCATCACTGCCGGCCAGGTAAGCTCGCCTTTATAAACAGAGGGGCGTCTGGCTGGGGATTTTGACTCCCGAGTTCTCAACAAAGCAAAACCGCAGACCCACGGATCTCCGAGCAGCCGGTGAGCTACCAGCACCGTGAGTTTGCGTTCTTTTATGTCCCGCCGTCTCTGATAGCCGCCCTTCTTGTCTCTCCTATCTTCCTCAATCCTCCATATTCCCTACGGCTGTGAATTTGTGAATCGGTAGCTGTGGCGTCCCGGCATGTAATTACAGAGCTGTGATCTCAGGCTGACTTCTGAAAATTCTGGGGCTTTCAATTGTAGGAGTTTTAAGTGGACCACATGAAGATTTGGATTCTACTCCCATTAGCAGGTGTGTACTCTTACTGTGGATATATTCACAAATACATGTATGCATACTCAACTATACTGCATAGACTATACTATACTGTCTAGTTTCTTACTGTGCTATGGATGTATGGTGGAGAGAGTCTGGGGTATGTTAATCGTAAATAGTGATGCTCTCTTATGTTAAGACCTGAAGTCTTATTAGGATATAAGATAGTAAAGATATTTTGAAAGAGGGTGTGGGTTATGTGGGTGTTGAACATAGTGTAGGGTACTCCAGCTAATGTGGATTGTGTAAAGGGGAACTCCATACTGCAGTGTATTTTATGAGTAAGGTGGTGGGTGTCTGTAATGCTTTACTAAACGCTCACGTGTACGCTCTGCAGCCCTGGCTGCTCTCTGCGGAGCTCAGCGAGACTGCCAGCGCGGAGCCTGCTACCCCCCGTCAGGCGACCTGCTCCTGGGCCGAGACACGTACCTCCGGGCCTCCTCCACCTGCGGTCTCACCACACCTGAGACCTACTGCACACTCTTAGGACAGGTATGACCCTCCGTATAACATCAAAACAATTAGCATCGTCTGTATATCAAATGCCAATGAACTCTTAAATGGTTTCAGCTTCATAATATCGTGTTCTGCTGCCACAGGGAAAAGACTGAAGAAAATACATCTTACATTACAAGTTTAATTATCCTAGCTGTGTAAACTCCATCTTTAACCTTGATTAGGAATTTATTATTCCTAATTGTTATTTCTTCATCCTAAAAGGGAACACTTGTACAGTGTTTCCAGATGTTTGTTTAGTCACTTTCATCCAAGACAACTTACAATATATTTTTTTCTGGAGAAATTCATATTAAGATGTTCTCTATGGTATGATATAACTTTGATTTATGAGGTACGCATATGGGATGCATAAAGGTTCCTGTGGGTGTAATGGCCAGGTGTCCCAATACCATTGTCCATAAGGTGTATAGTATAGTAGTTTTTTTAACATTGATGCATAGTTTTAATATCGAGGACAGTCATTGCCAATAATAAGGCTTTAGGGTAGCAATGAGGCATACATTCTAATGGGACATAGCACAGAGAGTCTCTGCTCAGAATGAGCAGCTTCAGAATTGTTGCCGTGGTCCTTCTACAGACGTTCCAGACATTCAGAACTTCAGCCATCAACAATGACAATGGTTCAAAAGAAGTCTGTTCTCTTTTTTAAAAGGGATGTGTATGCTTTATGTAAGTGTGTGAGATTTTAACTCTCTTTGGAGGTTCAGTAGGTTGACAATTCAGTTTGTGAAGGAAAAATATGTAAAGCCAATCGATAGTTTGCCACATTTTTCACCCTATGCCACCTCACCAGGAGGGGCTTGCTTGCTCTTCTCTGCGTCTGCTGCCAGGGGTGGGATGGTGCAACCTTACCCTCACTCCTTTGGGCTCACTTGGCAGCTAGTAGCTGGAGAAAGATCATCCGTTTCACAATGTCGCTTAAAAAACCACTTCCCATCAACCCAAACTTTCAGAATTAGACTGAAGAAGGTGTTAAACAAGCCTAACACTACAGCAGTTGGCCACCAATATTACTTTTGGCAGAGTCAGCATCAAAGCAGAAGTCTCATTATTTTTTGGCAGATTTTTCACTTCTTCAAGTTATGTGCCTTAGTGTTCAGAGTATCAGTTAACCTGTCAGCTTCTAATGCCAGGATAACTTGATAGTTCTAGGTTAACCTAACAGCAATTTTCATGAAAGGATTCCTTAACTCAGATCGTCACTCGCATTAGGTGTAATTTGGAGTCATTCAGTAGCAAGATGTTGTGAATGATAACACGTTTCGACAAGCTGCAGCGGAGTGGTTCAGATTACAAGCACAATGAATTAGATGTGTCATGTGGCTGATACAGTGCTTGTGCACGCAGTGGGTGAAACGGAGACCCCAAATGGAAGAAAGAGAAAGGTCTAAAGGTCTGTCATCCCATCTGCACTTTGCACTGAATTAAACCTAGAAATAAATCATAGTGTGAAAAACAAGCATAGCATATGGTGCTCGGACTGTTAGTGTATCTTATGGGTAGGCACCCTGATTGTTAGTTACTCTGACTGTTAGTGTGCCAAATGGATAGGTACACTGACTATTAGGATTGCATAT
>JAODKL010000128.1:18638644-18658058 GCA_026780765.1 Petrocephalus schoutedeni
CCTTAATAAGAAGGTATATTAAAGTTTATTGTAGGGAAAAATGTATTTCTCTTTGGGGACAAATAAGACACATTCTCCACCAGAATGAAATAAACAGGAAATTAACAAACCTACTCTAAACTGGATCGTTGCAATGAAGCCAGGAAAACACCCAAATGTGCGGTGCAGTGGTCCTCCGGTACCGGGGCTGATAACCGCTGAATGAATGAGACATATCTGGACCATATTTCCCGTGCTAAATCATTTCTTGTGTTGAAGGTGCCATCTTCTGCAGATACAGAACTGTGGCAAATAAGAAACAGGCACAAGGTACCAATCAAAAACATCGTCACTACTCCAACCCTCTTGTAATTATATTATGGCCAACTGCCCTAAAGCTCGCTTTCATTGATTAAAGCTAAAAAACAGATATCATTTAACCTAACTGTGCTTATACAACTGTTATAGTTTTAATTTCCCAAGCTATTTAGCTGGCTTTGAGAAACCTACACCAAGTTTGTTCACAAAAGACAACCAACTTGTCCTTATGAAATAAGGGGATCCTTATTATATATATCAGTATTTCAGCAAAAGGTCCCATTCCTTTTAGCCCACACTTGTGAACCCTCTGCATTCTGAATTGCTCTAACTATGAAACTGACTTTAATGTCATTTGCAGGAGTGACTAGGAGGCGGTTTCCACAAAGTATACCGGGTATCCTGGGTGTGGCGATCTACTCTAAAGCTATCTGAACTCGGACACAATGGGGGGGGGGGGGGATAAAAAATAAATATGAATATGAATAGTAGTAAAAATGAAATTTTTTATCAAAAGATATTTTTATGACATGAAATGTGTTGATTTTTAAGTAGTGAAGTATTTGCAAAAATAGTCTACAATTAAATAAGTTAATGAAGTAATAATCGCCTATTAATTATTAATCAAAATAGATCAGTATGTAAAATGTAAATATTATTGACTTAAGTCATTAAAACTATTAAATGCATGACATGCATTACATTCACATATATTCAAATATATTTCAAAAATATAATGAGGGCTAATAATCAGACAGCTTTCGTAAAGCTGCGTATGCACGCAGATGCACTATGTTGAAACGTTTCCGTTTGGTCTTTCCGTGTGCTACGCTGCCGGCCACCGTTTCATCCCCCCTCCAGCGGGTCCAAAATAGCCCCCGAACATGTGTTAAAGCGCGCAGCGTGCAATGGCTCCGCTCACTTTTGCCCCCGTAACTCCGTGACCGGCGGTCCACCCGTGCTCCACATTGCCAAATACAATACAGCGGGGAATTGCGCACCGGATCGGCTCCGGTCCGGACTACGCCCTCTTTACAAACGCTCCAGGGGAAAGACCTGGGTGGACGTGGAAGAAGGTCCCGCTGTGAGAGATCGTTAACTGTTAATAATACGCCTCCCAGTACGATCCAGTCCATTGCTCATCATGCCTGCCGACTACAGCGGGACGTGGGACATTGTCAGCAATGCCAACTTAGAAGCCTATATGGTGGCGCTTGGTGAGTATATGCTCGTGGCGTTTCATATGCTGTATAAACTTAACTTTAAATTATTAGAAAACTTCACTTCCTTTCCTAGAGGCTCATTACGAGACCCTGGTCTCCAGTAATGCCCGTGGCACGCGTTCTACCAAGTTAGTATGTGCTGAGTGAAGCATTTATTATATTAGTAAAAAAAAAAAAAGCTGTCGATGTGTCTGCATGCAACTTATTCACACTTTTAACGGTAGTTGTCTAACTTTGAGTCCCTTCCTCCGATGTTGTTCTACAGTAAGTTGCGGCGTGGTGGCGCTAAAGCCAATAGTAGTATTTTTTATATAGGCTACGTTGTTCTTTCTAGACCAGTGTTTCCGTATTTCCATATTTTTCACAATACCAAATATGACGAACTACAAAGATAAAATATGGCGAACTACAAAAAAAAAATAAAACTTGTAAAAGGATATTAAGTGACTCGTGTTGCCAAGGGCGATGTCTGGATTGGGTGGGAAATTAGTGATTTGGTGGTAATACTGTACATTTGATGTATGGATTTTTGTGTAAATCCCAGAGACGTGGCGCAGTAGCGAAATAGTTTTTGGGGACACACTAATAACTAAATGTGTTTCCCATTGTCATTGTGACCAGCTGGTTCTCCTCAATGACATATTTTCAAAAACTACGTCAACCACAAGCACCAAATCACCAGACACACACAAGGTGACCAAGTTTTGAGAAACTACGCCGCTTAGTGGCAGCAAAGGGTAGGGTGACTGCGAGCGACATTCGACGTAAAGAACTAAAACCATTTTATGGGTTTTATTAGTATTTAACATAAACGTACTAAAGATGAAGATCTACACCTCTTAATCTCTTTTGAGATTAACTGCCCCAAAAATGAAGCAGCAGCCCCATGTATGTGGCAAGGAGATAAAAGGAGCCTATAGAAGGCACTCGGTCATGGGAACGCAGTGACTCTAAAAGTATTTGGCAGATTTTTTTTTCAAACTTTGGAGGCACCTTGTATCAGTGAGGATTTGAAAGCGGTCAGATTTTGAGACAGATCGCCCCCAAACTTGAAATAGCACCACATACGTTACCAGCTTGACCACTAAATGTCCGATAACTCTCTCAAACATAAGCAGCAATAGTCCATTCTTGGAAGAGTGATTATAGCTGCTATGCTATGCACACGGTCACACTGTTCACCTGTCACCCGTCTATTTCCATCCATTCAGCCAAGCCTCGATCCTGCATAACTGCTTATCCAATACGGGGTCATGGTGGGCCTAGAGCCCGTCCCAGGACACACAGGCACGAGGCAGGTTATATCCTGGACCAATGAACACAAAGAGACACTACGGGAAACCCGTTCCAGAACTCAGAACATTTTATTGCTGATATGTAGAGCATATGGGAATCGTTATGGTTGGTGCAGAATAAGGAACTTTTGGACAATGAAAATCCACAGATGTAATTCAGCAACAATTATGGTTGTAGGGATTCAGTGTTTATACTCATAAGGACTGGAAAATGTAGCAACTCTGGGCACAAACCTTTCCATTCAGCAGGCATCCTCACCTGGAGGATATTCACGATGGGGCACGAGTGGAAATGTCTGAGCTGCATCGGGAGAAATATCTCGCTCATGAACAAGTGGGAAAGATCAGAAATTAAGTTTCATTCTGCTGTCTTCTTAGCATCTGAAATAAAACGCTAACAAAACACGAAAACAGCAGGCACCAATTTACTGGTAATTTACTGGAGCCCTTCAGCAATGTCTCTGTCCCCATAGACATCGATTTCGCCACACGGAAAGTCGCGGGTATGCTGAAGCCACAGAAGGTCATTGAACAGGACGGGGACTCCTTCACCATCAAGACCCTCACAACCTTCAGGAATTACACCTTCTCCTTCAGAATCGGAGAGGAGGTTGAGGAGGTGACTAAAGGCCTGGACAACAGAAATTGCAAGGTGACCAGAAGAAGCCCAAGCATGCCTAGACACAATCGGACCTCTAGTGGCATCTCCCATCACATGACCACCTGGTGACCTATGAATTTTGTACTTGCCGTACTCAGAAAGTGGTTTCTTATAAGTGACAGTCGAGCTGAGCTCTTATTGTTAAACATAAAAAACACAAAAGATAACATTCTCCAAAACAGATGATTTCATAAAAAAATGTGAAGATGGTACATTTATCCCCCATCCCCCATGGTTCCTACTCGCCTGGAACTGACATCATTTCAGATATTTCCATCCATCCATCCATTTTCTGAAACTGTTTGTTCTATTGAGGGTGGCAGGGGATCCAGAACCTATCCTGGCAGTGCAAGGCAGGGAACAACCCAGGACGGGGCACCAACCCATTGCAGGGCAGGCACACACACCATTTGCTCACGCATGCACACCTACGGGCAATTTGGAAACTCCAATTAATGTTAGCAGGTTTTTGGACTGTGGGAGGAAGCTGGAGTACCCAGAGGAAACCCCATGAGTACCTGGAGGAAACCCAGATATTTGATGCAGGAATGTATTACAACACACCCATGTAAAATGCCTTGGGGTGACTGTAAAGGGTACTATATAAAATTAATTAAATTGTATATTTCCATGCACAAGTATTTCTGTTTACCATTGAAAAAGACCAGATGTACTTCTTTACATTTGAATTATACAAATACATTTTCTAGTACCATTCTAGGACAGCTGCTGCACATATGGAAGACCGTCATTAATTGTGTTCATTCTTATCTGACGTCTGATTGCTTCAGACGCCACCTTGTGGTAACTCTAAAACATGGCGATTATAGGAATATTTGACCGTTTACCTTTGCCGCTGAGCTATGGAGTTAAAATATTTCCCCCTGAAAGGGCCTCAGTGTCGCTGAATCACATCTTAATTGTAAAATATAAAGTAAGAAATACTATACAAAGATAGCATAAAAGCCTATAATTCCACTGAAGACAGAGGTCTGCGAAAAGTTCAGTCAAAAATAACCTAAGAGTGGAGGGGTTCTAAAGAGCAGCTTTGTGGAATGTGGCAAAAACCAATATGTTTTGATTTTGGGAATGCATTTGTATTCAAAATCACAGTTAAATATTTTTATACACATGGAACTAACTCGACATTGACCTATACCGTTCAGCTTTGATTTGGTGGTGAAGTCCATTGTTACGAGTGTCATGACTCTGCCGTGTCCACAGACGGTGGTCAGTTGGGACAACGACAGACTAGTGTGTGTGCAGAGGGGTGAGAAGAAGAACCGAGGCTGGACCCACTGGCTGGAAGGAAGCGAGCTTCATCTGGTAAACGGAGCCCTTACCTGCCAACAGTGGCTACCGGGCAGTAGGCTTCCACATAGTATTCAGGGCTTCCACAGAATTTGGAGGCCGCATGCCCAGGTTACTGCTAAGGTCCCATCAAACATCAATGACCTGTCACAGCCTTTCAGTCCAACTCTCCTTTTTTCCTCTAAACGTTTACTGTTTTTTTGTCTTTTAGGAGATGCACTGTGAAGATCAAGTGTGCAAACAGGTGTATAAAAAGAGGGCCTGATCACGCTAACGGGCTAGTGGATAAAGACTGAAATTGAATTGAACTGGCAAAATAGATGCATAATATTCCTGGTAACTTTTTTATATACCAACACATATCGCCAAAGATCTGTCAAGTAGCACTGACAGAGTCAGAGAATCTTATTTTCCATTTTAGAGTGTAACATTTCATGCTACATCTTTTCTAGGACAGTGATGTCACTTACAAGGCTTATTTCTCCAAATTGAAAATGTTTAAGTAAAACTTTGCAATATAACAGAAGGACAGAAGGACCCATTGACAGAAGGTCAATGGGACATAATCTCTGTATGTGTCCCCCCTCCCCCTGTAGAAACACTTGAAATATATTATCTATTATATTATCTATTATACATTATTGCAATATATTATCAAGATATTTTATATCCACTACCTGGCCAAAAAAGGTCACCATTTCAATTTAAATCAGCAAGTACTTAAAAGCTGATAATTGGATTGTTATTATTACAGCTCAATGTCATGCAGCAGTATATGAATCTGCTGACTGGCCAGTTTATCCCATCAATGGATTATTTCTTTCCTAACGACATGGGCATATTACAGGATGAGAATGCCAACATTCATCAGGCTTGAATTGTGGGAGGGTGGTTCAGGGAGCACGAGGAATCATTTTCACACCTGAATTGGCAACCACAGAGTCTTGACCTTAACCCCACTGAAAGTCTTTCAGGTGTGCTGAAGAAGACTTTACATAGTGGTTCTACTCACTTATCTTCAGTACAAGATCTGAAAAGATGAAAAATGAGTACAAATCTGGATGGGAAAAAGTGTTGAGATGTTGCATGAGCACATGGAAACAATTCCATGACGAATGGGCACCATACTCAAGGCCAAAGGTGGCCCAATGATATATTAAAGTGTACAGATTTTTCTTGGCCAGGCAATGTACAGTATAAGATAAGATATACTTTATTTCCCCCTGGGATCTGTATCTTATCTTATATATGCAGTATCAGTGGTCCAGGGTCAGCTATAATAAAAGGCCGAGTGTATTCTGTTACTACTGAATTGCTGCTAAAATATGAAATATTATTCAGGTTTATTCTGGAGATTTATGCAGTATTCAATGTCAGTTTTAGGAAAATCAGTGTTAAAATAAAAATAAATTAGTGATATGAAATTGAAATGGTGCTTTGTTTGTCATTTGTACTAGTGCAGGTACACAGGAATGTTTTAGTTTCCTCATATCTGTAATTTATTTCCTAGAGTCATGTTCAAAGGCAGAGACATTTAACTGACCTTCAGACATATCTCCCGGAAGAGCCAAAGACTACACTTCTCGTAATCCTTCAGATATTTCCCCCAGCTGACAACACATATGGGGACCTGCCCACATGGTATACGGGGACACGCCCACATGAGATATGACATTTTGTTGTTCCAGTCTTGGGAATTCCCCAGTACAATTCATGAGCATGTTTCAACTATGAAAGAAAATGTTTAACTGAAGTCCAGTGGCTATATGTTACATTGGGACCATTTCTTTCTTTTCCTGGGTTTATGTTTGTATACAGGTTATTTTCCACATTTCCACTAGCTAATAACCTGATCCACCACAGCGGTGCAGATTACAGCATGCCGAGCGTGCGCTAAAAGACCAGATCTTCTGCTCAAGTGAATCCCAGTGATTCTCGTTTTCAACTGGCTATTTTATATGCACGTTGCCATGGTGGCAGATCGTTTTTACAGGCTGCAGGTGTGAGCATCGCACAGGACTGTCAAAGCCGATTTTTTTTAATACCCAGGTTTCAAAGATTAGAGGGAAAAACATTTAATGGCCATGCTGACAGTTCCACAAGCGAACAGCAGGTGGCGTGACGATTAAGGACGCAGAACTTTCCTAGCAAGACCTGCTATAAACTGGGGTCTGCAAAGCAATGCGATAACTGATCTGAGAGTGCCCTCTGCTAAACAAGCTGGGATCTTCACAGCGTGAAGCCCGTGTGAACCTGCATAGCGGTGAAGTGAAGTGAAAGTGATTAATTGTTACTGTTGACACACCACAACAAAATGTGCCCTCGGCATTTAACCCTTGTGTGACACAACAGCAGGCAGCTGCCTGGGGAACAGTGCCTTGCTGGTCAGGGAATCAGACCAGCAATCTTCCTATCACAAGTGCATATCCCTAACCATCAGGTCACCATTAGGCCAACACTGCCCCCAACAGTGGCAGCAGTACCAGCAGGGAGTCCTGCGTAGTGCTTAAATAACCCCACAGCCTTTGCCCTTGAGGTGGTCGGCAGCAGCGCCGCGCAGGAGCCGCTACGGATAAACTCGCTTCTCCAGCAGTGGCGCCGCCCACCGTCCCCTTTCGCGTATCCAAACCGCCGGCGCTGATTGGCTCCTCAGACCGGCCTGCTCGCGGCAGCCAAGATCGCGGTCACGTGACCCCCCCCACTTCCAAAATGGCGGCGTTGTTGTTTTGATGAATAATACTTTGTGTTTGTTCCATTATAGATTCACGTTAGAAATAGTAAGAAAAAAATACAGCCTTTATAACTGTATAATTTTAAGCCTATATATTAAAGTAAGCAAGACTTTCAGAGGTTTGTCGTATGCGTAAGACTATGCACTTTTGGTCATACTAAATTTGGAATAGAAGGTTAGCTGGCTACTGAAGTGAAATTGAAATTAGCTAGCAGATAACAAAAAGAGATGGAAGAGTTGAGTGCCGACGAGGTAAGATGTATTTGCTTTAAAATCTAAACTAAGTATCTATTGAATACATTTTAGTAGGTGTTTCTGCCTTCGACAGAGCTCTGGCTGTGTAGGCTTCTGTCCACCTAGCTAGCTATCACGCTGCCACAGAATAGTCTTCATCACCACCGTTTCGCTGTCGTGGGACTGTAGGCCGAGCACTGTCATTGAAGTTTTTACAATTCGAATCCCCTTTCTGCATGAATCGTATCTAATGGTATACTTGGATAGCTCGTAGCGTGTGATTTTATTGTGCGTTGTCGCGTACTGTGAAATATCCCCCTCCCCGCTCCGAAGGAAAGCCTGGCTGCTGTTTACGTTCACAGTTATTACTCTGTGCAGATGTGGCTGTCTGCCTGGGCAACTGACGAAAGTTGTTTTAAGCACACAATTATCTTTTCCTGGTAAAATCGTGTTTTTTCTTAGGGGGTTCCCCGGCTGCCATTATTTCGCGTGACGTAGACAACCCTTTGGTTGTACATTTAGGAAGTCAGATGAGTTCACAAAGGGATTTAAATCGTCGCTCCCAAAATTGCGTATTTATAAAAAAATATCATATGCATTTCAAGATGATATTTACTATACACAATATTGTCGTAAATGTATATTTTTTTCTCAAATCGTGCTGTTGCAAAATACATCGATCGCTTTCCTGTATCTCTTCTCAGTTTCCATTTAAGGCAGACGTTTCCACACTTGTATACTGAACAGTAACTGAGGAAATCAACATAATATTATGCCAATTTGCCTGTACTGATCACTCAGAATTAATTATCTGCGTTGAGCAGGCTGTGATCATCATTGCTAAATAAATTGGAAGTGTAAATAACACGATTTCAGGCGTAAAATATTTTCTGTATATTGTCTGACCCATAATAGCTTCTGTTTTATACCTGTTCAACTTTTGTGATTGATGTAAAAGTCCTTCTTCAATAATGATTTTGGACATGATACCGACTGATGGCTATATACTGTTTAGTGTGTCATTTGAGTGCTCACATATTGCCTTCTTTAACTGGAAAATAACATTTGAAAAGTCACCTGTCAGTACCCATTCAGCTGTCCGACAGTTAGCCCGGCATGATTAAGGGAGAAACCCGTTGTACTTTTGCTAGCAGGTTCTGTCCTCCAGGTCTGCTGCTGTTAGAGTAGGAGTAAAAATCACAGGAACGTGATTGTGTTCAGTCCCACTCTATTAACCCATCGTTGGTTTAGCTAAATATTTGGTGAAAGCTGACACTATCACAGAAGTGCACAATAAAGAGCAGCCAGCAGTCACAAAGATACTTGTACATATGTAGAATACAATGATTCATACCACCAGCATTATGATGCCACTACCATAGCCATGAACAAAGTGCAGTGGATGGATCTGAGAACCTCGGCTAAGGAGGTTGCTACATTCTTAAAGAGCCATGATTTGCAGGAGGAGTTCTGTCACTCATTGCTTTTTCCTGCCTCTGGAGAGAAGGTTCTATCCACCGCTGTAGTCGTCACTGCATGGTGATAGGAAGGCCTATGGAGATGTCCTGTGAATTTGCCAAGCATTTACAGTTGGCTAGTCGGCAGCATTGAGAAATTGCCACTTCTTCAGTCAGATCAGGATGCACATCACTGCGCTCTGTAGGTTTCAAAGATGCTGGTTGGCCCGCAGGGTGTGTCCTACAGAGGGTGTATGAGCTGGAGCCTGATATAGAATTGGCTCTGATTCTCCAGCCCCATCCAGATTGTAAAGGCATCCCCAAATAACTAAAAAACATCCATTAATAAAGTACAGCATCAGACAGTTTGCCTGCCGGTGGATCTGTACCCTGTACTTGTATGCCATCTGTGAACAAGTTTACAGTGGCAGGAGAATTTTCTCCCAGGACCACGGTGTGACATACAGGCAGCAAGTGATAAGGAGGTCTTCACAACAATTTGTGCTGTGGATAAACACAGGACAGTGCAAAACAATGCTGGGACTGGATTTAAAAGTACAAGTAGGTCTAGCCCTGGATCCACTGTGATTCTCAATCCCCAAACAAACCCACATTAATTCTGCACCATAACAGCAGAAACTGGGGTGTAAAATTATCCATTGCTTTTTTCCCCTTGTCCTGCAGGCTAAAAATCACACATTTTTTCTTTCCTTTTTTTTTTAACTTCTGAAGCGGGAGAGAGAGAATTTCTTTATGCTACTAGGCTGTTCAGAATTGGATGATTTACTAGACTCACCCGTATTGTGCTTTATTCTCAGTGGGTGAAGATATATGTGACCCAACCTGTGGGCTTTTGGATGATGATAAATATTGCTAAACTCTGGTGTATGCAGAGTTTTTATTTTCTGCAGCGTTTATTTTTATGCAGCAATGCAGGGTTTTCAGTGGTGCTTGCCTTGTATCAGATATCTTGCTTTATTTTTTTCTTGTTTTGGTTTTGGTCTAACTAAAAGCCTGTGATCGGTGATGGCCCCTCTTTTACTAATTGTTACCAAAAAAAATTAATCATCCGATTGATGACAGTACCACATGCCATGCCTTCCCGCAATCCTCCTGAGAGCCCGAATAATTTGTATCATGAGTCTCTGTAGCCAACAATCTTTGTTTTTCCTCCCACTGAAAAGACACCCAAACCTCTTAAAGGAAAAATAAAGTTTATATGTCTCCTTGAGAGACTGCCCGGGGTGGCTTGGGGTACGAGCCTATGTGTTCTGGCCGGTAGGCACGGTCTGACTGCCGGGTCTGTGCCGCAGATCCGGAGAAGGCGCTTAGCCCGGCTGGCGGGAGGACAGACGTCCCAGCCCACCACGCCCCTCAGCACCCCCCTGACCTCGCCGCAGAGGGAGACCCCGCCAGGCCCACCGCACGCCCCCCCACAGGCCCTGGGGCTCAACGTCAGCAGTATGACTCCGGCCACTTCTCCCATCGGGGCCACCGGTGAGCTTCCACAAGACAGGAAGGCCGAGGTCCTGACTTACCAGGGGTGCCCTTGCTGAGTAGGCATAAATGGGCCCTTTGTTATGGGGGACATAACCATTAAAAAGGAAAAGTTAAGCCCTCGCCATATGCAGACATATTTCATGCTGAGATTCCAGTGAAGGAGCCTCCTGTTGCCTTTTCTGTTCAAAGGTCATGACCTCTGCCTTGAGTTTTTGCCCATGGTCCGTAGAGGCCGTGGGTGTGAGTGGCTCCCTCCTACATTAAAGAGAGATGCTGAATAATCCTCATCCACCTTTTGTACACGACCTTCTATAGGCATCGGGAATAATTTGGACTCTCTGGGACCAAAGGCAATCCAACCAAAGAGACTATTGGGTATACTCCATAAGGGATCTGGGGGATTTCCCTTTTGCCAGACGTTGATAAAAACTTGTGGGTGCGTTCCCTGCACATTGTCCTCTCCTCTCCCCCAGGGGTGGCATACCGCAGTCAGAGCAGTGAGGGAGTCAGCTCCCTGTCCAGCTCGCCGTCCAACAGCCTGGAGACTCAGTCGCAGACGCTGTCCCGGTCACAGAGCATGGACATAGACACGGCCACCTGCGAGAAGAGGTGAGGCGCACCCGGGCCTTTTTGGATTCCACTGTGCTGGTGAAAAACGTACCATTATTAGGAAATCACAAAGGGGCCCTGTTTTAAAAGGGAGCTGGCAGCTGGCCTTATACCATAATTCTGTGTTTGTTCACTGCTTGGCAGCTTATGGTTCAGCCCACAGGAGCTTCCCAGCAAAGTGTGTCTAAATAAAATTTAAATGTATAGACCGAGGGAAATTGATCTCAATCACAAATAATGAACCTGACATGGCTGCCTATGCCCAGGCCCTGAATGACTCCTATATGACCCTTCTGTGACCCCCAGTTGACCCTGTGACCCCTAAATGACCCTTTGACCCCTGTTTTCCTTGTACCAGCTTGTCACAGGTGGATGTGGACTCGGGAATAGAAAACATGGAAGTGGAGGACACTGACCGCAGGGAGAAGAGGAACCTCTCAGATAAGGTGGGCAGGCGGTGCAACCTCGCATCGCCCCCTGCTGGCAGTGGTGGACTGGCTGGCCCACTGTTGGCAGATTCGAGTTGGTTAGTCCGAATGTTTTGCCTGCTGCTGCAGGACTCGGCCCCCAGCCCTGACGTGACAGAGGAGCAGGCCCTGCAGCTTGTCTGTAAGATCTTGCGCGTTTCCTGGAAGGATCGCAGCCGTGATGTCATCTTCCTCCCTTCGCTCGCCGCCGAGTTCCAGCAGAGCCCCAAACAGGGTAGTGTAGCGATTCCAGCTCTGTTAACCTCAAAAAGCCATGTCAGCCAGCCCATCCAGTGATTAGTCAGTGTAACCATTAATTAATTGAACTTTTGGTGCATCATTCCATAAAACAAATGATCCATATGTCTACGCTTTCCATTCATCCAAGCATCCATCTCTACTCATATCCATACATTTCTCAATTCATCCATGCATCCTTAAAGCCACTCATTAATTCAGTCATTCTGTCTGTACTTACATCCATTAATTAATCCATCCATCTGTCAAATCATCCCTCTATTTACAGTGCTTCAGGATGTAAAGAACCATGCTCCACTGGTTTACCTTACACTTGCCCCCACCCCTCTCCCACCCTCCCCCAGTTTTCTCTGACTTCAAGGACTTGATTGGCCAGATCCTAATGGAGGTTCTGATGATGTCCACCCAGTCGCGGGACGACAACCCCTTTGCCAGTCTGACGGCGACGTCACCGCCCATTGCTGCAGCCAAATCTCCCGATCGCCACCTGACGTTAGGGGCGCCTTCCAGCCAAGGGGGCAGCCCTATGCTCGCCCCCGCCGGCTCCCCCTGCAGGCGAGTCTCAGAACCGCATAAACGAGCCCACATCCACAGACACATGGTAGACATGCAATCAGAAACATGTGCAGAGATCTGCACACAACCTGAAAAACAGTCTCATAGACACTCTTTGCTGTTGTTTTTTTTGGTAGGGCTGTCTGATCATTTAGCCAAATGTTTTCCTGTGTCATTTCCAGTCTGTACGCGTGCAGTCCTCATCCACAGGCTCTCAGCATAGTGCGGCTGCCCCCCCCGTCTCTTCCGGCAGCCCCTGCCACACCTGTGACCGCTCCCTCCTCCGCACCTCCGGCTCCTCGGCCCCATTCCCCTGTCCCCGCCCTCCGTGGTCCCTCCTCTGTACCTCTGCCAATCAGTGCAAGGTACCGCCCCTACTCACCCTGGGGCCCCACCTCTTCCCCTGGTGCCAGCCCTGTCTCCACCCACTCCCAGTCGCCACGCCCACACAGGGGCATGCTCCTCCCCCAGCTGCGTGGCTCGCCGGGTGCCGTGACCCAGAGGAGTCCTCAAACCAGCCAGGCCCCAGCTAGGTACCGAGTGAGCAGTGTAGGTCTGGAACAGTTGTCACTAATCCTTTAAAGGAGAGTCTCGCAAGTGTCATTCTGTTTTGACCTGCATGACTAACTAATGTTTCTTTGCTGTAGTTCTTGTCGTCCTCGTGCAAGTCTAGTGTTTGCTTCCCACGTTTGTAATGACAAACCCCTCATACTGACAGGCGCACATCAGAGACACATCTTATTGCAGCCAAGTCCCCGAGCCCCTGAGAATAAGCTGCAGATTTCATGGTCCTCTCAGTCTGTGGAGTCCTTTATTTGTATTGCTGTGACGCTTCCACTTGGCTGAACATCAGTCCTAGTCTCGTTACTCGATTTTCAGGCTCGCTGGAAAATGCACAGGTCACAGGGGATTCCGCATTTTCTCCAGACATCAAGCAAAACCAGTGTTTATAAGTAGACAGACAGATCACAAATCGGGAGGTGTATTTACAAAGATCAGTTTGTAAAGTTTCTTGGATAGATGTGGAATGCTTAGCAGGTACATCCAGGCACATTGTTTGTTCTTCTGTGCCACCTCACTGAGCTTGCCCGGGAATTCTGGGTGTCCTCTCCGTCTCCTTCTGTCTTTCCGTCTGCGTTCTCTTCCCGTTCTTCCTCCGCCCAGCTCGGTGACTTCTGTGACTCGGCTCAGTGCCGCTGATGCCGCCAGTGTTGCCTTGACGTCGCCGTCTGTGATTGGCTGGCCATGATGAATGTAGGCTGACGCAGGTCCCTGTCCGCAGCAGGCTTTTAATGCGCGTGTGTGTTTACCTAACCGCTGTGTAGCATCCCTTAAGTGGGGTGTGTGACGGCCTGGGTGGCTCCCATCTTTTCTCTACTCCTCTCGTTTGTGCTCATTACTTTTTTTAGTGCTGATATTTCATCCCACCTTTCCATTTCACACCCCCACCCTTCTGCCGTGGCCCAGTTTCTACGACAGCCCCCTTTCCCTCCTGTTCTTCGCCCTTTCTGACCAGTCCGAGGACAGCGGCGAGGAAGAGGCAGAGGAGGATGAGGAGGACGAGTTTTCTAGGGTGACTTTTGGGTCCAGGTACCTGTGATGTGTAGTGCATGCTCCTGACCTTTGACCCTCCCGTGCGCTGAAGCCTGACCTTTAACCCCCTATGCTAGCCTCGCTTCTGCTTTGGTTGTCTCACCAATAACCCCCCCCCATTTCCCTACGTGGGTAGCCCCTCCACCCCCCAGGGAAATGGCGAACATGAGATTGCAGTTCACTCCTTGTGTTGCGTGGTGTGTGTTCGGTTAAATCAACGCGTGTTTTTCAGCATAACAGAAACTCACCAACAACAAAGCCCATGGCTGTCCGACATGCAAGGGGGAGCATTTTGTATTTTCTTGATTTGTTTCCCCCATTTCAGCAGATGCAGTGTAATTGTTTTGATCAGGTCCTTACAGAAAAATATTGAAATCCTTTTGGCTAGGTCCTTTTTTAGAAATTTTGCTTTTAATGTAGATGACATCTGCAAATAAATGTTGATCATTAACCTGGACATGTAAGAACCACGCCATTAATAATAACAAGGTTTGGGGGTGGCATAAAGCTTGTTAGGAAGTGTGCCCGTTGGGTGCTCAGTGTGATCCGTGGAGTAACGTGACTAACGTCAGGGTTTGGGTTGGTGAAGCTTGATGTGAAACACCATGCCGCCGTTGGTCTTGTGGATGGACATGACGGGTAGTAGCTCTCAGGGCAGGGCTTCTGCTGGAGAGTGCAGCCTTTGGACTTTGGAGCTGAGAGGCTATTGTGGAGCCTGAATGTGAGCTTGTGCACGTCTCTCCGTCACTCTCTAACTGTCTGCGTTGGACAGCCAGGAGTGAGCGGCTTGCCAAGTCTAGCTCTGAAGTTGTATTACACACAGTCAGTTTCAGATCCTGTTTGGTTGGCCTGTTTTGAATGTTTCTTGTGCAGACAGTAGTCTGGGATCAGTGATGGTTAGGATTCCACCGTGGCATGTCCAGGTTTTCTGCCAGCTTCCTGCTTTCAAACACCCAAAGTTCAAATTGTGGGGGCCCGCCGTCGCCTCCCGCCGCAGTCCTGCCAGAGAGCCAGGCTGCTTGCTCTCAGCAACCAGAGAGGTGTCCGGTTTGGGGGCGGGGGGGTGCTTGTCACATGGATGCTAACCCTCATTCCCCCCCCCCCCCCCCACAGTCTGGGTGCTTCTGGAGGAGGCGTGGCCTCCGATCCCACCAGCGACCGATTCACCATCGAGGCTTGCAAAGAGACGGAGATGCTGAACTACCTCATTGAGCGCTTCGACAGCGTGGGGATGGAGGAGAGGAAGGCTCCCAAGGCAGGCCAAGCACTCTCTCGCCGTCCTCTTCTCCACCGTCATAATATCTATTTTCGTATTCCCATTTTTGGTTTGTAATATCCAGCTATTTCTGTTTCTTCCCCTGTTATTTTTCCTCTGTACTGATGTTTTTCCCAATCTAATTGTACAGTATCTTGGGAAGATACTTAAAATAACATGTTTTGAAAATATTCTGTGTGTAGATCCGATAAGAATAACTTGGGGTGTAAATGATCGGAGTGTAATTTCCAGATGACTAGTGAAGATGTGAAGCTGCTCTATTGGACAGAGCTTGTGATTGACAGGTGTGCCCCCCCCCCCAGGTATGCAGCCAGCCCCTGGTCAGCCAGCTGCTCAGCAACATCCGCTCCCAGTGCATCTCCCATGCCGCTCTGGTGCTGCAGGGGGCCTTGACACAGCCCCGGTGAGTGATGGCACCTGCCACCAATCAGAAACTTTGTCTCATTGGAGGGGGCGTGAGTTATATGGGGCAGCGCGTGGCTCAGTGCATTACGAATATATCTGGTCGTGAGTTGCAGCTGTTGCATCTCACTGGCCACGGGCAGCCTTCCGTTGTTAATTCTGGTCTGCCGTCTCTGCTGGCACAGATCCTTGCTACAGCACCCCCTGCTGGTCCCCTACATGTTGTGCCGGAACCTTCCATTCGGCTTCATCCAGGAGCTAGTCCGCATGACTCACCAGGAAGAGGAGGTGTTCAGACAGGTAGGGGTTGCCAAGGAATGTGTGTACAACTTCAGGGTCTGCATTTTAGTTTGAGGGGTTGCATGGAGACAAGCATCCTATGAGGGCTAGATCAAGGGGCATTTAGACCAAAAACAGGCTATGCTAGCAGCTATGAAGCTCAATGATGAAGCTTATTGTGGTCTGGTTACACTAACAAGCATATAGACAAGCCTCAGGTGAAAACCAGCTGTGCTAGTGTTACAGGAGTCAGCCCGTACACTGATGACATCACCCGTTATTGGGCCCTGCCAAGATGTGCGAGCCGTTTCTGTAACAGCGCTTCTGTTCCCCAGATATTCATTCCCATCCTCCAAGGTCTGGCCCAGGCAGTGAAGGAGAGCTCATTTGACAGTGACAGTTTTAAATATCCCTTGATGGTAAGTGTTAGATTGGCTTCTTGGCCCATGTTGGTCATGTGACCCACAAAGTGCTGAAGTTGATAATGGTTTTGTATATTGTCTTTGGTCTCGCATCCTCTAGGCTTTAGCAGAGTTGTGTGAAATAAAGTTTGGGAAAACACACCCTGTATGCAATTTGGTAAGTGATGCAGGTATGTGTGTTGGGGGAGGGGGGGTTTCGGCTGTGCATGTGGGGTAGATTCTTTGTTTTTGTCTTTATTTATTCGTCAATTTTTAGCTGCTTTTTGCAGGTAATTGTGTCTGCAGTGTGTGTTGCGATACCTCTGCCCGCCGGGTGCCTGTCCTGACTCTGTGGCTATAATGGTAACAATCATGCCCCTGGATTCAGATGACCTCCGTGCCCCTGTGGTGCCCGGACCCCCTGAGCTCTGCCGCTGGCCGGGAGGTGCAGAGGCTCTCCTTCCTGGGTGCTTTCTTCAGCCTCTCTGTCTTTGCCGAGGATGACGTGAGTTCCCCGGGACCGCTCTCCGTGGCGTTTGGGCTGCTTTGCTGTCGTTAGCGTCTCGGCTACTGACAAACGCGGAGCCTTGGGATGGATCTGTTTCCGCTCGGAGTGTCAGCTCTGAGCCATCTGCCCACTGTCGGCTCTCCGTGTTCCTCTAGGCCAGAGTTGGGGACAAGTACTTCTCAGGGCCTGCCATCACGCTGGAGAACACGCGTGTGGTCAGCCAGTCCCTGCAGCACTACCTGGAGCAAGCCCGGGTAAGACCCAGTCTGCTCGGTGTCTGTGTCCCCCCCCACCCCCCACCTCCAACCCCCTGCCTCGCCCTTTCCCTAGATCCCTGTCCTGCTTTGTTTCACACTCTTTCTCTCTCGCTCTCATTCACCTCTGCCTTCCATCTTTGTCTCTATCCCTACCCCGATCTGTCTTCCAATCCCTGAGCATCTCTCTGCCTCACTCTTTGGCCGCCTGTCACCCGGCCAGATACACCAAACTCTGCTGGGCACTGTTTATCTCCCAGGGTGTTTTTTTTTTTAAGTCCTTCACCGCCATCCCTTGTCCTTACCGTGGTTTGTGGTGATGCCCCCTTCGCCTGCCCTCCCTCAGGGTGATCTCTTCAAGATCCTTCACAACGTCCTGCTGAATGGAGAGACCAGAGAGGTAGCCCTAAACTATATGGCTGCCCTGGTCAACCGCAACGTCCGCAAAGCTCAGATGCAGGTAACCCACCCTTTCTCCCGCAGTGAGAGAAGCTCACGTACCACAATCCTTTAGGGTAGGAACATTAGGATATCTGTACACCAAGAGCAATGTTCTCCCTTTCTCTCTCTTTCTCCCTTTCTTGTTTGCACCTCGCCCTCTCCAGACGGACGACAAGCTGGTGTCCACAGACGGCTTCATGCTGAACTTCCTGTGGGTGCTGCAGCAGCTGAGCATGAAGATCAAGCTGGAGACGGTCGACCCCTCGTACATCTTCCACCCGCACTGCCGCCTGAGCGTCAGCACCGAGGAGACGCGGCTGAAGGCCTCGATGGAGGAGCTGAAGAGCTGGTTGGCAGAGATGCGTGAGTGGCCCCGGGCGAGTGTTCCTGCTGTGCGGTGTCGTGCACTAAGAGGCGAGACCGCCAGCGAGGTCTCATGGTCTGACTGTTCAGGCTCGGGTTAACGCACTGAGCATGCTCAGTCCCTTCCTGACCGAGCATGCTCAGTCCCTTCCTGCCCGAGCATGCTCAGTCCCTTCCTGCCCGAGCATGCTCAGTCCCTTCCTGACCGAGCATGCTCAGTCCCTTCCCGCCCGAGCATGCTCAGTCCCTTCCCGACCGAGCATGCTCAGTCCCTTCCCGCCCGAGCATGCTCAGTCCCTTCCCGCCCGAGCATGCTCAGTCCCTTCCCGCCCGAGCATGCGCAGTCCCTTCCCGCCCGAGCATGCTCAGTCCCTTCCACACTGTGAGGCGCCGCTATGCCACTCCACCTCATGTAAAGCCGCGTGTCACTTTTCACCCAGATAACGACCCGTCGAGGTTCTTGGAGCCCAAGTTCCCCACAGAATGCTTCTTCCTGACGCTTCACGCCCACCACCTGTCCATCCTGCCCGGCTGTCGGCGGTACATCCGGCGACTGCGGGCCATCCGGGAGCTGAACCGGTAGGCGACGGCGCCCCCTGTTGGCGGGCAGTGCGGGTGCTGACCCACCTCGTGACTGGCAGCGGAATCAGGTGTCGTCACCTCTGCAGACGCCTTGACCTGCTATGTGTGCATTTACAGGACTGTCGAGGAGCTTAAGAACAGCGAGAGTCAATGGAAAGATTCTCCGCTGGCTCCCAGACACAGGGAGATGCTGAAGAGGTGCAAAGCACAGCTGAAGGTGGGTCAGGAGGCTCATTGCAGGGAGGGCTGCATAGCAGGACTGGGAAAGCCCCTCATCTGAACTGCAGAGCTTATTTTAATGGGTAAATGCAGAGCTACAAGCATCATGTTTCAGCTACCATCAGTTTGATGTGTTTGTTTGCTGTACTTAGAAACTGGTTCGGTGTAAGGCCTGCGCAGATGCTGGCCTGCTGGACGAAAGCCTCCTGCGCAGATGCCTGCAGTTCTACAGCATGGTCATCCAGCTGCTCCTCCGCACCATTGACCCCGCCTATCCGCAGTGAGTGGCAAGGCCTCCGAAACCGCTGTATTAATGCCAGAGTAGCTAACACACCCTGCAGCAGCGATGCTAACGGCCTCTGTACTGTGTATCTGTGACAGCAGCGGTGATGCTAACGGCCCCTGTACTGTGTATCTGTGACCGAAACCGCTGTATTAATGCCAGAGTAGCTAACACACCCTGCAGCAGCGATGCTAACGGCCTCTGTACTGTGTATC
>JAODKL010000128.1:18669984-18684927 GCA_026780765.1 Petrocephalus schoutedeni
AAGGGCGGGCGGGTGGGCGGGCCAGAAGGGCATCACAGGCGGAAAGGCAGGCCAAAAAGATGTCACTGGTTTAAGGGTGGGCGGGCAGGCCGGAAGAACCTCACAGTCGGAAAGGCAGGTAGGCCGGAAGGACGTCACAGGCGGAAAGGCGGGCAGGCCTATGATGCCCTTCCGTCCTGCCTGCCCTTCTAGCCTAAATCCACATCATCTTCAGGGGACAAATTCCAGGTCTTTTAATAGAAAAAGTCATGCTATATCTGCAATATTAATACACCAAATACACAGTGACTATCACACTTCCAGCTCTATGTGTGGGAAGTATGTATGTAATGCTTGTAAAAGTGTTCTCCACGTATTCCAGGAAATATTTCTGGGTAAATGGTGTCTCGAAATTGCAGGTAATGTGTGATTGTGTGTACCCTGTGATGGACTGGCATCCTGTCTTATGTCCTACGCTCCCTCAAAGAAGCGCCAGTCTCCAGGTGACCCTGTGCTAGATCAGTGGCATAGAAGTCTGATTGACTGATCTTCTTTATCCCTTGTGTACAAGGTGATCAAACCCAATGCTGTAGATCTTGTTTGACTATTGTAAATATTTTTAAATGGCATGTTTGTGCACTAGCTTGTATTTAGCAAAATGACACCCAGCATGCCATTTCTCTCCATCCATCCACCATCCATCCATCTTCCTAGCATTCATCTATTTCAGTGTCAATGGGGGCAGCATGGGGCACAAGGCAGGGAAACAACTGGGACAGTGCAATGCCAGTACAATGCCTCTAACTGCCTATCTCTGGGCTATAGGATGAAACTGGAGTGCCCAAAGGAAAACAACCTAACACAGGAAAATCATACAAACTCCACACACACAGCAGGGACAGGGTTCGATCCCCCATCCCTGGAAGAGCGGAGCAATGCCAATGCCTACTGACCCACGAGCCCATGGTTTGTTGTTTAACTACACCAAAGAAATCACTGATTGAATAAGCTAGGAATACATTCACTGAGTGTGCCTATAGATCCTATTGAACCAATACCAACACTTTCTGGAATGTAAATATGCTGCCCTCAGGCTTATACAATAAACAGAAAATGAAAAGGCATCTTATGTTGATGACATGTACAGCTTGGCCAAAAACGTCACCCACTTTAATATCTCATTGGACCACCTTTAGCTTTGATTATGGTGCACGGTTGTTATGCCATCGCATTCCACGCGCTGAATCTCTGCATTCTCATCCTGTAATATGCCCATGCCGTTAGGGAAGAAGAAATCCCTTGATGGGATAACCTGGCCACTCAGTAGATTCAGGTACTCAGCTTACTTCACTTCATATATATATTTATTTTTGTAGGGGTAAAAGTCCTGCTTCTTACTCTATATGTGGATTTTGTATAATCTTCTGCAAATTGTTGGGCTTTCCAGCCACACTTCAAACGTAGCAAAGCTCACAAGAGCACTTTGAGCTCTTGTTCATTGCTTGAAGTCAAGGGAAATGTTATATTAGTTCATTCTTCCAATGAAGGTCTTCTTGATTGATAATTTGCACAGACTGGGACATTGTCAGATAATCCCCGGTCTAGCCCAACCTCTGTTAATTTAGAACTATGACACCCTGACACCTACGCTGTTGAGCGGTGTCACCCTCTGCTGTCAACGCTTACCAGACTATTTCTCCTGCCTAATAAGTAGCAATGGCTGAGGCAAAGTGGGTTCAACACCCATGCTGGTGCCCCAGCAGTTTAACAAAGACAAGCTGTCTGATTTAAGGAGTGACTTGGTGATATTTGGGTGTCACCACAAAATGTCACCAAATGGATAAGGAACCCTGAAGTGTGGACCGTGTGGGGATGTCAAGACGAATCAGTTTTTGGATTTTTAAAATGCTCAAAACTTTGTCATCAAGCTTTAGTTCAGTTTAACTTGTACTGCCCTCTGCACATTATGGTCAGTCAGGTCCTAAGACCTAAAACGCAGTATTACTATGAAATTTAACAACAATTTTTAAAACAATATATTTTATTAACAACAACATCTTTTAACTTCTGGCGGCATAATACTGCTTGCGCATTAATACACTTATAGTTTGTATAATCCATATTGTCATGCTAGCATGGTCGGTCAGTAAAAAAAAAGTTTAAAGACGACTTGCCTTTTTGCTAAGACTAGGTTAAAAAATCCTTGGATGATTTTTGCACGGGTGATTAAAGGCGTACAGGACAAAGTACTGGTTTTGCTAAAGGGTTACAAAATTGTTGTCAATGATCACGTTATACGTTTTGTTCAACAGAAATAGTCGTTAAGTGCAAAAACGTCAACGCTAATCAACAAAATGAGTGCTGTGTGTGATTAACAAATAGTATAAGCCCTACAAATTTGCCATTGAATATGAATTCCAGTGAACAGTTCACCCTTTATAATCATTGCATTTCCACTTTTATTTGCCTATCAGACCGTAATGCATTTGATGACATTATTTCCTTGACATTAAAATGTTCATAAATCAATAGGCAAAGATATTTCACACTAGCAGAGCCACACGGCAATGGTTTTGATAGCCTTTTGTAATAAAAAGGTGCATCGAATAACACAACATTGGGATTAAATTACTGGATCTCAGTATCTGTGGGCGTGTGTGCGTGTGGTGTTTTATGTGAGAGAGCTTAAAATGACTGTCAAAGCACCGAGGCTAACAGGTGCAAGCTCTGGCTCTTGCATTTAATTCCCCGCGATCGGGACGCACTCGCCTTCCGTCAAAGTGTGTCGCCCTCGTCAAGGCGCGCGGCGGGGCTCCGGGTCGCACTTTGCGCCCCCGGTCCCAGCGGAGCGTGCTGACGCGCGCCGTAGCGTGGGGTTTCCCGGGGCTGAGCGCAGGGTTACCGCGCCCATCGCCGCTCGCTTGATGGCCGGGGGAAGAGACTGAGGTGCGGGAGAGGACCGAGAGAGCCTGGCGAAGGAACGAGAGGCGAACAAAAATAATAATATTAATAATAATAGTATTAAATAAATACCCAGGGAAGCGGCCGCGGGCTCTGAACAGACTCAGCGAGTCGGGGCGGCGCGACGCCCGTTTTGTGAGATTTTAACCGGCTTTGCGGTGCCTCCTGTCCGTTTGCGCCGCCGGCGTGCCCGGTGTGTTACACTCGGCGGGTCGGGAAAAATATATATATATATATCATTTAAAAAGTGGGGTACGGGGAGTGCCGCCCCTCGGTAGCTAGTGGGCTTAGCCAGCTGAAAGTCTGCTGATCGCCGGTGGATGAGGAGGAGCGTCAGCGGACGGGTTCTGTCTCCACTGTCACCAGTCAATGCCATATCTACACAACGGACACCGACGAGTGAGAAGCGGGTGAGCGCCTCCGTCCGCGTCCGGAGCCGCCGCCGAGGCGGCCGCCGGGCACAAGCTGTGGAATGTGGGGCTTCGGGGACGCGGGGGAAGGGGTTAAAGCGGCTCGCTGGGTCGCTATATTCGGGGACTGGGGGGTGGCGGCGGCGGCTGCCCGGCACATCTGGCCGGGTTCCGGAGCCGGGTACAGCGCTGCGGCTTCGTTTCGGAGAAATCCCCCCGCGGCTTGTGCGAGCGGGTTTAAGGCGGCGGTCTGGCCGAATTATTCCTCCGACTAGTCAGTGTTATTTTTGGCGTGGGGGGTGGGGCGGATTGTGTCTTTAACGTCTATTTATTTTATTATTATTTATTTTTTTTGCTTGTTACAAAACACGGTGCTGGTTTTAATAACCGGAGAGTCGGTCGGATTAACAAACATTTTAAAGCTGCGGTGTCGCAAGAAGTGGCGGCGGCGGCGGTGGCGAGCGATTCGAGGAAGGAAGCGTTTCGTGTCGGTCCGCGGACGACTTCCCGTTTACACTTGGCGCAGCCGAGCCCAGCAGCCCTGGCCGAACTCGCTTGGGCTGTGCGTCGGAAATCGCCATTCTGTGCGGGTGGTTCGTGTGTCGGCGTGCGAGGCCAGTACGGATGGCCGCTTCGGCTGCTAGCGACAGGGACGACCCACCACCGCCTCCCGGCGAGTCCGTACTAGATGGCCGAGAACCACCACCCTCACGTCGCCCCCCCCACCCCCCGTACCGAATTATACTGCCTTACTGCGCGGCTGTGCCGTCGCCTGGAGACTGATACCGGCCGCAGATGACGAAAGGTGTAAAACGGTGTAGCATATTGTCATAAATTGCACACATCCACAGTGATTATTTATTAAAAGCGCCTCACGTGATGGAGCGCAGCTTACGATCACTGATGGGGAGTGGAAAATGGGGGGGGGGGGACCGACTCCCAAGATGGAAAGATGTCGCATAGACTGTCGTGGCACAGACGACTTAAATATATATGTGTGTGTGTGTGTGTGTGGCGGCGCTCATCGCCGGTGCCTGCGTGCTGTCTTGTGTGTCTTTGAAAAGGCCAGGGAGGAGTGCGCTGCGTTCATATGTACGGCGTTTCCCCCCCGACCGTGTTATGTAAAATGGCTAGTGACAACCGAAAGTGTGTGTTCGGTGACAGGAAACTGCCTAGATATTTGAACGGATCTCCAGCAGCGCCTATCTTTGAGTATGTGTATGTGCTGGGTGTTTAAATGGGTTCTGCCGCGTTTAATGAACTAGTAACGAGGAAATCGGATTGTGGCAATCTCCTCGTTTAAGGCGAGCAGCTCCAGCTCTTCTTTTCCGTGTGACTGGCGTCCCTTAGCATCCGCCCCCGTGCCTCCGCTATCCTTTTAGTGTTACAGCAGGGAGGAAATGCATAGGTCTAAAACAAGGAAGCAACGAGTCCTGCCCTTTTAAGACTAGCGACAAAAGGGAGAGGACTCTTGCAACAATATTAATCCCAAAAATATTGGTCCTGCTTGCCAAGCTGCAGAGCATAGGTCGTTGATGTCGCCGATTTCTTTGCCGGATTGCAGCATGCGTCGCGATAGCGAAGACCGTCTCGAAGGCGGAGGCTTAATTCTCCACAGATTGGATACCCTAACGGAGAGCCATAATGTGGATTTTTACGTTAGTGGGCTCGTTATTTAACCTTTAACGTCAGAACGAGAGCTTTGCCTTAATGTATTAAATTGGGTGGCATTTGTTTTTTGGGAACTCAACAATGATGAATCGATCCCGTTTTATTCTACTCCCTTTTGAATGAATGGGGTTCCTGTGTTCCGGGTCCGGGCAGCTGCGGCGAACAAGATGGCGCGCGCTGGCTCGGGCACAGCGCGTTCTCCCAGCGCGAGACGTCGGCGCGCGGGAGCTCCCCCTTCCTTTGGTGTCGCCTCGTCCCCCCGACTCGATATTTAACCGTATTTCGCCATTCGTGTGATCTAATGGTGCGTTTCGGTTAAAAGAAAAATACCGGGGAAGGTGACTTATTCCATAAAACCGTTAAAGTCTTTGAAAGTGATGTGCATCGATGGTATTTTTGACCTGATGCACATCGTTAGTTTTGTGGCTTCCTGGAAAGTGTATGACCTCACCCCGTAAGTTGTTTGTCTGTCAGAATATTATAGTTTTAGAGAATAAAAGCATATTAAATCCCCCGGCTTGCACACCTAAGGGTATTTGTTCATTGCTAATGTGCTTTGCACCAAGCTGAATGGCATACTGGGCTGAACAAGCTGGTGTGTTTGATCCTGTGCTGTATTTGTGACATTGCAGAACGAGTCATGTTTGCCCACTGGCAAAACTGAAAAATATTTGGAACTGATGGAAAAAGTGTTTTTAGACAGCCTATTGTTGGTCAGTATCAAGTATGTATGACCTGTGACACAGCTGGTAGTTTTTCATGTGATGTCTGGGGAGTCCAGCACCTCTGGGTCTTTTCATGTATTGACAGTATTCACATTCACTGGTGCACTGTGGGTAGGGTCTTCACAGTGGAAAAACATCACATGCATTGATGAAGATCTATGCCTTGCCTGTACAAAAAATACCGTATTGCATGACGATATTCTAGTTGATTTTAAATGGTTAGTTTTCTGATCCCTCTTTAAGAATGACAGCTGTCAACTTCGCATTTTTTAGTACTGCCTCTCCAACTGGTATATTGCAACACCAGTTGATGAGTTGTCCTTTTTAAGAGTTGTGTGCAGAGTCGAAACCTTATTTTAGGCAGTCTTAGTTTCTCCTTCACCCCCTAGCCCCCATACACACATCAATGGTGTGTGTAGGTGAATCACTGAAGAATGTCTTAAACTGAGTAAAGCAATGGCACCTGGACGACAGTTTGTGGAAGGACACCAGGGTGAGGAGAGACAAATGGGGGTGTTGGGTGCATCCTCAGTGTCTGGACCCCGCCTTCAGTGTGGAATCCTCTTCCCCTTATTCCCAGTTTCACAGTCCCTGTAACCAGGCACTTGTGGAGCTGATGAAGGCTTAATACCATCCTCACAATAAATCTATTCCTGGGTGAGATTCTGTGCAGGAAAATGCCCTGCCTGCAGTTTTTTTTTGGGTTCTGGCTGTTCAAACTGGGAAGCTGGTTAGCTCAAATGACTGCTGTTTTTTGTTTTAAATAAAAAAAACATCATATGAAGCAATTGGCTGTGCGCTTTGTGTCACAGACTGCATTTTGATTAGCTCAACACTGGTATGGACACAGTGGGTTGGCAAGGACACAGCTCATCGCCCCAAGGTTTCCTTCTTGTGTCTCAGGAGGAGATCTGCAGTTGTACCCTTGAGCAAAGTGTCTAACCTAAATTGCTCCTACTTTATAAATAGATGAAATTGTAAGTCACTTTGGATGAAAGTTTGTGGCCTGTACCATACAATATTGGTGGTAATGGCCACAATAATTTTTTAGAGTTGGGAATATTTGTAGTATGCCGTATTATATTAATCAGCGGTGAAATGCAGTTGTCCCTCATTAGCAGTCTATTTTACTGGTTTTCATTATATATTTCTTAAGCTGTTTTATGCATTATAGTTACAGTATACAGTTACAGTCCACATTTGTGATTTTTTTTTTTCTGTAGATTTGAAAACACTCATTCTCTATACTCGTTGTGTACTGGTAGCTTTTGACATCAGATTGGCCAATGAAAAGATGTTTTATGAAGTCATTTACTGAACTAGTATTTGTTTGTACTAGTTAGCATTTGTATTCATAATGGTCATTTGTATGGATTACTTTTTGTTGCTAATTTTAATAACGTTGACAGCTAACATCACTTAATTAAAACCATTGTTAATTGTGAATATGAAGTGAGATTAGTTTGTATCTTGTTGACTGACATTTGCCTCGCTGACAATCCACATAAGTCCATTTAAAACAAACTGCTTACTGATGACTGTGTAAATATAAGTTTCTATTTGCAGTGTAAAGGGTGTCTGACTACATTGTTTTAGGTTTATTTTGTGAAGTAGTTTCTGAGAAATGCATTTTCCACGCTCCTGTAATGTTTTTTTTGGAGATGCATGTCTCATTGGACAGCGGTTGTGTGTGACTGGATCATAAGATTGCCATTGAAATTACATTAAACTCTTGTGGTCACTCTTCAGTTTTTCACTCTTGGGAAAACTTCCACCTCAGGTTACAAGTGCAAAGTGCATCCTGCAGATCTACACATACAGGGGTTTGGGGGGGGGGGGTGAAAAGCTTTAGTACATGCAGGATGCTGCTGTGACAGAAAACATAATGAGTTAATCTGTGCCTCTCTTTTATGTGAACTTCCTGACAGCTTTCTCTTGCACAAATTGCACCTGTTATTTAATGTTGACTGCATTACAGTGAAGTGATCTCTTCTGGGTTGAAAATGGATTGTCCTGTGTGGCTTACTTGTACCATAGTTAAAAAAAAATCACCTAGGATAGACCTCTGGGGGATCTTTATGTATATAAGTTTGTGATTTTTGTCAGATCCCCCATTGTACTTGTGCCCCCCTTCAACTCCACCAAATCCCAGGGTCTTGGTTTAAAAGTAGGCCGCTTGCAGACCGCTCCATTCACAAAGCGAAATCCATGCCTCTGCTGGGCTTTATTTGGTAGGTGAGTAGGACACATTGGGTTTCTGTGGATTGGAAGTTGATGTTACAGATGCAACTTCCAGACTCAAGCTTCGTCTGTCTACTTTCCCACCATTCATAAAACTATTCAGCATTTAACTTTTTCTGAAATCCTTGTGTTCTCTGCCACTGTGCTGACTGTCAGTTGTGTTGCTGTACTTCTTGGGTTGTATTTTTAAGTTGCTGATGCTCTTCTGGGTGACATTATTGCTATAGGCTAAAGCAAAGGCTGTACTCTCTAGCTGTTTGCACTGTTATGAATTACCCAGCTGCTGTCAGCTAGGGCACATTTTTACGTATAGTACAGATTATGCTCATTAGGTAGGCCCTAAGCCAGCTGTTCTCTGGGCAGCATAAAATGGATTAAATTCCTGATGTTTGGATTTCTGCTTATGGGATTACTGCTATGGTTAGCAATAGTCCTAGTTTTCATTTTTTATAATCTGGTCATAAGCAATGTAGAAAGTAATTAACCCTGGGGAACCCACGGGGTCATATATGACCCCACCCTTTATTTCTGTCTTATATTCAACCCACTCATCAAAGTAAAGATTTCACTTTAGTTTTTGGGTCTTATATGATACACAAAAAAAACTAAATTAAAAAACAAAATATATATATATATATTTTACTTTGATGAGTGGGTTGCATGTCAGGCAGAAATACAAGGTCAAATATGACCCTGTGGGTTCCCCAGGGTTAAGTTTAGGTTCAGGTATGTTGAAATTCTTTAGTTTTTCCATATCCCATCTCACTGTCCTTTAAAAATATATACATATACAGGTGAGGGCACAGGGTTAGCTATTTCACTAGCATCTCTGGAGCATTTTCCATGGATTAAGGGCTTCATCTCAAGGGTGACTCTTCTGCTGGGCACAGGACACTGGCACTTTTGCTTTTGGATCACAGGCACAGAGGCACAAATGCTCAGCCCCTCACGCTATGCATTTCCAGTAACACTTTGATGCCAACAAGCTTCTATTCTGAACGGAGGGAAAAAGGAATTTACCTCTGCATCGTGTGGATAGAATTCATTATTAGAAGTCAATGTGGTATTTCTGGCACCAAGTGGTATACTTTACCAGGAATTTAAAGTAGAATTACAAAATTACAATGGAAAAAATTACAATGGGATTTCCCAAGGTGGCAGAGGAATGTTTAGCAGCCACATGCTTCTGCTGTGTATCTAATTTTTCACTTCAGTTTTGATTAATGGTAGATTAAATATGCTTCTCCGTAATCATCCCATTTTTCCATCTGATCAGATTGAGGTAGCAGGACTGAGAATAGGTCAAGGTCAGCAGGTAGGGGCACAGCACAGGCACATGCTGACCTTCTAAAAAAAGATGCACAGGAACCCACTCCCAGAAGCCTAAACTCTCCCTGAAATCTCATAACTCACACCTGATTGGGTGTGCCCAGAGACACGTCCCACTGAGGATGTGTTGTGGCAGCCAAGTTTAGGGTCGTGCCTGGGCTTGGAGGAGCCCAGAGTGTGTAAGTGGTCAGATGCCTGGGTGCGGTCTGTAGGTGTCACCGTCTTGCTCACCTGATGCCTCAAATGCTGAGCATGTGTGCTTATTCTGCCTGTTGAAATGTCTCCCCGGCCCTTGTGCCTTGGTTATGTGAACCTGTCAGCAGACATTAAGCAAGCACAGAAATCACAGCTGTGGGTGATAATGTGGGCCCCTCAGATCGGGGCATCTGGGCTCCTCTACAGCATCTGTCCCCACCGTTTGTCGTCCAGCTCCGTCTGCTTTCAATTAGCAGTCCCAGTGAACCTGCACCGTTCCCCTCCACGGCATTGAGCTCCCGGCTTCCATTTGCAAGCAGGGAGTTGGCCTGCAGGATAACTGCGGTTAGGGTTGCTTTGACGCTGACTGGCAAACACGTTGAAAATGCGGCGAATGTTCGAAGTACACTCCATGCTTTTAAGAAGGGCAAGAGCATTAGCAACTCTTCTGTGATTGACTTGGGCTGGAGGTGAGATCCTGACTTGCAGGCCTTACTTCTTGTGAGTGCTCATGTCTGCTGTGGCATCTCATCAGTTGGGGGGTATCATTACCTCCCCCCCCCCAACACACACCTGTGAAAGTGAAGTTGCATTGTTTAATGGATGAGTACCCCCTGTATACGAGGGAGAGGTCCTTTCTGTATGGCAAGGCCCTTTTGAATGTGTTTTTGTTTCTAAATGCATCAATTGTTGTGTCCCCCCACCATTTATGTATGATTTGACTTGCTTTATTCAGCCTATAGGTGTGCCATTGCACAAACATGGGCGAGCATGGCCATTCGCAGTGATTAACTTGAGTTTGTTATTGAAGTGGGGTAGGATGCTCTGTCCTTGAGCAGGAACATCTTCATTTTGCGTGTGAACTTTGACTCAGCTGTTCTTTTTTTATTATTATTATTATTTTTGGTTGCAGCTCACACGGCGGCTTTCTAGTGCTGGTAACTGATGCAGGCACCACGGAGGCCTAGGTCTCCTGCAGAGCCTGAGGTGAAGCCCTCGTGTTTGGTTCCCATGGAGTGCTGTGTGAAAAACAACTCAAATGCAGATACCCAAAGAGGAGCAGGACTCTTGGCGTTATGGGTAGGCTGTAAGCACAAGCTCGGCAGTGTGATGCAGTCATGCTGATATCATTGGGCTTGGCCTGCATATTGATTATTGCCTCGATTGGTCAGGGTGAGATTTGAGATTAACAACAGGCTGCTGGTTTTTGTGGAATCATGCCTGGTTTTTTTATGGCTTGGAGTGGTGGTTAAATCCGTAATAATACACATTACGTAGCCCGGTAAAGAGGTTGTGGGCCTTAAACAGTTATGACTTACATGTTTACAGCCAGGTGAGTAAAGAGTAAATAGAGGTCACACTTCCTTTTGAAGTCTGGCACTGGCCTGGGAGAAAGTACAGCCTTTCTTAATCTTATAAGCTTCTCAGTTCCTGATGGAGGGCTTTTCAGAGCTCTTCATGGTAAAGTCCGGAAAGTGTAACGCTAAAGGCTTCTTCAAGAAGTCATGACCATGTTTGTGCAAACCTGATTTGTGTTCCTGTGGTCCTCAGCTGGAAAAAAATAAATCTGAAAACCAGTCCCACCGTCCACCCCCCTCTCCCTCAAGGTAGATGTATCTGCAGGACCAGAAGATACTGTTCCACCCTTTCTGTTTTCAAAGCCTTGCCCCAGAGAAGGAAAGGAAACTACTAAAGAAACAGTGGTGTGGGATTCTAACCTATAACTCAGATCCACTGTACTGAGATTCATTATTTACATGTTCTGGATGTTTTGTGCCCCTCTGAGTTTGATGTAAGCATCAAACTCATCCACATGACATTCATGTGGATAACCTGTAAGCTGACCTGTAGTGCTCCTGTTTAATCCGCAGAATAACATGTTGTTCGCTCCACATAAATGTAGTACTAGGCACCGGTACCGTGTTCGGTCCAGCATGTTATATCCAGTAACGGACCTCTTGCTGTGACATTTGATATTGAAATTCCTGAAAAGCCACCATAAGCAGAGTGTAATTATCTAAGGGATCATAGCACATCAGCCTGAAGCTTTAAATTTGTTCGCCATCAGTGGGTGCTTCTGTGCCGTAATACTTTCTTCATTCGTATTAATGCCCGTAAGTGATGAACCTTAAGGTAAGAAACCAGCAGGAAGGCCTCTACTCAGACCTGTTTTGCTCTAGCCCAGCTTCGTGCAGGCGTAGCTTAGCTGCAACCACTGCATGCAAAAATGCCCTCCTTCTGCTTTGCATAACTGCAGCGTTTGCATCTCGAATACAGGAGAGGAAGGAGTGCCGGCTGTGGTTTGTAGAGCACCCGGTGGTGACAATTTGCATTTGCGTTTCCTCCCCGTTGTCCCGCTCGCTGTGTGACACCACTTTGCTTGACACTTGCTAACCAACCGTCCGTCTGTTACACGTGAGAGAGGATGGGGTTGTGAAAACCAGGATGGATTGCCTTCAGAGTTTGGGATTCATATATAAAGGAAGTCTTTGGGAATAAATGTTTTATTTCTGTGTCGTGTTGTCATTCTTACATACAGTCAGTGAAACACTTCTTGCTTTTTTCTGCGGGCCTTAGAATAGGTGGCTTATTTAAAGCACGGGGCCTTTGACTATCTAGAGGTTTTTGTTTTTGCTGGAATGCAGCGTGGTTCTCAAAATGCAGATAAGTAATGAGAAGCTCTATCTGTTGTACTATAATAATTCCTCTGTGTGCGTTTGGTGGACTGGAATTCAGGAGTAACATGCTTTCAAAAAGTCATGATCGGACTGCTTCCCCCGCCCATACCAAACACTCTCCCCCGCCATGTGCCTGACCTGCAGAGTGCCACACTTCTGTAACTGAGTGGATATCGTTTGTTTTTCCTTGTAGAAACGTGTCACGTGTATTGCAGCTCTGATGGTTTGAATGTGACCTTTGTTATTGGTTTTTTTGGATTATTATTCTAAGCAGAAGTTTTGAATGCAGTAGCATTAGGTTTAATTTATCATACTGCATTGTTTGTCTTGAGGATAAAAAACAAAACTCTTTGTATTTGTATCATCATAAACCTCTCATTGTGGAATGCGCTGGGCTGCACAGCAGGGGCTGTGGTACCCTGTGTGCCACACACCCTTGCAGCTGGCAAAGGCCTCTGTCGCCTCTTTGGGACGATGTGAAGCGGGTGCGAGGAGGAGTAGTCGTGTGAAGTGGAGTGGGCATGTCCAGGCCACACCTGACTCCGGTGTTGCGTTACCATGCCAACCTTCTCATTTCTCACTCACAAGTGCCTTTGCCTTTGTCTGAGACACTTGATTCTCTTGTATATTAGTTTGGTGTTTTATGGACCCAATTAGGTTTTATGATTTTTAATTTTTAAATGTTGCCTTTCAGAGCAGCAGCAGCATAGTTTAAAAATATTTCAGTTCATATGTATGGCAGTTGCTTTATGATTTCTGTTCAGTATGCTTTTCCTGTGATGCTTAAAATCAGCATTAGCCATGAAATCAGCCATAGAGGTTGTGAAACAGCTGGGAGATGGGAAGATGCATTTAGAGACTTAACATTGCACAAGCAACCGTGTGATTTTGTGCATAACTGTTGGTCTTAATTGGGCTTGTTGTGAGTTAATCTTTTTGTGGTTTGTTTACGGATACATTTTAATGCTTTGCATCATGGTTAGTGGCTCAGTGGGTAGTTCTGTGGCCTCACACTACAGTGATTCCCACTGTGTGCAGTTTCTGTGTTCCGTGTTTCAATAGGTTCCATATTCACTGCAGCCATGTGTTGGAAATGCAGTGAGGGTAGATGTGAGGTGTGCCTCACAACTAGTGGTTCTGCCTGTTTTGCAGTAACTTTTCAAGTTAGCAGGTGTGTGAAACATTAAAGAGGCTGCTTACTGCTGAAGGGCTGTTTTGATTTTTTTCTCTTGGTATCATATTTCTGATATCTACTCTTTTTGTTCAACTTATTGATTTTATAATATCTTTTTTTACTAAAGGGATGAATTTGGCTGTATTGAATTTGGAGCAGTATAGAGGATGGATGGTCTATTCTCTGCCAGAAATCCAGGTGGCATAATTATGTTCCATGTGCTGCTTGGAAGTGAAACTTATGCTACCCTCTCAGAATAGATTACTGGACATGCACGCATATGGCTTTATGTGTATGGTGGTGACATTTGTCCAGGACATTGTGAATACTTAGGCCTTGTGGCTGTTGGGGAAAATTCTGAAACCTCAATAGTAAATTCATTTACAAATTGATTCTTCACCCTTTTGAGTGAATTTAATTCAGTAGCGTGTGTGTGTTTTTGGTTTAAAGGATTAGAGATAGATATTGTTCTGAGGTGATATTATGGCAGGAGCCTCTTTCAGAGGACTCGGTATATCAAGGGAGGTGACTTTGTGCCAAGTTCTGCCCAAACAGAATAAAATTTTCAGTTTTTTAGATTTCTGCTGGATAGCCCTTTGTCTGAGCACCATCTTGGGGTCATGCAATGGGAAGAAGGAAGTGCCCTTATAATTCTTTGTGTGTGGTGGTGCAGCTAAGTTTACAGACCGGAATCTCTTCTTCAAATGTTGGGTAGTGTATGTTATTAGTGCTTGCCAGCACTGGACCGTGCTCTAGCCTGGTTATCTTCCTGCTTGGCCACTAGATTTCCACCTGTGCTGGTGCAGGTGTGCCTTTGCCATGATGGTGCATGGTAAGAAGGAGGAAGTTAGGCCACTTCGTCTACCAAATATTAAATATGGTAAAGGTGAATCTATAGCTGCCTGTTTAACTATTGCACTGTCCCTCTTCCTAAACCGTCCCTTCCTCAGCAATATTTTGCATCACTTGCAGGCTGAGACGCTTGTGCGGAAAAGCTAGTCCTGTGCTTCTTGTACCCCAGGTTCCTTGTTTTATGGGATCGTCATCTTAGGTTACATATCAGTTCTGTGCTTACTGAAAAACATTAGGGAAGGAAGTACACAAGTGTTAAGCTTATTACACCACTAACAGTAGTGCTGGTATTTCTTGCCATGGCAACTAAAAGAAGCAACAAAAAATGACAGAATTTCACTGCATTTCCTCCTTTATGGGAAATTTGGGATCTACAGGGATGTAAACCGCACACCTGATGCATGTCTGTATCTCTGGTTATGAAGCCAAGGGGCCTGCTGGGTTGGGATCAACCATATAGAACAGGTGTAATCTTAATAGGATTTGGCCAGAGGAACTGAACTGGTGGTTCCTGGGATTAGCAGCTGATACCGGGAGGAGAGCAGAGGGTCTTTGGTGGGTGAGATGGGTTGTCATGTAAACCTTCATGGAGGGTAACACAATCACTGCAGCAGCTGGCTGAGCCAGAAGACGGGCAATATCTGCAAAGGGCGGTTGTTTACCTGAAGGTAGTCCAACTGCTGAAAGATGTGTGAATTGCAGGGGTGTGTCCCCAGACCCAGCAATGC
>JAODKL010000128.1:18685027-18722122 GCA_026780765.1 Petrocephalus schoutedeni
CACACCTCGGTTTTGGATACCTGGTTTGGTGAAATTTCAGTACAGCACAGAAAGAAGGATTTGTTTTGAAATTATTAAAACTGCAAACATAATTAGTAACAGTCATAAACCAAACATAAGGAAATGTCTGTCAACTTGTCTAAATAAAAAACCTAAGGACTGCTCATTTGCACACTAAAAAATATGTAAAATAAGACTAAAGACTAAATCCTGTGTTCTCTACTACCAAGTACGGTTACATATAGGGCTGCAACAACGAATCAATAAAATCGATAAAAAGCGATTATTAAAAGTGTTGGCAATGAATTTAATTATCAATTCGTTGTGTTGTGCTAATAGTGCGTAACTCGCTATGTTGCGGAGAAGTTAAGTTCACCTGCAGATGGAGCTGAACGGAATGCGGCCAAAGGCGTGGTGGAGGAAGAGCGGAGGTGATATTTTCCAAATCAAATTAAACAAACAAAACATGACGGAGGCGGAGAAAATGGTTTGACTGAAGTCGTCAAAAGTGTGGGAGCATTACACATTACAAAAATTACGAAAGTGAAGAGTGAAGACACTGCACTGAGACGGAGTAGCCCGTCAGGAGCGGCGGGCACGCTCAGGCTTGCACACACACGCTCAAACGGTTGCACATACACGCGCACCCGCACATACGGTCGCACAAACACGTGCACCCTCGCACATGATCGCACATACACGCGCACGTACACACGATCCCATACGTACTCGCACACCCTGTCGAAACCTATTCCCCAACCCAGTCTCTGTTTGCCCAGTTCCTATTTCAACAGCGAAATGCCATGTTAGGTAGCCAAGGGTGCTCTTGCCTGCCCAGGCAGTCCCATCTTTCGCCATGTGAGTGAGGTAGGATGAATTGCATTTAGACAGGGATGAAAGTAACTGTGTCTGTGAGTGTATGTGATAGTGCCATGTAAGATCGCTTTTGTGCATTGCTGTAAATATAGAAAACGGGTGTTAATGTCAAAACAAATTCTGTTACCGGGTTTTTTTATTTGCGTTCTTCTTTGTGCACTTTTTTGCTCCATCAATTTAGATAATGTTCTGTTTCTGAATAAACAGGTGGAAATAAAAAAAAAAAAAATCTTTTTTATCCGATTCGATTAATCAAAAACAAATCAAATTAACAATTATTTTGATAATCGATTAGTTGCAGCCCTAGTTACATATCTACTGCGATGGACACCCCAACAGCCTTAGTTAGGTCTGAATTTTCTGATAAAAGTGCCTTAAATTTAACTAGCAAAGGAGGTCTCTGCCTTGGTCCGGTCGTACGCACACTCAGGTGTTATCAAATGAGTTAGCATGGTGAGTTAGATGCGTTTCCACCAACATATCAGAGTTCAGTATAACATAGCCAACAGACAGTTGTCGTCTTATCAAATACTTGCATCGTCATCTGGTATTGGTGTAATTTATTGGGAAACCAAAATGTTCCCAAACCACTGTTTTAAGTGGCATGGGAAGGTCTTTGGGCTCTCAAGCACTAGATGTAATTCCCTGCTACAATTAGCATAATGTTTTGCATGTTGAATATCTAGTTGTGGATTTAGGTTTCATCAGTGTCATGAAATGTGTTTGCTTCCTTGTGCATTCCAAACTGAAAATTATGTAACATAGTGGCACACGAGGAATACATGTACCATTATAGCCCTCAGAGAATCTCTGCTTAATATACTGACAGTGGCAGATGTTGCAGAATATCAAACTCTTTGACAATTAAAATGTTATTTCCATGCTTTCAAAGGGTCTTGTCGACCCTCCACAGATGAACCCGCTGTTCACACCATATTTAGGTTGCTAACGATTGTACTTAACACACCATTATTGTTGCTAGGTGATGATGTAATTATACATTTTCTACGCAACTAATCACAAAAATGCAACTAATCACTGACAAAATTCATCAGCTATTTTTTTAATCAATTTCATTATTTATGAATTGTTGCGGCCCTGCACAAAACATACCAGCATCTACAGCAGTATAGCCGGTTACACATTTGGCCCCTGGTTCACTGCTAGGAATTATCCAACAGTGATAGATGTTGTCATCTCTTGGTGACCCAGGCTAGGTTCTCCACTGTCTATTCTGCTACCTTATGGGAAGAATGTGCTGGAAGATGGAGATTCTAATCCCTTTGCATCGGGTGAATCGCAGAAAATATTTGTTTAAAGGAGATGGATGTTCCAGCCTTGTTATCATGATGCCCATCGGTGCGGTCGTCCCACAAGCAGAGGATCAGTGGGCCAAAGGAGTGCCTGTGAGGACTGTTTGTGTCTTACTGGAGAAAACCTCATGTTCCTCTTTCCAGATCTGCCAGTGTCTCGCCGGCCAGAGTGAAGTCTACTGTTTAGAGGAAGATGAGTGAACTGGACCAGCTACGCCAGGAGGCTGAGCAACTCAAGAATCAGATCAGAGTGAGTGGACCTTCCCTCCCCCCACATACAGACACGCACTTCAGGTGACCTGAACAAGTGAAAGGTTGCAGTCAAAATGTTGACTTCTTACATTTTCTCTGTACTTGTTTACAGGATGCCAGGAAAGCCTGTGCAGATGCCACCTTGTCCCAGGTGAGGAGCTCTTCTGAAGAACCTGCTTTAGGGCAGAAGTAGAGTCCAGGGATCACTCCATAGACTTTCTGTCATAGACCACTGTTTTCCAACAGTTTGTACTTTTAATTGAGCATGAAGATGCTTGTGTTTTAGTTCAGTATATTGTCGATCTGCCCAATCGGAGAAGTAGGATTTATCAGAGGGTGCAAATTCCCATGATGCGGCTCCTAGCGGTCTCACAAACCCTGTGGCGAGGTGCTGGCTAACAACACTCTGTTTGTCTGCCTAGATCACAGCGAACGTGGATCCTGTTGGCCGGATCCAGATGCGCACTCGGAGGACCCTGAGGGGTCATCTGGCTAAGATCTATGCCATGCACTGGGGTACTGACTCCAGGTGAGCTGGAAGTACCGTGGTGTCATAAGGTCAAGAAATTGCTCAGTGATGTAAAGTAGTAGTAATGATTTTGCACTGCCTCGCAGGCTCCTTGTCAGTGCCTCCCAGGATGGAAAGCTAATCATCTGGGACAGCTACACCACCAACAAGGTATGTGGTTTGCCTATATGCTGTTGGTGCATTCCCATTGGACATTTTAACCAATACCGATAACTGGAATATTTCTGTCTAATGTTGACTCTACCAATAACCGATTGACCTGAGAGACTTGCTGGGGGGTGGGGGGTCGGGAGTTACTGGCAGTGAAACCTGCTGGCGCTGATTAGCAGAACAGCGTTACATCATTTTTATTCTGTGGAAAATGTAAGATTGATCTGCGGGTCCAGTTTAATGATGAATTATAAACATGTCGCAGGCCAGACCTCTTCTGAGGGCATGCTCACACTTGGCCCAGTTACCTTGATTTATTTAGCATGCAACACAGTTATTTATTTTTTTTATTCATGCTGCATGTTTAAGAAATATACCAAATATCTCAAGAGCTTTTGTGTTGCAAACACTGTGCCTCTGCCATAAACCAAAGTGATCCTTTGTTGCCATGTTTGTTAAATGTCTCTTGCCTGATCAGTGTGTGTCTGGTATGTGTAGTGTACATGCATGACAGTCGTATCACTGATGTCATGTCTGCGCTCCATGCTAGGCCTCAGTTGGCAAGTACACTAGCTGCGTGCTCTGACCCTACTCCTAAAGTGGTCTCGTGCATAGTACAGTGTGATCACACTAGTCAAATGAACTGAACTTTGGGGGTCAGATGTGCCCTAAAATGGTACAGATTGCCTAGTGCGAATAGACTATGTGGTGAATGAGCCAATGATAATCCCTCGTCCTCCACTACAGAAAATGGCAGATTGTCCAGTTCATCTTTTAGTAGTTGTCTTTAGCTTTGGTGTTGCTGACTTTGATTAATGTTAGTTAAAATGTCAGCTGGCAAAATATCGGCCAAGATTAGCACATCAGACGGCTACTGATATCTTGATTTTTAATTAATATTGGCCAATACCAATATATTAAGCAATATATGGTGAATCTCTACTATATGCTGTACAGCCAAATACAGTCATCAGCTTACCTTTTAAAAAGACTGCCACTAAGAACCGAGCCATACCTGAAGCTGTCTTTCATCGAAAATTGTGAGCCGAACCTGAGCTGTACCTGTGCTGGCATGGTTGCATCACCACCTTCGGATTGGTCAAAATGCAGAGAGATAACAGTGATCTGCATCGATATGCCTGGATTATTTGAAGAAAAATGAGCATATTCTATATATTATTCCTCATTAGTAGTATCACATATTGCAATATATTGATACATTCCAAAGAACTCGGAACTTGAAAATTTCCAACAGCTGAATGGAATGGATTCGTAAAGTAAATTTAAGCAAGCGTTGGAGATCATGCTTGCATTTGATGCTAACATAAGACGGAGATTCTCACAGATTTGCTAGCAGAAATTAGCACATAGTAAATCATGATGTACACTGTGAACAGTAAATATGCGCATATCCGGTTTGACGTCATCCATGCTCTCCCCGCTCTGCAACGGCTATGCAGAGCCGACCCCTCTGCAGTGGAAAACTGAAGTGAGTTAGTGCCGTGCTGTAACTGGTCTCTCTTCGCGCTATGGGTCGGGTACAGCCTGGTTCCTGCATGCCAGTGGAAAAGTGCCATTGGTGGAGCAGATTGAAGCAGGGCTTTTAAGTGCATCTTGAAAGTTGCTGAAGGAGTAGCCGAGCGCCTTGGTTTTGATGCGATGTCGCCCACGCAGGTGCATGCCATCCCTCTCCGTTCCTCCTGGGTCATGACCTGCGCCTATGCGCCCTCTGGGAACTATGTGGCATGCGGTGGCCTGGACAACATCTGCTCCATCTACAACCTGAAGACCCGTGAAGGCAACGTGCGCGTGAGCCGCGAGCTGGCCGGCCACACAGGTAACGGCCCATCCTATCTCAGCCCCGTACTGTGGCTCTGGGAGATTTCAGGGTCCCATTGCACCACAACCTGGGCAAATTCCACAAGGTTTGATTGCAGCACCATGTGACTTGGGGGTTGCCTGCTCCTTAGGGCAAAGTGGCAGTTTGGAAAGGCAGGGCTCACTTCAGGTCATTCTTTGCTTGCGAATCTGCTTAGGCAGGTGTTATATTGGGCTGCTGATTACTTACTACAAAACCATTCAGGGTGGACATACGTAGGTCTCAGCCAGTGATTGTAAAAACAGCTGATGTCAGGCCCATTCCGAATGCTGCCTTTCCCTGGGATCTCATTCTGTAGTATATGAATTCTGAGGTCCCCCTGCTGTCCCTCAACAGGTTACCTGTCCTGCTGTCGTTTCTTGGATGACAACCAGATTGTTACAAGCTCTGGAGACACCACATGGTGAGTGTGTGTGTGGATTATGTTTATATTACATTGTGGGGACCAAATATCCCCCACAATGTGATTTGTGATTTGTTAAACTTATTTTGATGTTTTGGGGACCATTTTTCACATCCCCACAAAAATCTGAGAATGCAATCAAAAACTAAAAATGCCAAACATCTTGTATTTTGTTTGGTTCAGTTTGGCTGGGTAGGGGTCGTCATGTTAGGACTGGAATTTTCTCGATAGAAATTAATGTAGTCCCCACGAAACTATAATTACAAATGTGTGTGTGTGTGTGTCTGGTGCTGTCAGTTTGGACTAATGACATATCCCTCACAAGATCTGGCATTGTCTTTGCTTATTAACTTAGTCTGTAATCCTCCAGTTTTAATCTGATTGGTGAGTCACACCTGATGAGACTCCCCTGTCAAGGACTGGTTTTCTAATCACATGTGCTCTGTGTCCAATCAGCGCCCTCTGGGACATCGAGACTGGCCAGCAGACGACCACGTTTGCTGGCCACACCGGTGACGTCATGAGCCTCTCACTGGCTCCTGACAGCCGGCTGTTTGTCTCGGGTGCCTGTGACGCCTCCGCCAAGCTGTGGGACGTGCGGGAAGGCATGTGCCGGCAGACCTTCACCGGCCACGAGTCCGACATCAATGCCATCTGTGTATGTCTGCCTTCTCCCTCGCCCGTTTACAGAAGGGCATCAGTTTTCACGTGCCATTTTGTTACATGCTGGTTTCTGCGGTCTGTGAAATATAATTTCACACTAGACCTGTATCACCTGTGAGCCTCGGGGGAGAATAAAATAAAATGCTCAACTGTTTTAATTAACTGGACAGTCCAAATCGATGGCCATGTGGTGCTTGGTCGCTTTACACCTTCTACTGTTGGGCACCTTGCTCACTCATGCATGTCAAGCTGAGAGATGCTCCACCCCTACTCTGGTCTTATTGGTCCAGAATTAAGTAGCAAACTTGAAATGATACTCCTGTGGTCTGCAATGAATTACTGTATTTCTGGTTTCAGGACATTGGACATTAGGATGGTAAAACTGAAATAAATATAAAAACCTCATTTATGCATTCTTGCACAGACTGAGCAGGTCATAAATACATTTTTGGGAAAAGCATGACGAAAGAAATGTTATTGATGATATTAAAAAATATTAATTTTCACAATGATTTTTATATACAGAGCAGTAATCTTATTTGCCATTTTTCATTAAGAATTATGTAAAATGGAAAGATCAAGGACATGCCAGAGTCTAACTCATCAAGGATCTGTCCCTTAAGTTAACATGGCAGCTGCTTTTATTTTGCACAAGCAGCAACAGAATTCCAGATATTTCTGGATGCTCACATGCATGGTGGTTCTAGGCCACAGGTAGCTGAATTGCCTTAGGTGCTCTGTGATTCTCTGTTGGACACCCTCATAGCTTATGCTGGGTCTTCCTGCCTATTTCCTGATCACAGTTCTTCCCCAATGGCAATGCGTTCGCCACGGGCTCTGACGATGCCACCTGTAGGCTGTTCGATCTGCGTGCTGACCAGGAGCTGATGGTGTACTCGCACGACAATATCATCTGTGGCATCACCTCCGTGGCATTCTCCAAAAGCGGCCGGCTGCTGCTGGCTGGATACGACGATTTCAACTGCAACGTCTGGGACACCCTCAAAGCCGACCGCGCTGGTAAGTCACCCTGTGATGATGGAGCACCAACTGAAAACGTTTAGTGCCAACTGAATCAAATATCACCTACTACACAGCTTCTATAATGAACTGGATCAGCCAAACATAGTAGCCGAACACCACTTAGCATCAGCAATGTTGACTGGACGCCCTTTAGCCACAGCCACGATATTTGTGCATCTGCAGTCATGCCTAGAAATTTGACGATGGTCCTTCATTTGCTGCGGTTTCCAGGTGTGCTGGCAGGTCACGACAACCGTGTCAGCTGTTTGGGTGTGACAGATGATGGCATGGCAGTGGCCACTGGTTCATGGGACAGTTTCCTTAAGATCTGGAACTGAGGCCTGGAGGTGAGTGAGGGCCTCTCGTTAGCGGGGTTATTAGCACCTTAAGTAACTGCTTTACTCTTGATGATGATGGTCAGTTCAAATTGAATATGCACTGGATATAACAAGTTGTAACACTAAAAATGCTACAACTTTTGACCCTATACTAAAACTCTTGCTGTTCTTGGCCTTAAATTGGCCCAGAAATCATTCGTATACTCTGAGGAGCAAATAAAACTGTTAAATTTAGGCTTAGAGTGTAGGCTGCTCATGAATGACTGCTTAGGGGGGGCAGTGTGTGTTTTGTGACCTCGCTGCCTCTGCTGGTGGTGAGCAGTACAGCATCTCCCACTCACCTCAGAGCCATGAGTGTAAGGCTGTCCTCTCCCTCCTCTGCAGGCTACATTTGGATCCAATTCGACTGGAAGACCATTCCAACATTTAAAGTTAAACTTCATTGCATATCTGATCTTCTCAAACAACACAAAAGAACTGTAACGAAAGCCCCAAGAACCTTCAATGGGAAAAGGCCTTTCCTCTTCCTCCAAAACATAAAATAAAAATGAGCACAATTGATAGCCACCCAGAAAACAGCAGCGGAGATTCCCTGTGGTATGAAATGAGTAACGAGAATTTTTTTTTTTTTCCTGGGACCATTTTATGTTTCTACCTTGAAATAGGAAAAACACAACACTATCATCCCATGCAAAAGTGTCATGTATCTTGAAAACAAATGTTGGAGTGTAATTGTACAAAATGGTTAGTTTTTAATTTTACCTTTTCGTTTTAAGGATTCTGTGGGTGAACTCTTGGTTTGTGTTCAGATGAGAGTGAGGATTATTTTTTTGTCTCAGTTTAAGTATTTTGGATTTCAGTTTGTAGATAAGTTTTAATACGGAAGCCTGCCATTTTCTCTCCAGCTTTATTGAGGAAAGTTTATGTACCACAAGCGAATGGTGAGAGCTTTATTGGAAATCCCAGCCAGCTTTCTGAGGATGCCACCTTTGTAGGGTTAGTTCTGGATGGTTGTTCCTATTACATTTCCTTACTGTTTTTCTGTCTTGCCACAAATGGAAACTTTGAATATACTGAGTAATGTTGAAGCATCCGCTAACCAAGCACATACTGATCAAGGTGATGAATGCTTGTTTTTACAAACGAAAAAAGCAGTTAACATTTTGTCCTTGTACATTGTTATTGGGTAATAATAGAATAATTTAAGATTAACCACACATCTGTATTTCCTTTTTTATTAATAGGCCAGGGCTGTGCGTGTGTGTGCGCGTGTGTGGATGTTGGGGGAATGTCCCTCCGGAACTTCGTGAGGGTCTGTCCCATGTTTGAAAATGTAGTTCCTTCTGTGTGAATGAAATGTACAAGTTGCCGAAGATTAGTGAAACCGATATGTTTATTTTAATGTGTTAAAAAGATACAAAACAGTCAGCCAGGAGTGGTGAACTCCCCAAGTGTCAGGCCGCTGTTCCGGAAAGTGCATCTGGGCCCGCAGTCTGAACGGCGAGAGTCTGCCTTCGCTATGTGCATTCATTCTTGGGGAGAGGGTCCCACTTGTGAAACCCCCCCCCCCACCACCACCACCTCTCTGAGCCAGGCACGGGAACTCACGTTGAACCCACGCTGTCCACCTTTACGAGGATTTGTTGTGAAATAACTACACCACCTCACACGCACATGCACGCACACACACATGCACGCACACACTCACACACGCATGCGCACACATCCGGCTAAGAGATTGATTTATGTAGCAGGCCCTTTTTCCAGTACTGAAAGGAGTGCTAGAATCATTTTGTAACACAGGATTTTCTGACTTAATTTACTGTAAAAAAAGCCCAGCATCTGATGCGCGGTGCAGCCCCTTTCCTGCGACAGATGCCGCTCTTAGCACTAGAGACATCTCTTCCATTTTGTTGTAAAAAAAGCCCAGCATCTGATGCGCGGTGCAGCCCCTTTTCCTGCGACAGATGCCGCTCTTAGCACTAGAGACATCTCTTCCATTTTGTTGTTTCCTATGCGACACTGTACAAAAAAATGTGATGTAATTGTGTGTTAGGCCTGGAGTTAAACAAAAATAATAATAAACAATGAATGAATTTCCTTTTCTCTTTCCATGAGAAGTGTAGAGCTGCACCACTGTACCCACTTCACTTTTTTTGTATTTAATTTCAAAGTCTTTCAGTGTACTGCAGAAAGCTGGATGCAAGATAGAAACTATATTAAAATGTACTGTTATTTAAGATGTAATAAAAAAGCAGTTTGAGACGTTTCCCTGTTTTGTCTCTGCCTAGTATTCTTGTAGCTAGTGACTAGCCGGTCAACTAGTTGTTCAGCCCCAGCCACGTGACTTGTCGAAACACGGCCAGAGTTGGGTCAGCGGTAGCTGAGGGCATTCAGGCTGGTACTTCAGTCTGCAATTAGTTTGGTAATTGGGTCGGTAATATTTAGCAATTGGGTTGGGGGGGGTGTGCTGGTTCTTGTTCTGCCTCAGTTGAGTTTTTCTGTGGAGTTTCAGGTGGACATTGGTTAGCTCTTCCCACCTGCAGCACTGTGGCTCAGGAGGAGGGGGACACAAGACCTCCTCCATTATCATTGTAGTTAATGTTAAAGGCTGTCAGCTTCTACCTGAAGTTCAGGAATTTGGATATAGGCACTTGTTTAATAAGGAAATAGTTTGCATACATACAGTTTAGGAACTGAGGAAGAGTTCGAGTTAACAGGTGGAGATTTCCACTTGAAGAATCGAAGGTTTGTTGCAGATTGCAGCAGTGTGATTAGCAGTTTGGAGTTGCTCGCCTCCAGTCATGCTAATGTGATTGTTGTATTGATGCACTCAAAGTCCATCACAGGGCAGCTCTGGGCTGGACTGAAATGGATCCCACTGGACTGGAGTGGAGTGCCCAAGGACCACACAGGCTTGGCAAGAAGCATTCCAAGTTACTGCAAAACTAGGGCCAGATGTGAACCTGTGAGCCAGCAGAGTGGTAACTCGCCTGGGGGACCAGGTGACAAGTGGGGGACACCAGAAGGGTAGCTGTAAGCCTCACCTGGACCCTTTAGCTTGTCATTTGGCAGGAGGGTGACAAGGGGCTTCTTCTATCTCCCTAAAGGCTACTGTGTGTTGCTGCTGCACAAGAACAGCTGGCAGTACTGTCAGTCATTTTGCAAGTGGCTCACTGCAATAGTGATATTTTTATTATTTCCAAGTTATGAATGCAACATTCCTCTTTTACTATTTTTAAATCTGTATAACATTTTTAGGAAACATTGAAAATATTAATATTTACTGAATGCAGGATGTCAGAAAAAATACCAATTCACCGCCATTAAACTATACTAAGGTCATGTGCAAATGCAAATGTGGCATGTGAGCCAATCAGAGGAAAGCAGAATGTTTAGTTGAGGCAAAAAAAAATGCTGTCTCTGCAGGCACAATGTGGGCATGCAGGCTGCAAAGTCCACAGTATCATCGCGGTGCTCACTCTTCCTTCAGTTCATCTTGAAAGAATCTCCTGTCATCATGGCCACAAATTCTGGAGGCAAATTAAACGGTTACATTAACTGTGCTGAAAAAATGTATGGGATAAACTGGGCTAATACACTACTAAGGACAAAGAAGCACTCCCTAGGAGTGAATAGTGTATCTCACTTCCCCTTGGTTAATCTATCGGGGAAAACTAATGACATTGCACAATAACCCCAGCCACTGTGGGTTTCAGTGCCTCATTTCTCCACCTAATGCTGAAATAGATGTTCTAAAGACCAAAGACGCCAAACCCATCTGCCTTCATTACCCTCATAATCTATGGTTCCGTCTCCATCCTTATCAGCCTCCTTCATCATTTGCTCCGCCTCTTCGGCATTCAGGGGCTCCCCGGCATTCATCAGGACGTACCTGAAACGTCACCGATAGAGCCAGTAACCTACCTGAATCATCACCGGAAAAACATTGCCCACCTGAGCCATTAGCCTCTCCACTGCTCTGTGTCCAACACATTTGGCAGGTAGATATTATTAGCCCTGCTGCGCAGAGGTAGCATCTGCTAATAGCCTCTTAGCCACAGGCAACCGGCATTCAGCCCTTGGGAAAGGCTTACTGTGGTGTGCTTTTTAGCCATCCGGCCATTAAATGCACTCTCTGCATCCTCAGCCTGGTACAATGTGATTAATTATTAAACAATATGAAGATGAAAATATGGAGATGTGGATGGACATACTTGAGAGTGTCCCACTCGATATATCCCTTGGCCTCTTTGTCAAAGACTCTGAACGCTGCCCGGAGCTCTGTGTCCTGGTTCTTGGTCCGTTCATGGTACAGTGCCATGAGGCCCAAGAAACTTTCACAGTTGAAAATGCCTTTACCTGTAAAAGTAATATACATATATGTAACAGAATAATTATAAACATAATTATAAAGACATCAAAATTATAAGACTGCATATATGGAATTATGCACTGACAAAAAAAAGTATTAAAAAATATATTGGGTGGGTGGGTGGGGCAGCTCTTTGGGTTGGGGCTCAGAAGGTTGCTGATTCAAATACCTGGATCGGCAGAGTGATCCCGCCACTGGGCCCTTGAGCAAGGCCCTTAACCCCATTTGCTCCAGGGCCTGGTTGACCCCACTTCCTCTTCTACACGGGTTTCATGAGGTGGCCTCCTGGGATGCCTTTCCAGCTGTCCGAGTTCCCACATTCCCATACTGAGCACTCATTGGCTCCTTTTCTTTTACTCTCTGGTCAAACTACTCCAAAACCATTCCACCCTGCAAAACACCTTTCCAGAAAGCGAAGTGTCCTGCCTTTTCTCCTCAAACAACCATTCATCTTCCAACAGCATCCCCAATTGGGATAGGCACACACCTCCATACACTCACAATCACACACTATGGGTAATTTAGAGACACTTTAGCCCAAACTGCATGCTTTTGGACTGGGGGTAGGAAACCCAAATTTACAAAAGGAGCACTTCCATATACACAGAGTGAGGGCAGGATTCAGCTCTCAAAGCTGGTGGTGTGAGTCACCTCCACTCTTCCAGCGATGGCTGCCTTAAATAACGTGATACCCACTTTTTGGTTCACATCCTCTTACTTAAGTTCTCATATATTTATTCAGGAGGCCATTAAATTATACACTATGTACTCATTTGAAGTGCATAAAAAGTGATTGGCATTCAGAAGAGATTTACGTTGTTCCCAATACAAGGTAAGTGCCAGGTACGATGGTTAAAGTACAGCCAGGACTAAATACATAAGACTCGCCCTTATGAATTTTCGAAGGTAGCTTTACCATGTGACCTGTTAGTGGTATTTCCTTATTGGCAGTTCCTCCTACCAATAGGGTCGCAGAGTGGCTCAGTGTGCAGTAACACAGCAGTGTGCACGCGTCACATCGGTTTCTTTAGGGTACTCCAATTTCCTCTCACACTCCTAAGTCATGTGGTGAGGTGAACTGGAAACTCAGTTGTGTGTGCCCTGTGATGAGCTGGCATCCTGCCCAGGGTGCTCACCTGCCTTGTGACCTGGGCTTCCTGGGATATGCTCCGGGCTCAGCGCAAGCCTGGACTGGATAATTAGTTGAAGGATATTTCTCCGGATACCTGAGGCTTCACCAGTTTCAATCTACAAGTTAGTTTTAGGGGTGATGCCTATTTTAAACATCACTGTAGGCAACAGTCTCAGTCAAGGGCAGTTGCTATAGTGACCGACCTTCTCTTACATTACCGCATCCATGTGTACATTTTAGTATCCAGAAAGGACTCCCACTATATATGTGTGTGTGTGTGTGTGTGTGCGTATATATATATATATATTCCCCATCAGGCCCTTATTATTTATATATATATATATATATTGAGGTATCTTTCTATGCATCGCGCTGGCTACGTCACTGAGTACGGGATACATATGTCTATATTTCGCTATTAAAATATATGATCGATATGAGTTGGCTGCATATTTGAATATGCTGACTTGGTGTAGTTTAAACGTTATTCTCCTTTTAATGAACTACTTCCAGCACATGATGTATTATTTACTGTTCATGGGCTGAACGCACACCAGCACTGGAGAAGCACGGCGTGTGGTGTGGCCCGAGTCCCCGACCTACCGTTCTTGTCCACGTCTTTGGCCATCTGGCTCAGCTCACGTTTGGTGGGGTTAATCCCCATCAGGCTCATGAGGCGCTCCAGCTCCTGCGTCTTCACGTCCCCGTTGCCCTCCTCGTCGAACATCTCAAACACCCCTTTATACTCCGTGATCTGCTCTTGTGTCAACGTGCTCGCCTACCAAACAATATATCGGCATGTTCATAAGGGGATCACCAGACAATGCCATGCGATTTAGACGTTTTTAAAGTGCCCTCGTTGAATGATCGTGCATGTGACTATATGTATGTGGTCTGATAATAACTGGCATATTCTCTAAGAGGGATGGTTGGATTTGGAAATGTATTTAAATATCAAAGTGAAAATTCCAAAATTAAGGGAGAAATCAATAATCTGTTATTGAATAGTACAAATAAATGACAATCCCATTGTAAACTGAGCACTAGGGGATATTCGCACAGGTGCAAATGCACAGGTAAGTGAAGGTGATCTACGCGCTCAGTGGGTAGCATTATGCTGATTAAAAAGGAATTATAAGAATGTAACGCATTAACTAACCATTTTCTCTTCAAGTATTTAATTAGATACCGATTGCTCACTTTGGTTATGAAGCAGAAGTTATTCTCTACAGAAATGCTGGCATCTGCTATTCCGGAGAATATCTTCAGGAGAAGACAAGTTGTGTAGCAAGTCAATTTTAAGTCCTGTACAATCCAACAAAAAAGATAACTAGCTGCATCAGGGGCGACGGATGCATTAATACTCATGTAGGGGCTGCAAAATCTAACGTCGGGGGTCCGGTCGCCGAAGCCTACAGATGGGACCCAGAATTTCTAGTTACGCGGCCCGGAGCAGCTCACTTTTACACCTGCAAAATTCCCACAATTAAACCTCTCTATTCGGGTTATTAACTTTCGGTCCGGGGAATCGGTCAGTCTTTGTGTCATATGTTGTATGACACAGATTATATCATTATAAATAAAAGCGCTCATGTACAGTCAAAATGACTGTACGCACTTCGTAATATATCAAGAAAAAATGAAACAAAAATGAAACACACAAAATAAGGCAGCCCACTTACCATCTAGTCAGAGCCGCGGACTGCAGTGACCTTCTACCAAAGCAGCGGATATCGCTCAGAAAGTTAACTTCTGTTGTGCATTTTGAAAGACTGGCGTTTCCCTTTGGGCTTTTGTGTCCGCATGGACCTTTTATGGCATCCAAGAGGCGCATACGCTCCTATTTTCGGTGGAATTTGAATGGTGGATGGATGGTCGTCCTGGGGATATCACTGTCGGGTATCTTAGGTGTCTCAACCCGCATCTTAAAATAGTGAATGCGATGCGATTGCTGGTTTTCACTGCAACTCATCCATTGAAATGTTTAATAATGTATTATTGGCTATAGCATCTTTATGGTGAATCATATGGCATCTGAAAATGTATTTAAAAGTTAAATAAATTAATCAAGGTTGAAAGAGATTTTTAAAAACCACAATTATTCTCCCTTAAGAGTAATAATAAGCTGAAATTTTTGAAAAGTCTATAAAAGCACACCCATACCACTATAATAGATCAACTCCGATAGTTAAGGGACATTATAACAAGAGCCCTGAGGCTCAAGTGTACTTTCACCACAAAGTGTTTTTGCCATCAGATGTTTGGGGTTTACGGTAATGAACTAGGGATCCCCCTGAGGATGGCTAAGTGCTCACAACTGCTCTACTCGACAGGTGCGCGCCGGCCCCATGTGGATCTCCCCGGCACACCACACCTAATAAGGGGCCACAGGCGGGCTCTAAATCAGGATGGCTGTGCAGGCCGGTCCTCCATGATGTGTGCGATGCGCTTTGCAATTTCAGTTCTTGAATAATGCAAAAAATGCCAGAGGCCCGCTCGAATAATAAACCCCATGTGTGCGTGTGATTATCAGGTGAATATAATTTGATTTTTAAAATTCAAAGTGAGTTTCCCATTCAAACAACCAGGGATTTCACTGGCAACTCTAGTAGGTGCCTGACTGACTTCAGGAATGAGCTCCTCCTTCTGAACTGGCAATGTTTGGGCGACAAGCTCCGACAACTTTACTAGGAACCGAAAGAAAGGACAGCAAGTCTGTACAGAAAAGCTGTCTAGGCTAGCAAAATGACGCTATATTTAACGCAAATTTTTTTACGTAGGCCTACCAAAGCATACATTTACTAATTTAGTTCTAAGTGGGCAAATTACAGAAATGCGCAAAAATGGTGGTGTGGGGTAACTGAAGAAATAAACTTTAGTTAAAGAATTAGATTAAAACTAATCTGATTTCACTTTTGAAATGTTTGACTGTCGTTTACCACCATTTATTTCAACGCAGATTTCACAAATTTAAAAACAAACGAAACATTAATCAACTAAATGTCACTGAAACATAAAAAAGGATACCATAAGAGGACACGTTATTAAAGTCTTTACACCCTCTGCATAGTATAGGTGCACTTTAAAGCAGAAAATGTGACTTTTTCTACTGAAATAAACAGTTTAACGATATGAGACAAAAATGACGAACCACGCATTAAAATTTCAGGTGGAGCTCGGATGACACATTTCAGTTCATACTCCGACTTTTAAGTAATATATCGTGATCTGTTTGCACTAAATGCAGCGATAATTCTTTCTTAAAAACTGGCGGGGGGGGGGGAACAATTTAAAAAAGTTGCCGCGTCACATGACTTCCTAGTCACGTGGCTGTGCCTGCGGCTGCGCAGTGCCCACCTTCCCGAGGAACGGGTCGCCATGTTCAAAATGCGGTATCTTTATTGTTCTCCATAATTTTTGTCCGCCGATGGAGTTTAAATAAAGAGCTGGATTATTTGAATAAGAATCAAGGTAAAGAAAGCAGGAATTGGGATCGTGTGGTGGAGGGTGGATGTGTGCAGCTGGTGGTGCCGATCGGCAGAGTCACACTTAACATTTAGCGTTATGCCCTGTCCGAGGCCCATTCTGGACGTGTGTTATAATTCAAGGGGCGGGCATCAGTTTCTTGTGTTTATTCAGTGTTTGCTACTGTTTGAATAACTTTAAAATACGACTGTGCTTTTTTAATGATGTGGGCTTTGATTGAAAAAATGGCAGCTAACCACCTAGCCAGTTTACAGTACCTCGGATTATTTCGTTTTCAGACAATTTACTAGTAATTGTCTGCATATTTATATTAATTGTATTGTTTTGTGGAAAATTGACCATATTAACGAACTTGTTATATTTAACCCAGATTGAATGAAACTGTTTATAGATTTGTGACTAGCTCCTATTGGATCAACTAGCCAGTTAATGTGTTTATCTTGAAAGTTGTGGACGTTTCTTGTGACTATTAATAAAATTTTGAAAAAGCAGTTGTTCCTGATTACTTTGTTGAACAATATTGGCTTCTGCCATATGAACGTCGTGTGAAGAGAACTGTGTAATGTTTTCACGTTTATCGGCAAACGGGACGCACGCTCCCTCTCGGCCCCCTTAACCCAAATCTTGTTGCTGCCCCTTCAGAAAGTGTGCCTTAAGCAGTATCTGTCTGTGCTGTGCAGGTATCAATGGAGCTGCCCAACTACAACAGGCAGCTGATGCAGCAGCTGCATGCTCTGCGCAAGGAGGGTCAGTTCTGTGACTGCACCATCTTGGTGGGTGAGATTCCCCATCAGGCCCACAAGATCGTTTTAGCCGCCTCCAGCCTTCTGTTCAAGTCCCTACTGGAAAGCTCGGACAGTATCTCCATAGACCCCGCCCTGGTGACCTCGCAGGAGTTCTCCAGCCTCCTGGAGATGGCCTACACTGGCAGGCTGCCACCTGGCAAACACAACTTCACCCGGGTCATCGCTGCAGCTGACAGCCTGCAGATGTTCGACGTGGCTGTCGGGTGCAAGAACATCCTGGCCAGCCTCATGAGGCAGCCGGCTGCAGCCCCAGCGCCATCTCCGGTCAAAGCGCAGCCGCAGTCTACTGGGAACCGGGGGGGCTCCCCCGCTGTGCCTGACCCCAACCAAAGACCGGACCCAGGAGTTTTGGAAGCCCCAGCACAGAGGGAGTTAGGGGGTGTGGAGTCCGAGCCGCAGGGAGCTGTGGAGGTGCCTCAGCAGGCAGAGCAGACGCATTCTGGCCCTCCTCAGGACCCCTTCTCGGAAGAGGCTCGCCAAAAAGCCACAGAGAGAACAGGTCAGGCCTGTGCCCCTTATCCCAAGCTTCTCTGGTGGTTACTGACGAAGCGATGGGCTGTGCGCCCCGCAGCAGATGTGTGCGTCTCGCTCTCACTGCGTTCGCTCTCCTCTCAGACTCTCAGGCCAGCTCCCAGAACCTGGAGCTGCTGACTCGCAGCCAGGACAGGATCGCCAAGATCATCGGGGACGTCCACCTGTGGGTGAAGGCTGCGGAGATGTGGGAAGGCATTCCGGGTGTTGAGAAAAGGGTAAGAATGCGGTACTAAAGGCTTGGGGTTGGGTCTCAACAAGCTTTTTCAAAGTGAACATTTACCAGCACTCCCTTGTTTTTTTTTTATTAGTAGTCTACTTTTAAATATTTTAAATATAGTCTTATTCATCATATTGTGTGCAGGTTGATTAACCTAGTGCAGACATATTGAAACTCTGGGGTCTTCCTCCCTGGGGGGGGGGGGGACTTCCTTGTCAAGCCAGAAGTCTCAAATCACATTTTACACACTCCTGTCTGTGTCAGTATTCCAGGCTTTGCAGCAAAAGGCTATGACAATGCAGGCAATCACTAGTACTAGTTTGTATGCAGTGAATCTGGATGCCTGTGATGCCTCCCTCCTTCCTAGGTGATTCTAGACTGCTGCAGAGGAGGCCCCAGCGGCCCCAGCGCCTTCCATAGGCTCCTGCGCAGCGTGACAGAGGGTAGGGGCCTGTCGGTCCAGACGCTGCTCTCGCTGCTCGGCCTCTTCAGAGAGCACCGGCCGGAACTGGGCCCTGCGCTTGAGAGTCAGCCGGGGCACCAGCAGGGGAAGGATGACACCCCCGTCAAGGATCAGGGTAAGCAGGGGGGACCCAGAGTGACAGCGCCTTCTCCTTCTCTGCCCAGAGAATTGAGACCCAAAAAGTAAAAATCCAGACCTAGATTTTGTTTCAACCATCCAGTTGAGTATAAAGTCAGTGTGACTCTTTATAGTTAGCTGGTTTGTTGAAACCAAACCTTGGTCTGGATTTCTGGACCTGAGATATCCAGTCTGCTTCAAAACCCCATGTAGCACTCATTTATGAAAAACAATGTCCTTTGAATGTTGAGATGGTCTGGTGCCCTACTTGAGCGCCCTCTTGTGTTCATGTGACAGATGTGAACAGTCAGGAGAGGCCTGGGCGTGGCCCTCTGTTGCTGGAGCATGGAGAGGAGTTGGCCACCGCCCTGGCTGACATGGAATCCCTTGGGGATCAGCTGACTGCAGCTGCAGGATGCTGCGTGGGTGGACGCACCACAGAGGTGAGGGTGAAATCTGTATAGACATTCCACACCTGTGGCACATTAGAGAGGTGGCAGTGTGAGCCAATGTGTGCCAATGCGTGCCAGGTGGTGTCTGAGTGCTGCAGCGGCGGGACCCCCCGTGAGGTGGCCACACGCCTGCTGGCGACGGTGGGCCAATCAGAAGCGGGTCTGACTGAGGGAGACCTCAAGCTTCTACTCCGAGAGCTCCAAGGCAGCAGTCCCACACTGCAGCGTCTCCTAGCCTGCATCTGGCCCCAGAAGGACCCCACGGGTGGCCCAACAGGTGCCCGAAGATTATCTGTGCCTTTAGTGCAGTAACGCAGTAACGCAGCCTTTAATATTAATGCTTATGTTCATTTATTCTTTCCATCCATCTCCTTTAACTGCTTATATAGTACAGGATGGGAGTGAGTGGAGGAGCACAAGTCTGAGGACACCATGAATGCTTATCTACATATACAGGGAAAAGGAAGGCAGTCTGTGGGTGGGATGACAAGCGAGTAAACATTACCTGGGGACTTGGGAATGGGGCTGAGAGCGGAATAGGCACCATGTCATGGGCAGGGCTGAAGCAGGGGTTAGGGTTAGGATTTTCCCCCAGAGAAGTTATGCTGTCAGGTTATTTCCTAAAAACAGCCCATCGACACATCAGCTACAAGCATGTTCAAGTATCCCACCCATGTGAATTACAATGTGGGCCTCGATGTTGCTAGGTGACCAGGAGCAATTGGACGGATCAGAGCTCTTGAGGAGGTACCGCGGAAGGCTTTTGGAGACTGTGTCTGACCCACAGATACTCCTGCATAGCTTGGAGGCCGTGACGGGGCTCCTTGCCGAGGAAAGAGAGGTAGAAACTGTTGGCAAGAGAAATGATGGTTACGTGTGAAATTTTGTGATGTGTGGTGATGCTGCAACACATAAATGAAAGGAAAACTACTGTGTTGCTTGTGTTCTGTGACGGCGTCCTTCCTGTCTTGCCTGTGCTCCTTCAGTGTGACCGCGTTTTTCCTATGTTGCCTGTGTACCCTCAGTGTGACAGTATTCCTCCTATGTTGCCTGTGCTCCCTGTGTGACCGCGTTCTTCTTTTGTTGCCTGTGTTCCCACAGTGTGACAGTATTCCTCCTATTTTGCCTGTGCTCCCTTGGTGTGACTTCGTTCTTCTTCGGTTGCTTGTGCTCCCTCCGCGTGGCTGCGTTCTTCCTGTTTTGCCTGTGCTCCCTTCGGTGTGACCGTGTTCTTCTTCTGTTGCCTGTGCTCCCTCGGTGTGACCGCGTTTTGCCTGTTTTCCTGCAGTTGGCTAGGGACCTGCTACAGCAGGCCAGCAGTGCTCAGTGCCTGGACGGGCTGCTGTCTGAGGCCCTGCAGGGGAGAAGCCTTTCGTCACTTTCTGTATGGCGGCTGCTGTTCAGGGCAGCGGCACAGGACACCTCGCTGGAGGCCCTCATCCAGGAAGTCCGGGAGCAGCCAGGAGTACAGAGGCTGATTCAGGGAGGTGGGTTTCTGTGCTGGGGTCGGGTGGAAACGGTATAATTAAGGATTAAATCACCACTATTTAGTAAGCTGTACTATCAGTACTACTCTGTTCTAAGGAGCATTACCAGTACTACTGACAGTAACCGCATTGGGTGGAGCAGGGGTCACCGACCAGCCAGTCAACAGGTCGATCTTTCAGACATTCCAGTGTTCCAGACAGTCGATGTCAGCAGTCAGCCATCACCTTCATGCTCCCGCATTAATTAGCATGCTTCATTGTGTGTCATCAAGATACCAGCTAACTTTATTAGCACACAGAGGTCACATCAGTGCGCTGGTCATCGACGTGACGACCGCGAGCTGCTAGTGTCCACAGGAAGCATATTTACTTGAATCCCCGACCCCTGTCAACAACTTGTACCCTGCCCCACCCCCGGGTAGGCTCCCCAGATTATTCTTTTGGTACCGCTCTCTGGTTAGAGATCTGGTTGTTGCTAATGCTTCTGATTCCGCGTTTCAGCGATGGACCCAGAAAGCCTCCATGTTGACCTGCTTCTCAAGCACAAGGCCCTGATCCTGCAGGTGCCAGGGCAGCTGGCCACTCTGGAGGCGGGGTTGCAGGCGGCTGACGACCCGCCGGAGGGGGTTAGGGAGGTACGCCTTCCATGTTAGCGATGTTATTTACGTTAGAGACGTTAGTGACGTTAGCGACTTTAGTGACATTAGCGACATTATTGACGTTAGCGATTTTAACGATGTTAGCAGCTTTAGCGATGTTAGCGAGGTTATTTACGTTAGCGACGTTATTTACGTTAGCGACTTTAGCGACGTTAGTGACGTTATTTACGTTAGTGACATTAGCAACTTTAGTGATGTTAGTGACATTATTGACGTTAGCGACTTCAGCGACATTAGCAATGCTCCCCCCGCTTCCGGGCCCCTCCGGCAGCCTGACTGCTCCTCACCCTCGCAGTTCCTCAGCGCCTGCGGTACCCAGGAGGGGAGCCCATCTGTGGCTGACACGCTGGCCCAGGTGCTGGAGCAGAGGCGGCTCAGCCCCTCGACATTCTGCAGGCTGCTGTCTCTGAATCGGCAGAGCCTGCCGCTGCTGGAGCCGCTGTTCCGGGACCTGGAGCAGGCCGGTGAGTCACGCGGCTGCCTACCCCCAGCTGATATCTGCTGATGTATTTTACAGCTGTCACTCTTCCGCAATTAAAAAATGCGTAGATTAAACTTTCCCTTCTCGATTACTGGGCAATATGGCGGAAGGAAGGCAAGCTAAGGTCAAAACCATCAGTTGTGTGGAAGCCCTGAGCTCTGATATTGCTAACTATGGCTAACAATGAACTGGGCTAGAACTAGGGCACCATTCCCAGTTCCGGGATCTGACCTCTGAGGTAAATGGAACGCAGCATAACACAAAACGGAGGTTCTCACACACTTGCTAGTGGAAATTAGCACATAGTAAATCATGATGTGCACCGTGTGAACAGCAAATATGCGCCTATCTGGTTTTACGTCACTGTCACCTGGCAGCACCTGGAAAACCGTACAGCTCAGCTGCTGTACAGCAGTGGAAAAGCACCAGTAGATAACTATGAGCTAGGTGTCCTTTAGCCTCTTGGAGTAGCCCTTCTCTTTACTTTGATTTAAATTACTTTGCTTAATTTACTTTCTACAAAGGCTAGCAGAACTTCAGTACCTGCTAACTCTTTTATATGCTAATAAGCTATAGGCATTAGCCTGTTTGAGACGAAGACGTGACAGTAGAGGACATCTGATGACCAGCTGCCATGCTCGGCTCATGTCACTGTGCTCCCAGGGGAGGCGGAGTTGAGGGATGCGGCCGACCCCTCCCAGGGGGCGGAGTCACGGGCGAGCGACGAGCAGCAGGCTAAGGCCGGCAGGAAGCGGGCGGCGGCCAAGCAGTGCTTCTGCCAGTGGTGCGGCAAGGCCTTCGCCTTCCGGTGCCGCATGGAGGTGCACCGCAAACGGTGCCGCCTGTCGCGGGAGGCCCGCCAGCGCTGCCCACGCTGCGCCCTGGAGCTGGCCACGCCCCACGCCCTGCAGCAGCACCTGGCAGAGGCGCACGAGGACCAGCCCCGCCGCAAGAGGAGGAAGCAGGAGTCGGTGGCCTGCGATCTCTGCGGCAAGACCTTCGCCCACCCCTCAGGTCTGTGATCACCCCTGATACCCCCAAAAATCCCAGGTGGCAGACCAGGGAAGTGAGTGAATGAAGTTAAGTGCGGCCACATGGACTGTATGTGAGGCCTGCTGTGCTCTCTGAAGCATACAGGCTTTAAACATGAAGCTGAGCGACTTGTATATTATCACAGGACATGCATACATGCTTATGTACTGATCATAATGACCCCCCCGCAGGCATGTTGTACCACAAGCGCACCGACCACTTCGATGAGAAGCCGTACGCGTGCAAGGAGTGCGGCGCCAAGTTCGCCGCCAACTCGTCACTGAAGAACCACCAGCGCCTGCACACGGGCGAGCGACCCTTCCGCTGCAAGCACTGCGACATGAGCTTCAGCCAGGCCGCCGCGCTGTCCTACCACACGAAGAAGAAGCACTCAGAGGGTACCGCCACCAGGGGGCGCTGCTGCTTCCTAGCATCGGGTTACCTGGGAGATGTTCATCAGCATACTTGTGTTGCCTGTGCTTCCTCTATGTCAGCGTGTTCCTCCTGTGTTGCCTGTGCCCCCCCCAGGTAAAATGTACGCCTGCCAGTACTGCGAGGCGCTGTTTGCCCAGTCCATAGAGCTGACACGCCATGTGCGTACGCACACCGGGGACAAGCCTTACGTCTGCCGGGAGTGTGGCAAGGGCTTTAGCCAGGCCAACGGGCTGTCCGTGCATCTGCACACCTTCCACAGTGAGTCACATGACCTGCTGCTTGTACGCCTCTCCTTTCGGTTCAGGGCAGATAATCAGAGTTATGAGAATCTCCTTGCCCACCCCCCCCAGACATCGCTGACCCCCATGACTGTCAGAAGTGCCGCATGAGCTTCTCCTCTCTGGAGGAGCACAGGAAGCACATCCAGGAGTGCCACCCTAAAGAGTACCACCGGTGTGACATGTGCAATAAGATCTTCAACAGCGCCGCCCTGCTGGAGAAGCATATGGTCTCCCACGTCGGGGGCAAGCCCTACAGCTGCAAGATTTGCCACAAGGCCTATCAGGTAAGGGTTAGTGTGGATCTTTCCCGGAACATTCTGGGTGTAAGACTAAAAAAAACATTTAAAACTATTTTTATAATATAATTTTGGGTGGCTGGTACAGCTACCTGGGTTGTGGGTTTGGTTCTTTGTTTGTGCTCCTAGGTAGACGGGTGTCTCTGTGACCCTGCGCTCCCTCGGTACGTTCTGGCATCCCATGCAGGGTGTTTCCTTACCTGTCAATTAAATTGCAGTGGCGGAAATTAGATATTTTTATTAGATAAAATATAGCTGTCCTTGGAGAATACACTCAAGACTTGAAGGCTATAAGCACAAATACCCAGTTAGCTGGGTAACTTAAGCCAAACATGAAAACTGGCCAATCCTTACATTTGGCTTAAGCTAATAATGAATAAATCCTGTTTTGTGGTATGACCCCCTCTCAGGTACTTAATTTACTCCATGTGTTTTTACCTAAATTGTTAAATTAATTACCTTAAGTATATATAAAATATGAAGTGTCTCCCAGTTAGGGAGCCTATCTGCAAATGAATGTTTCTCTTTGTCCTGCTCCTGCATGAAGCAACTGTCAGGCCTGTGGTACCATAACCGCACGGCGCACCTCGACCTGCTTGCGACGGAGGGCAGCCGGGGCCTCAGGTCGCTCTTCCAGTGTCCGGCCTGCAGCAGGGCCTTCTCCAGCAACGCCAGCCTGCTCAGGCACCAGCGAGCCGAGCACCCAGGTAAGCCTCTCCGTAGCTCACGGAGCTACAGTGCCCTTTCTGCTGCCCTGTAGGGCTCCGCTGTGTTTGTTGCTGTCTGCAGTCTCCTCTTCTGTCCACCAGGGGGCGCCCTCGAATGTGAGGAATGCAAGGATACTTTTCTGGATCTGGACTCTCTAGTGGCCCATAAGAAGGAGAAACATGCAGGTAAACTGTGCATTTCAGGGGGAGGGACTGATGCTGGCATGTGGGATGGGTTTATGTTGTGTGGGAGGGATTTATCTGATAAGGAAGGAGGTGATTGGATGAAATGTGGGCGGGATGTATGGTGTAGGTGGGGCTCATATACTGTGAGGGGGGGGGGGTTAGACTTTAGACTTCACACACTTTGCACTTGCACTATGGGTTGGAATTTGTGTAGTGCAATAGTAAAAGCACATCTGTGATGCAGCACGCAGCTGACCATGTGCCTTTGTCTATTGCATTTATGTGCACAGGTGCGGAATCCCACCAGTGCCCATACTGTCCCAGCTCTTGCAGCACAGCAGCCGAGTTGCAGCAGCATCTCTGCGCTCAGCATTTCAGCCAGGAGGGGGAGCTCTTTGGCTGTGCACACTGCGACCTGCTCTTCCCCTCACAGCTGCAGCTACAGGAGCACTTTCTGTCTCACCACACGGAGGCGGTGTCTGACCAATCCCAGGTCGCTACCACCCAAATGGTAATTCTCGGGCCTAATTTTGGTACCTCATGATTTCAGTCCTCAGTGGTTTTCTTAAGTGCTAAAAGTCAGTGCTAAAATCCAGCATTAGCTTCTACTACAGGACCCTGGGCAACACTGGCTGGGCGGATCCTCCAATCTTCCATAAAGGTTTACATGTGCCAAGTTTGAAAAGTTTCAAAATTTCTCACCTGTGCAGGTCATCCAGGCTGAGGAGGCCCCCGGTGGCCAGGAGCAGGTAATTGCCCTGGACCAATCGCAGCTTAGCGGCTCCCAGGTGTACGTGGCGCTGACGGACGCAGAAGGCGGGGCTACAGGCTCTGAGATAGTGGCAGTCAACATGGAGGATCTGCTGGACGGCACAGTCACCTTCATCTGCGGGGAGAGCCAGTGAGCCGGGCCGCTTGGTTTCCCCAGCACCTCTCATTGGTGGGGAGGTGTGCCAATCTTCCCACTGTGTCACTGGTCATTGGTGAATTGGCTAGGTGCTCTGTCCTGTCTGAATATGTGTAGTAAAGCTGAGTGACTGCAGCTTGTGTCTCCGCCACGGCCTGCCCCACCGTGTCCCTGCTTTGTGCTCGTACTCCAGGGAAGGGTGTGGACATCAAGGGGCATTTCCCTGAGGTGGTCTGAGGGTGGCTTCATATGGCCGTCACCCTCTGAAATAGTGGGCCGGCCCAGGCCATGACCTCTGACCCCCACGGGTGACATCGGCTTCTGATTCTGTGAAACTCCCCAACTGTTTTTCTCTGCTGGAACCAGACATCCATTCTCACCCCCTGCCCAACCCATTATTTATTCATTTGTACTTTAATGCATCATGATCTATATCCTTTCTTTGAGAATTTAAATAAATATGAATAATTTAAATAGCTCTGACTGCCCAGTCCTGTGCAATAGTAGTAGTCGGTTTGTTTGCCTCCCATTTAAGTGGTGGGTCCCCCTGACTACTGGGACTGAAGGTCTGGTTACTCTCTATGACATGGTGTTGCACAGGCATATCATTAGGTGGTGCTGTGTCCCTAAAACTCAACTATGGCAACCAAAAAGACCATCCTACACAAGCAAAGCAGGCATTCTACCTGGTAATGTCCTCCATTAAAATCTGCAATTGCAACAGAGCAATATTTAATTTTCATCATGTCCTGTTCCTCCTTGAATTGCCTGTATGAAATAACCCGCCTTGCCTTTCCCGGTGTAATGCGGTTGCTGCTGGAGTCGTCCCGTCCGTCCGTAGCTCGCTGTGAATGTACTCCGCCACCGATCCTGACTGCTTGAGTCAAGGATCGACAGCAAAAGTAAACATGATGTTGTCATTATCCACCAAAGTGTCAGAAGGTAGCAAAGGATAAGATTCTGCTTTTCATTTTTCAAAGGTTTTTATTCAACAGTCAAAGCTGTTCACAGCAATGCACAGAGGCCTCTGTCAAAGGTACCATAGTAATGATCCAACCCCCAGGCATCTAGGAGCAAGTTAGCGGCCCCCGCATCCCCCCCCCCCGGGCTGGAATGGTATCGCCCACTGGCAGGAGGCACCCAAACCCTGCCTTCGTAGAGTTATGTTCACAACAGATGAACGACTTCCTCCAATGCCCCCGGTATATCAAAGCCCCCCGCCCCGGCCGGCATGCTCACTGTCCTCATTTTCTTCTTCGGGGTGAACATAATGTCACACATGCACACGCACGCCATGCACCTAATGCTCTGACTACTCGTTCTCGTCGTTGCCATGGAAATACATCACTGGACCCACACTGTGCCGGAAGGACCTGCAGACTGTCCCAGCCCCGCTTTCTGTCCGTGTCCAAATCCAATTTCCACTGTCTCTCTCCCCTTAAAGCCATCCTGTTTTTAAAAAAAAAATAAAATAAAATAAAATAACTTTGTTCCATGGCTCGATGGACGTTTTGGTACATTCCTGGAGACAGATGTACAGAATATACACAATAAACCTAAAAATATAATCTTAACAGTCCTAGAGATAACCTGATCAAAGATGGGTTTAATAGTAATGAATTAATTTCAGGTAACAAAAAGTATTACACGGGACCAACCACCACACACACACACACATAAACGCTGTAATCCAACTGTGTACGTGTATGTATATACAGATAGACACACACACAGGAGCCACTGGTCAAGATCCCAGGAGTATCAATCCCAGGAGCTAAAAATATAGAACTTAATTCAATAAATTGTTTCATTTCGCATTTGATTTTGCATCAGCAATTCAATTAAAATTACCTCAGTACCTGTGCTTCATTATATTTTGATATTTTGTGTCTTAAAGAAAACACGTGACTCCCTTTGTTTCCCTGTCACATGGTCTTGCGCTGTTTCTGCCACCGCACATGCAGGACTCCTCCAACAAAATGTTTAAAAATAGCATTTCTGCAGCATGGCCTCGTTCCCGAGGGGGGGGGGGGGGGGGGGGCGCAGGCTCACAGGCCGCGAGTTGCTTTAAATTGAAGAGGACATCAGATTTAAATATTTCGATTTGTAGTAAAAGCAACAGAATATCATTTCTCTCTACGACGTATATCATTTTTGAAAAGTTTTGTCGAGGATTCCCACAGGGGTAGGTCTCCTAGTTTAATCAGTCTTGCACGGTGGCTGAAAATGCCCCACGGATGTCCACTGAGGGTTTGGCTACGGAAATATCAGCAGCTAGATTTCAGCATTGCTTGGTCTAAAGTGAGCGGGAACTAGACCCATGTGTCAGGAGTACGACCTTCACAGCATCGTGAGGCTGATCCCACAACCCACCCCACCACCCGATGTAACAACCGCAGATCAGGCCTCTCGCTGCATGCACATGGCGCTGGGACTCTCCTCAGAGCATTTTTGACTACAACGCCAAACCTGCTTCTTTCCACTTGTTCCATTCAGTTTCGTGGTTTCATTCTGTGGGTGAGGAAACATTACTTTCTGATACAGACCTATCTAGGGGGGACCTTTCCAAGTCCTGGGTGGAATAGCTCCATCAAAGTAGTAGTGAGCTGTTCCATTGCATAAAAAGTTCGTGGAGACCTGAAAATGAAAGCGCGGACCGCCTTCAGTGTCCCCGCCTCCTCGCTCCGGGGGGCCACCTCAGGAAGCGAGCTTCTTCTTGGGCAGGTAGGCACCAGTGACCTGGTTCATCACCACCAGGGCCGGGAAGAACGGCAGCAGCAGGAAGGCGTACCAGGGCGGACCGGGCACGGTGGCCTGGAACCAGTCGCTGCAGACGGCCAGAACCACGGTGCCCGTCGACAGCAGGTAGGCCAGCAGGCCGCAGGTGGCGTGGTAGAGCCGCAGGCGGGAGACGGCCGTCCCCAAGCGCAAACGCGGCGACAACAGCAGGCCCACTCCGCAGCCCGCCTGGAGAACAGTGGCCCCCAGTGTGCACGCACCCAGCCAGCCGTGCCACGTGGCCAGGTGGGGGCGCTCTGACAGCGATTTGCTGGCCACCATGAAGGCTAGGCCTCCAGCCCCGCCTGCCAGCACCAAGGCCTGCAGGAACCAGTGCATTCGCACCTTGGCCTGCCGGGACTTGAAGCAGAAGGGGGTGCACTCGGTGGAGAAGAGAAGGATCCCCTCGGTCATACACAGGCAGAACTGCAAGGGGGAGAGATGGTACAGGCACCCGGTCACCAGGGCTCCTGTCCCTATCATCGTCACTATTCCTCCTTACAGTGCTTCTCTGTTTGTGTTCCCGCAACACAATGAGGGCCCTCTCAGACACGTCATCGTTCAGCAATGCCGTCAGGTCAGAACGGCCTGTTACATGAGCCTCTGCTTACGTCAGTGCTAGTCTAATCTGTGCTCAGCGGCAACTATGACTGGCTGGGCACTGCTAAATAACTAATCTGACATCCCTTTTTTTGTCACACCGAGGCATCCAGTCACACCACAGTAAGTCAGCATAAATGACACCCCCTCGACATCTTGCAGAACTATGCAGGTTCTGTTGAATACTTACTGCTGCAGACATACACACAGGATGCCAGGAGAAAAGACCTGTAACATAAGACCAGGGTATTAAGCTGAGAGAAACTCAGTAGGCATGCAATGCAATGCGGGCTCGCTCTCTCCCTCTCTCTCACACACACACACTTTCATAACTTGCACTTCCACTTGCAATCGGCTAAGCACTGAGCTAGGGGGTCGGCGCTTCCCCCCGCTCTCTGAGACTGCCAGCGGTGGGCGTGCGGCAGCGCGGCTGGTGCGCTTTGTTACTGCTTGGCACCGACAGTACCGAAGACGCTCGGCTCTCTGGGTGCTTGTCTAAGCATTGTTTTGTCCTTTTCATCCTGGAACAAAATAGCTTTTGAAAGCCTCCCGGCCAATTAGCGCTGATAAAAAGATCGCCCACATTAGCCATAGGGAATACTCTGAAAACTGCATAGAAAGTATATTCCGGGTAAGTCCAACAGGTTACTTCCATCTTGAAAGAGACTGATAAAGAGGTTTTTAACTCACTTGTTTTGATTAAAGAAATCTAATCTGCAGTAAGTGTCTGTTTTTGGCTACTGAGACAATTAAGATAAATGTGACGTAGAAAACTGGGAGCACCGAAACTCTGGGGAATGGATGTAAATTATGCAAACTCTCAGAGCGACAAACAACGACAGTTTGTGCATCTCGGGAAACGGAATGCGTGCACATATAAAGAAGACCCCAAGACAAACGCAACCAGGTCTCAAACCATAAGCACACATTCAGCCAAGGTTGTGTTAAACGCAAACAAACAAACTTACTTGTTCCTGGTCGGGACAGCAGTGACATAAGAACGGTAAGTCCCAGGGAGATAACGTGCGCCGCGATCACCGCCACCCGGCGCATCCACACATACAGCCAGTACTCCCTCATTCCCAGTCCCTCGCCCACCGAGCTGTACTGCACCTCCGACCGCATCCCGACGCTGCGCCGCGACTGGCTACGCGCTCAACCGACGCTCGACCGGCAAACGCATGGCGACCGTCCCACGGCGAGTCCTTGCCGTCCTCCCTTCTCGGATACGGGTAACGTCACATTACTAATGCATGCGACATCGGCAAGCGTGACCAGGGCTCCGCGCTTGTTGACAAGTGGCGTCGATGTCAGCTGCGAGGGGTGGAATTTTAACTTCGGAGCGTCGGAACCTCCCCTAAATCATTTATAAACAACAGAGGCACGGAGAGCACTCGGCTCACTCGCGGGGGTTTCAGCTAGCATAAAACACTGCCGTGCAAGGTTTAAAAAAAAAAAGCCCATGCCAAAGCACCGGAATGCGGACATGCGAGTTTCGGCCGCGGCACCGGTTCGATCGCCCATCCCCGTCGCCGGTTAGCCGCACGGAGCGGCAGGCGATCCTCCGCGGCGTGCCCACCTGCCGCAGGGGAAGCGCAGCACTTCCGGGATGCACACGTCACCGCGCTGACGTCACCGGCCGGCCGCGGCGCCTAATGGCGACGCCGGCGTCTTTTGAATGTCGTTCAGCAGAAATTCCCGTTCATGTCCCATAAGTAACGTACGGCCCAGTGCTTTGAACTCTGTATGCCAGGCAGAAACAGCCCCGATGCCAGCCAAAAGCTGTAGCAATAGCGAGTAGGAACCGCATGGAAAAGCGATATTTATTTCGATATGAAGTCGGGGTGCAATGAGAAGGGCGTGTAAGCCAAGTGGTGTCAGGCCGACAATCTGCTCCCATAAACTGCTCCATTAGTAAATACAGAAATATTTTATTTAACAAAAGACAGGTCAGAAAACATAACACAACTCCTTAACCCAGGGCTTGGTCCCACTGTAATTCGCTGGGAATATCAGGTAGAGAACGGCTCGTCGTTTTTCAGAGGAACAAAGCCGTAAGACACACTGTAGACATTGTCCATCCTTATTTAAAAAAATACCAGGAGGGAAAAAAAAAAAAATAATCCCCGAAGCTAAATTCATAATAAACGTCAGAGAAAAAGCCTGGGACTTCAAGTGTTAAGGAGGTTTTAATCCATTTCCATAAATCGGCTTCCGTTTAGCAGCATAACAGGTACTTTTGTGAGGTATTTCTATCATTTATACACAGGTCATTGAAAGTCCATTTGTCCTCTCTCTCGCTCGCTCTCACACACACACACGCACACACAGACGCACACGCACACGCGTGCTCCTCCGGTCCCTCCCAGCAGTCAGTGGCAGCGGGCTCCCAAACGCTTCGCTCCTTGTGGCTCACTGGACAGGCACTCTCAGTGGTGCAGCTTTGGCTGTTCAGACATGAAGGGTGGCCATGGTCAGTCAGAGTCTGTCACAAGCACTGCTGTTCACTCACATTCAGGCGGCAAGGACACACATTCTAACTGACCGGCAAAATATAACCCAGTATCTGCAGTTTCTAATCCCTACAATTTCTGAATTATTTATGAACGTTTACTAAAACTGTGGTACCTCAAACTCTTACATCACCACGAAACCCAAGGTTGTAAATGGGCACGATCAAAAATGTTTACGAAACACCACTTATACGACACTTGCTTATGAATAAGGTACGAAGATCTTATTGTAGGCTCCTTGGAAAATCAGAAATGTATTTTTTCTTCCACTATTTGGTTTTTCCCAAAAAAAAAAGTTTATCTAGGGTAGATTCATTTCTTCTACCCTACATAGTAGGTGCTGTCGCGAGTAACTCATTTTACAAGATAAAGGGTAAAATTTATTTAATGTTTTGACAAGAGGGTGGTTAACAGTTACTTGGCCACAGAACATCTCGCGTTCAAATGGACGATGTGACTCCTTAAGCCAAATTATGGCTGGACATCTAAAGTAACCTGAAAGACTGTAAAGGTGGTGATACAGCGGGCAACTGCTTGAACAATGTTGCCGTTCACTTGCCAACCTGGCAAAGGGCAGCTTATCTGAGGGATCGTAAAAAGTCGCTCAGTGGGAAAGGGCGACACTGCCCGGCGACACTGCATATCATCAACTTAAGAGAACCGGAGTGCTAGTGAAGGTAGAGGCGACTGGTGCCCGTCCTAAGAACCCACCTTCTGCGCGCTGAGCCTGGGCTCCAGGTTCTTCCCGTCCTTCCTCCATGAGAAAAAGCCAGGATGCAGGGGGGCCGGGGGCGGCCGTGGGGGTTTGGGGGGTGGGGCCAGGCCAGCCTTGCGCTTGCGGCCGGGGCCCTTGTGCTCATGGCCGCTTGTCCTGCTATGAAGGCCTGGGCCTCGGGGGGTGTGGTCAGGGGGTGGAGTTCGCTTCAACAACCCCAGGGAGGACGAATGGGGCTCTGAGGGTGCGGCCTGTGGGCGTGGCTTATTGCCCGGCGACAGCGTGCCATTGGCAAGTCCGTGTGGGGCATGGGCAGTGCGGGTGGGGTCGGGTGTCCGTCCCCGCTCCTGGAGCACACAGTTCCTGTCGCTGGCTGGAGCGTGGTCCTCCTGCGGCGAGGCTCTCCTCTTGCGCTCTGCCTCCCACTGCCGTCCCTGCTGCTTACTGGGGCGTCCCACGGGGTTTCGCGGGCGGCTCAAGCCTGGGAGCGTCATCTGCGAGCCGTGGGTGGGGCGGGGAGGCGTCACCAGCTGGCCGCCAGCAGGGGGCGTCCTGAGGGCGAGCGAGCCAGCAGCCAGCCCAGCTGCCGCGCTCGAGGTCACGCTCCGCTGGACCTGGGGCTCCGGGGTTTGAGGTATTTTCCTGTGAGGAGAGAGGCTGCTGGTCAGACGCTGCTGGTCAGCCGCTCGGCAGCGAAAGCGAAGTGGCACGATAACTCCCTGGTACTGCACCTGCAGTGACAGGGGGTGATGGAGCCCAGACTCTCACCTCCACAGAGGGGCGCTGAGGTGCTGCTCCACCATGGCACTGATGGCCGAGCGCAAGCGGAGGAGACGCCGGTCAAAGACGAAAGTGCCCGGGCCGAGGGCGCGGCTCCCGAAAGTGCACAGCTGTGAGGGTGAGGGAGAGAGAGAGACACAGGGGAGGGAGGGAGAGAGGGAGAGAGAGAGAGAGAGAAACAGAGAGGAGAGAGAGAGAGAGGGTGAGTGAGTGAGAGAGAGAGCTCTAATGGCCGGCTTCTGCCTCCAACAGGCTCCACAACCAGTAAGGCGGCATGTCTGAGCTGAGGCTGCAGGTTTCCCTATGACAGGAATTCACAGAAGCAAGGGGGGGGGGGGGGCGGGGCTTAAATGCTCGACTGTGTTGTTCCCCTGACTGACTTCATTTAGCATTCATTCATGTTGGGGGGAAAGCGCACCCCGCCCCGGATGTGACAGCGAAATTACTAAACATCTTATATGACAAGACCTGAAATGTCACACATACAGCAGATGAGAACAGCTCAGAAAATCTATACAATATAATATCTATACTTTCTCCCCTAAATAACATTTGTTTACTGGAATGTCGGAAATGCAGTTGCCTGCGGTTGCTTTTTAATAGTGACATTGTTAAGTGTCTTTTATGGTCTTCATAAAAATAAGATTTGGGATTCCAAAAACCTTTTTCCCAAAACCCGTTGCTCAAAAAGTGGAGTGTCATCTTATAATCGGGGTCACCTAATATTCGGGCCCAAACAGTACATATACCCAGGAACACGCCTCCGGACAGCCACTAGAGGCTGCTGTCCCCACCCTCCCCTTAATGATCAGCAGTGACAGTGAGGCAGTGCTGCAGTGACAGTGAGGCAGTGCTGCAGTGACAGTGAGGCAGTGCTGCAGTGCCTCCGCAGTTCCGTACCCCGATTGGTTTCGGGTGCCAGGGCATGCCATGCCAATCAGGCAGCTCCTCTGTGCCCTCCCCTTCGCTGCCCTCGCTGGAGAGACGCCCGTGGGTCGGAGGTGATGCTGGGGGCGGGGCCTCCCTCTCTTCCCAGCTGGGCACCTCCTCTTCCAGGTTGCCCTCCCATAATGCCCTAGACCTGCCGGAACAGGCAAGGCGTCAGCAGTCGGATCCCAGAGGCCCTGGAGTGTTCTGGGCGCTGTTAACTAGTCGGGCGATAGGTCACGTGGCCCCGATTGTCAGGCCAGCGGGGTCATCACACACCTTAAAGGCGCGCAGTCAGCGGGAGGCCTCCTGCTGGGCTCCCGAGAGGCGTCAGGGCTGCCTGGCCGCTCCTCCGGCTCCTCCTTGGCCTGCACCGTCTGCTCGCGAGCCTTGGAGTTCATCTTCAGCTCTGCCACCAGCTGGTCGAAGTTCTTACTCCTGCCAAGGACCTTACGCCGCTGGTGTATGGAGTGGATCTAACGGGACGTGGGAAAATGGCAGAGGTCAGAGGGATTTGCTGGTTTTTTTTTTAGTGAGCACTGATTTTTAATGAGCTTATAGAGAAGGTAAGCATGCAACATTTAGACCCTTCCCAGACTTCCCAGTATGTCTTCCCTTAACCACTGCAGCACATACTGGACCTCGGCTCAGCCGCAGAAACCCAGACAGAAATAACACAACAATGCGCTGCCATGGTGGCCTCTGGCCCCACCTACAGAAAACCAGCTAAATCAGCGAACAGGATACAGGTCCCACTTCCTCTTCTGGGAATCCCTGCTGTGGGTCAAAGGTCAAAGTGCCTAAGGCTCATTCTTTTCCCCAGTTCCTCACTGCCGCACTTAGCTACAGATCACTAGAGCAGATCAACAGCTAGCCGCAATGTAGGCCCGAGCTGCGTGGGCGGGGAGACGGCCTTTAACTGACAACTGAGGGCCGCATCCTGCCCCCGCCCCCCTTTCCTGTAAGCGCATTTCCTGTAAGTGAGGTCACACTTCCTGCTTGTGCACGACCACGCTTCCTGCTGAGGGTTCAATGAGCCGACCCCCCCCCCCCCCCCCCCACAGGCCATGCGGGCTGCTGATGGTGGGACCCCGAGGTGTCCGTCTGCCGACATGTGCGAGAACACTAAGGGCCGCTCCGCATCGCGCCTGAAGGCAGCTCATGGTCCTGCTTTCCTCAGGCGCCGGGACAAGGAGCAACTCCAGCGTGACGCGGCTAACATTATGACAGTGCGGGATCCGGGCTTTAGGGGTTAATCGTTAAGACTAATATTAATCCCTGAACACGACTCTCTAATCCAGAAAGGCGGCTCCATACGCATTTCCCAGATTGGACACGTCCATGTCATGTGTCACACTGGACCAGTTCACTAAAACCGACACGCAGACACAAAAAACAACAGCAACCAGAGGGAAGGTGAGAGTTGAGTTACATTGCAGGTCAGCAGCCTGGTACAGAGCTTCTTCTTCTCCGGGTCTAGGACACCACAGTGTTTGTCCAGGTCACACTCCTTCCCTGGACAAGAGGAAACAAACATGAGCTCATTAGTGATGCAGAGTGTCTCCGCCCCCAGCCCCCTTCTCGTCCTGGGATTGGCTGGCGTCCGCAGTCTCCCCACTGTCTGCTTACTGATCTTCCTGTAGGTCCTCGAGCTGCCGGGCGGGCGGCCCGGCTCCCCTCTGCGCTGCTGGGGCTTCTCCGACGGAGGGGTCCCGCCAGGCAGAGCCACGGCCCCCACTTGGGGCCACGGGGGGTCCTTGAGGCCGAGGCCTGGAGAGCGTGGGGGGGAGCCAGAGGACGGAGGCTGCCTGGAAGAGGAGCCCCCTGTGGTGGGGGTGGCGGCAGTGTGGTAGGCCTTGTTGGGAGGTGAAAGGCTGAGCAGGGGGAAAGAGGACAGGAACAAAAGAATGAGGAGGAGATAAACGACCTCTGAGACCAGAGCCAGAGTAACCTCTGAGTAACGTCAGTGCCCACGGCCAATGGTGACACTCTGGCCCAAAGTTCTGCCCGTGACGGTCCTAAACGGAGACGCCGATCCGAGCCGCTGCGTCCTATGGAATCTCGCCACATCTCCACGGCGGGCGGGATTGTGCTGGCATAAAACCGCCAGGAAACAGGCTCCATGGACGCAGCCCATGGAGACGGCTGCAGCCCCAGGGCACGCGCAGCTGACTTCTCAGTCATTTTCTTAGGAATCAAAACGGTTAATTATACATGTAGACAGTAACAGTGAGCCTGCAGAGGCCCGAATGCGGGGGGGGGGAGTAAGGGAGCGTGGCGGAGTGGCGGCGCATGGGAAACTAACCCAGACTAATTAAAACAGAGGTACCATTCCGGCGTGTCGCAGCCCGCCCGCCTCCCTTGCAGGATAGCCAATCAGGAGGCAGCACTCACCGGGCGCTGTCCCTCTGCGGCTTGGGCGGCCGGTACAGTGGCGGGCCATGGCGCGGGCGGGGTGGGGCCGCGGCCGCCGCTACGGGGGGGCGTCCCTGGGCCTTGCCGAGCGAGCCGTGCCGCCGCTCGCAGTGCCGCTCAAACGCCTGCGGCTTCACCACCTGACCGCAGTGGCTGCAGACCACCAGGTAGAAGTCATCCTGCGCAGGGCAGTGTCCAAACATGGACATGTCTGCGAGGAAGGGGGGGCGGAGGTACATGGAGCAGAGGGTCAGCAGGGGGCCAGCTGTTGTACATGGAACATATCTGCAATACGTAATAATAATAATAAGAGTATCCAGCTGCAGTAATAAGAGCACAGTACAAAAAATGAAACCCACAGAATAATAATAGGCATGCAATCCAGGGAATCTCCAGCCTTGTGCCCGTCCTTCCTGGGACAGGCTCCAGGCCCACAGTGAGCATGCACTGGGTAGGCAGTATGGGGAAAGGGATGGAAGGGGGAGTGATCAGAGACTGACTGTTGGCAGGACCACCTGCGTAGCCAAACTGGGGGGCCACCACCCGCTAAATAACAGACGAGGGCCAGCCGGAGCGCTGTGTCACGTGACTGGCGCAGATCAAATGCCGGCGATGAGCGCTGCCTTCTGTTGGTTGGATGGATAATAACGGCAATAAACAGAAGATGTGCAATTCCAGGCACGGCCGCTAAAAAGCTCCAGAGGAACTGCAAAGCTCACGCGGGCAAAGCTGTCAGCCTTTCCTGCCGCTCAGACCGAGCAAGGCAGCAGCCGGGATCCACAGTGCCCTCAGCTAGTGACACAGTCGGTGTGTCCGAAACAGACAGCAGACCGCCACACCAGAGAGGACACGCCGTGCTGCACCCCCCCCCCCCCCCCCCCCCCCCCC
>JAODKL010000128.1:18728757-18738791 GCA_026780765.1 Petrocephalus schoutedeni
ATATAGACATACATGTATGTTTTTCCCAAAGGAATAGCCAAACATATATATAGGCCAAACAGCTCAAATTTCTAACTAAGTTTTGTAATGAGGTTTAAAAAAAAAAAAAAAAAGATAAATAATAGCATTTCAAGAAGCGGGTAATTCCCATTTTATACAAAATGTTCAAACGTAAGAACTGAGTGTTTTAAAGTAAAGTTACTATATTTCTGTGTTCGAAGTTTTGGGTGAAAAATACCAGCCGTGCTTGTATTTCAGTATCGAACAGTAACAAACTACATAATTTCTTTTTTTTTGGGGGGGGGGGGGGGGGGGGGAGATAATTTTGCTTAAAATTAAATAAACAGTTTGGTTTTGAAACACTGAACTACAATACAACTACGGAAAGGTCACAAGAGAAAAGAGCTGAATTAATATCAATCAGATGGCAGGGCTGGAGACGTTGCTGCAGTTCCTCTTGAAGGCCTGGGCTCCAGCTATCAGCCGTGAAAAGCAGATTCTCCCATCTCACACCCCCTCCCGACAGTGGTCTGCCTGTGAAAGCTGAAGCCCTGCACCAGCAGTCAAAACCTGAGCATCATCATGGTCATTTTAGGCATCTTACAGACACGTGATCACGGGTTCCTGACCCAGCCCCCCCCCCCCCCAGGGATGATGGCTTGAGCCTGGTAGTGGTGGGGGCTTTTTCGGCGATTCTGCGAGGTTCGGTTAAGAGGATCCGGGTCCCTCCTCAGTGGCTGGGGGGCTGATGGGCTTGTGGAACGGTGTCTCCTTGTAGATAAACCAGCAGTTGCTCCCCCACAAAATGAGGTTGAGGAATCCAAAGATCTGAAAGCGAATGCCAAATTTTCAGTGGCTCTGACAAGAAGCCAGCATTGGTGGCACCACCGCTCGGCAAATGCCGTCAGAAGGGCTCACCACAGAGGCGTTCAGGCGGCCCATTGCAGGCACCTCGCCAGGGCTGCATACTCCCGGGTGAGTTTTGCAGGTGTCAAGGATCACATCAGTGATGTACTGTGGGCTGGTGTACCACTTGATGTCAGTCAAGGCTTTACCCCAGGCTGAGGAGGAAACCAGCCACAGGAACGAGAAGGCCCCAGTCACAAACAGGTCCTGGAAGAGGGGGGGGGGGACAAGATGGGGAACCTGAAGGCCATGGCATCATCTCGGAAAAACACACTCGGTACAGGCTGAATGCAGCACCAATCCGGTAAACATCCCTCTACAGTCTGCAAAAGAAATGCACTTTCACAAGACAAAAGAACCCAAGGTCAACCCATCATCAGGTCGTGCTGCCCAAGAACGTCTTACAACATTAGCAACTTACATAGTTGGAACCATACAACTGAATAGCTCCAATTATGCAAGGTGCTAATGGGGAATTTTGAGAAATGTACACGAGTCTAGAGTGTGGTTCAAGACAGCTGCCAATAGCAGGTATGCAGTCTAGAGATATTTTTTTCTGGTCCAATCCCAATACTGATATTAAAATTTTCAGTATCTGGCAATACCGATACCAGTTAGTGCTTCTCCATCAACAATTAAGCATCAAATGACATATTTGTATCAATACGTTTCAATTATCTCCCACTCTCCAGCCCTCACGAATGTGAAGGTTTCCACACAGCCGACATGACAGCTCTGGCACACATGTTGCTGAACAGGCCATCTTGTGACTCTCACTTCTGTCTATGGTATGTCGTGCTAAGGCCATAAACATTTTCGCAATGTTTCTGGCTAGATCTATCCCTGATGGTTCCTTATTCCCCCGCTCCCCGGGGATCCGATGCAATATTTTGTTTTGGTACAAGTCCAATACTGACAGTGGGTATCGGATCGGTGCCCTCTCTAATACAGTCAGAGGCTTTAAACGGGACTCACAATCACAGGGCCTCGGGTGCCGTCACGGTACAGGTGCTGGTAGCCCAAGTAGAGCACCAGGGCAAATGTGCAGTACAGGAAGCCAAAGACGCCGACGCAGACAAAGAACTCAGCCGATGACGATAAGTCCCCTATAAGGTAGGCTTTGTCCGTGGTGCCATTGCAGTTTGGCATCTGGAACGGTTGACTTCGGAGCCTGTAGAAGCACAAGAAACCACCCCCCCCCTCCCAAGCTCAGAAAGCCAGGCAACATGTCTGGAAAGAAAGATCTACACTTGACTGAATAAGAGAATCGACACACAAGTGGAAACTTCCAAAATTCCTCACCTGAACGGGTACCCGAAGTGAGCATTGATGAGTTCATCTTGCCCTCCTGAACACTTCAGTTTGATCTGCGTGGTCCCCGAGTATCCACAAGCCGTGGCAAAGGCAAATATGCAGAAAACCTGCAGACAGGACACCCCCCCCCCCCAAACAAAAGAGGAGAAACAAATTACCGGGTTAGAGCTACTGAGGCTCTGGCTCCACCTGGCCCGTCTGCATTTCGAGCGCGGTGTTAAGCTACATGCTCAGGAAAAGCATATAGTGGCTTTGCTGGGACAACCTCCTCAAAGTCCTTAAACAACTCTTAAGCAGATTTGAAGCAGTTTATTTGACAGCTATTACAGGGGTTAAGGCAGAAGGAAAAACTGGAGGCAGTCTAAGGGACATCAGAACTCTAAGCTCAACTAAAGGAATAAACTACTTATCAGCACAAATAACCGGACCCGTTTGTTTCCTCTATAAAGTGACCGAAGAAGCTGCTGGTATATGCTTCCTGTTGATCAAAGCTAGCACTTGCTCAGAATCACATTGTTTCGGCCTGGCGAACTGTAGGAAGTCATGATCACACCCGGTCATGTGGGAAGCAGGATGATACAGGCCGTCTGAGAAAACTGGAAGAAAGTCTACTTGCTTTATCGTACTCAAACCGGTTGACAGGGACATTTGTCGTGACCTGGGGAGAGGGGGAGGACTGGTCCATTTGAATGAATGCATGAACGCCACCCCCCTTTCCAGATACACTGATCTCCCTCCCAGGATGTCCTACATGTACTGGACTCCAAATTCCCAGAGCTTCTGGACTTACATGGCATTAGGATTTTAGGGATCTCCGTCACCCATTCCTAGGGATAACAGTGTCACCACAATCCTCATTCATATGGCGAATGAGAGGGAAAAATAAAGGATGGACACTGAATTTAACCAATGTTCAAGATTCTGAAGCAAACAGTTTGCATGGGCCACTTTGGGTCCCATCACTTTCTATGCCAGAATCTCTGAGGCAGTCACACATGCTGCCTCTGTGAGGCACTGTCATGCAGGCAGTCTCCTTTTTCTCCTGCCTCTATGCATTCAATGTGACAGCTACTTTTCTTTTCAGTATCTCCCATCTGTACCAGCAAGGATGCCCTGTTGCCCTGGGAAACAAGTTTGGGGGAATTTCTCCCACCCCAGCCCAAGTAACAGCCTTTAAACTGCATGTTAAAAGGGTGGGATCTGCTTACACTTCTCTGACAGGTTAAAATGCTACCAGAAAGCTCCCTCCCCGCTAAGATTTCTAACAAACATCATCCCACTAAACAAACCGTGCAGCCAGCAAATTCCGGGCATATTCGCCGCTATAAGCTGCTGGTTTTTCCACACTCCGGCTCACACCCTCCAGAAAACATGGCTGCACGGAAACAGGAAGCCTGCTCGCGGGAGGGAGGGGTGTGGGGTTGAATCAGCAAGCTGAAAAGCTGCTCACATGGGCATTTCTGGAGGAGTAGGCCAGCCCCTTATCTGTAGGCGGCCCTGCTGAAAATGGGTCGACCACACGAAGCCCATCACTCTAAATAAGAGACTAAAAGCTTGTGCGCCAGTGGCTGGGAGCGATTGTGGTGTGCCCCGTTCTTGTTCATTCTGGCCAGCCACACAAATAACAAAAGATCAAACAACACTAGTTAAAGGAGACTCATTTTCGCACTGCCAACTACGCATGTTTCGTCGTCGGACTTGGTAAGGTGTCCTGGTGAGCGGCTTCTCTTCCGGGTTCCTGCAGGTCGAGTTCGCAGCGGGTGGGAGCAGCGCTCGGGGCCGGAGGAGCCCTGCTGCCGCGCCCACGCCTTTCTAAAACACGTACACATGCGGATCCGCATCCCTGATCTAGCTCCCAAGCCGCAGGTGTTTCAGAGAGTTTTTTTTTTTTTTTAAGACGCTCCACCCGTGACCAAAAAAATAGAAATAAACGGCGCCCTGGATGAGCGGCGCGGCTCAGTGCAATGCACGGTTTTCCAGTTCCCGCTCGCGTCTGCAAGTTCAAACAACACGCCTAAAGAGCAAATACGGGACGATTCGGTTCAATTTGGGCGCCATATTTTAATCAATCTGCAAGTAACAGCAAGAGCCGAGCGTTCAAGGCGATCCCCGCGACACTGCGGTTAATGTTTAAACTTTTTATGACTGATGGAAACCCGGCGGACGCTGTAAATGGCAGGCAGGAGCAGCCATAGTTATCTGCGCTCATTTCACTGCGGCTGATATTCCACACGGTACCTTCGGGAGTCAGAGTCTCACTCTTCTCGCAAGCGACATAGTTACACTTAGTTAGTTAGTTGACCATATTGGGGCGGGGGTAAGGCAGCGCCTCCCCAACACAAACAAACTTTCTGCCATTAATATTTTATGCATGTATATCTAGAGGCTAAAAATCACACCTGCGTGTAAAGTTAAAGAGTTAAGACTACTTTAGCAAATCCCTGCCTGTAAAGGGTGTTGATCAGAGCTAGTATCTGTATAAAGCAGACTGTACAAAGACTCGTGTCCGGCTCCAGCATTGCCATCTTGCAACTGGACATAAAATTCAAAATATGACTCGTGCGCCTAATTTTGGCAACTAGTGGCCTGGATTGTGCATAAAACAGCCAACGTTGCCGTTTAATGACGGCATACTTGGCAGAAGTGGGACCAGTAATATTTAAATGAGTGAAATATCACTAGCTTACCCATTCCAGGACGCGAATAAATCCCAAAGGCTCCTTCAGAGGTCCCAGGTCGAGGCGAAGTCCCGTTGTCACTTGCTAAAAGTGCATGGGGGGGGGTAGGAGCACTTGGTTAATGTCAGTAGTCGCCGCGGAGCAGCGAGCAGGCGGCCGCGCCGCGGAGCCCTACCTGAACAACCCCGGCCATGGCTGCTGCGGAGGAAGGTCTGCCTGCTCTGAGGGAGAAGCTGAGCAGCGGAAGAGAACTCTGCCCTTAAGCGAGATTACTGAGCGCGTACTGCCGAGAAACAGTCCCGGGGACCCCGTTTGGCGCTCGCCTCAGAGTAGACAAAAAGGTTGGAAAGGGAAAGGAAAAGTACTCGCCCGTGGGAGCTTCTGTCAAACTTTTTGACCCCGCAACTCCGGACACGTGATTCCCACGCGGGACCTTAAAGGGACACGCGCAGCCGGCGCGCGCCCTTTCCGCCCCTCCCGCGCGGGCTGCCGCTGTGGCATTCCCGCCCGTCGCGTGTCCTCCGCTTCCCCAGAGCCAAACTTAAGCGCGAGTCCCATCCCAGAAGCACGCGTGGTCTCCGCCATTCTCCCCCCCCCCTTTCGCAGACGGTTGGTTATACACTCGTTATCTTTAATCCGGCAGAGCCCGTGTCTCCGTGCCCAGAGAGCCGCCGTTACGCAGGAGCCTGGCGGACGGTCAGGGGTTAATCACGAAGCGGCGGTTGACTGAGGCCTTGAGGCGCAGATCTGGGAATCTGGCCAGAGTTGCCATTTGTGACAAATCCCAGGGGACTTTTAGCAAGGACCGGTTAGTCGGCGCCTTCATTGTAGGCCTCTTCCTGAAGGTGGCATTCGCGCCATGCGCTGGTGTTTCCGAGCCGCGGTGTCCGCGTCTCGTCACCTCTCTGCGAGATAACGCGTCTAAAAAACACAGGGTTGGCCTTAAAGCTGCTCGCTCCAGGCACAATTCCCCTCCCGGGCTTCTTGTCTTAATTAAGAGAGAACCCATAACCACCTTCGCTTAACCTTTATCGAAAGCGCGGTCACTCCCACATTGTTTCTGCTGATGCCCCTGTTAAGCGTCAACGTCTGTTTTCACCCGCAAGCCTGCACACCTGAAACGCTGCATACATCACAGGCATTCATTTCAAGGTCGATATTGTTGTGAAATATGAAACGCGTTCATTGTTTCCAAACTCGGTTTAACAGGGCCGACTCATTACCGATTGTGTTAAACCATGTTACGAAACTGAGTTAATTCGTAACCCTCGAGGGAAGTAACCCTCGATCACGCTCTTTTAACAATATCCCTAAATCCGTATAAATACACTTCATGTTCACTGGTGCAGTGTTATGTATCTTCATAATTAGCCATATTTATATGAATTATGCAACTTTTATTTTTTGTTTTACGTGATTTCCAATTCAAGCAATTTGAGAGAAGGGGAAGAATTATTAAGCAAAAAACCACAATGTGCTGCATCCCTTGACTGGTCAGGTGAGTGAATAAAAACAGAAAAGAATGGAGTGGGGAATAGGTGAATTTACATTACATGCATGACCTCTCATTGTAATTGTCACATACGCCAGTAAGCCGTTTTAACATTAAATAAGTAAGATGAATGGTGTTTTTGGATATTTGCATTGTAATTCTTACTAGTACAAACTAGTATGATATCTCTAAATTAGTTCTTAGGAATACAAACGAGCATTTGAGATATCCGTAATTCAGTAATTATAATATGAATGACGTCGCTTCCCACATTCTTCTGTATTGCGGTTTTCATTTCAGAGGGCAACAATTACATTTTAAATACGAATTCTAGATATCTGAAATTACATTATTGCTAGACACAATGTCTTTTTTAGGTATCCAAGGTATACAAAACAGTTTGAGATATGTTATGTTGTGTTTGGTTCTAGCTGACATGAGAATAACTCTGCTGAAAGCAAACTCACGAAAGCTGCTGGTCCAGACAACATACCGGGCCGTGTGCTCAGGAAATGTGCAAACCAGCTGGCTGATGTGTTCAGACATCTTTAAAATTTCCTTGAGCCAAGCAGTCATCTCATAAGCTTCCAGGCCGTCTCCCGTTCTAACATGCCAAAGGTTAACACAGATTCAGATCCAGTTAATGGGACAGTCACTGTAGAACACAGTCATAGTCAAGGGTTTATTTAACACGATAGAACTCAAAGGGACTATAAAATAAAGGGACCACAAGGGGTTAAAATGAAATGGGTAAAACAGGAACTAACTAAAACTAGCCACAATGAAAACAAACACTATAACTACGACAAAGACATATGGGCACCACCGAGGCAGGCGCATAACATTAAATGCCACAGGAAGTAAGAACCACAATGAGCACCGACTGACAGAACAAAAGCAGGCACTCAAATACACTACCGACAAGACAAGGGACAGGTGAGAACCAGGACAACAAGGCACAGGTGGGGAATACTACAATTGACAGACTAGGAGGTCTTATACACTGAGGGCTATCTACACTAGGAGGAACAAGTAAAACATAACCGAACAAGGAACAGGCAGGGTAACCATTAACAAGGACACAAAAGCAAAAGGCATATATTAACATTGTGAGACAGGGATAAAAATAAAACCAATATATTAAACAAAGGCGAGGCTGGCCTCCGGCCAGTCTCAAAGTCATGACGGAAGGGATATCTGGCTTTAAGCAGCAGCCTGGACCATTGACACAAGGCAGGTTGGGTCCATAGATTCATGTTGTTAATGCCACATTCTGACCCTAATGCCTGTGTGCCTCAGCAGAACGTGAGATTCATCAGATCAGGCTGTGTTTCTCTCATCTTCAACTGTCCAGTTAAGGTGAACCTGTGCCCAGTGCAGCCTCAGATTAGTGTTTTTGGCTGGCAGGACTTGAACCTGACATGGTCTTCTGTTGTTGTAGCCCACATGCTTCTAGGTTTGACATGTTGTTCATTCTGAGAGTCTTTTCTGTTCACGACAGCTATACAGAGTGGTTACTGTAACCTTTCTGTCAGCTCAAACCAGTCTGGCCATTCGCCTCTGACCTTTTTCATCAGCAAAGTACTTCCTTCCAGAGAGCTGCCCGTGATGTTTTGTTTCTCGCAAGATTCCGAGTAACCTCTGTAGACTGTTGTGTGTGAAAATCCCAGTGGACCAGCACTTACAGAAATACTCAAACTAGCCTGTCCGGCACCGTTAGTCATGCCATGGTCAAAAAAAGAGAAAAACTGACACCCCCCCCATTCTGATGTTCAATGTGGTTCAATGTGCATTGCACTGCTGCCCTGTGATTGGCTGATAATAGCATGAATAAGCAGGTGTACAGGCATTCCTGATAAAGGGCTCAGTGAGTGTACCGGTGCTGTGATGTCCAGCTGGGAGACCACTATGTACTAGTAGGGGATGATCAGCAGTACCCCAGCTGACAGTACCTGTGGTTTACTTACCACAAGCTTCAAGAACCGCTAATGGGACATGGCTGACAACGAATGGTCACCTCAGTTAGGGAGTAGGACAGTGTTTCCTTGCGGGACTTAAAATCTGTGCTGGTAAAAAAAAAGCCAGGGAGAAGGAAATGGGGAAGCTGGTTGTGTACTTTCTGCAGGTAGCTCGGAGGATCGCTGCTCTCCTACCTGCCAGAGAATAGTGAGCTACTCTCCCCTCCCAGCGCTTTGTGTTTGTCTTAGGGCCCCCTTTCTTCCTCGATAGACCCTGTCCCTTCAGGGACATGGCACCCCTGTTTATTACGTATCTTGCCAAATATATGTATTTTTTAAGAGAGTTTTCAGTGGAAATGATGAGACATGCATGTCTGTTTCTCACCAACAGTTGTGACAAAGTCAAATCGTTTCAAACATGTATATGTGAGTGTGAATAATAACACTTTCTGGTTGTAAAACGTAAGCTCGGTGCCTTATTAAACATTAAGCTCTTTAAATATAGCCCGTGGAAGTGTGGCCAATGTAATTATTACACATGCCTTTGGTTCAAGGTTTCATCAGGGTCCCCTGTAAAATGCAACAGAATACAGCTATTGGTTATTCATAGTATCTCTTTTGGGGACTATGGCCATCACTGCTTCAACGTCTGCTAAAATGTGCAGAGCAGGTTTAAGTGCAGACAAGTGACCTCTAGTGGTGCGTAGATAAAGGAGATATACAGAGGTGTGGCAGTTGGGCTTAGCTTAATGCTTACTGTCTATATAGCTGGAGTTTAACTCTATCAGATTTCTTTCACATCATTTTCCAAGAGTTAAACAGCAGGCTGGCATCTGGGATCTGCAATCGTATTATTAGAACTGAGTTGTAGAATTACAGACTAATGTTACTGTTAGGAAGTGAGTGAAACCCTTGAATGTACATCTTTGTATTAGAATTAGGGATGCACCGAATGTTCGGCAACCGAAAATATTCGGCCGAAAATAGCCAAAAAAAGCACTTTCGGTGTTCGGCCGAATAAGTAAAACGGCAAAATAAATTTTGCCGAACAATGACGTTTTTAATGACGCGATCAAATAGTAACCCGCGTAGAGTGAGAGGCGCGCGCTTTATGCAGCAAACATGTCAGCAGTGTGGAAGCACTTTAAAGTGTCAGAGAAAGAGGCAAAAACGGCCGTTTGCAGACACTGTTCTGCTGAATTGTCCAGAGGGGGTGCATCTACAAAAACGTACAGCACTTCAAGTTTAATTTATCACTTAAAATCAAGACACCCCGAACATCATGCAGAGTACGAGAAAGACACGGCGGCGGCTACGGCAACAGCAGCAGCGAAAAGGGAAGCAGCTCCTCCCAGTCCTAGGACACCCACTCCATCTGTGGCTGACTTCTTAGAAAAGGCAAAAAAGTTTGCCAATTACAGTGCCAAAGCTAAAGGTATTACTAAAAGCGTCTTTTAAACAAAGAGGCTGAAACAGACCACGGAGTTAAAACAACTAAAAGTGCGCTCTTAGAAGCTGTCAGCACACGATTTAGTCAGGCGGACTCAGAACCCCTGTACTGCATCGCGACTGTGCTTGATCCACGATATAAAGATCATTACTTGGATGCGGGGAAAAAGCTGCGCACACGAGAAATGATCCAGGCCGAGTTGGATTTGGGAAAGCCGCTAGGTGATGGAGACGGTC
>JAODKL010000128.1:18746994-18766811 GCA_026780765.1 Petrocephalus schoutedeni
GAGATATAACCCAACATTCTGTTGGCCTTTTTTATTGCTTCCCCACACTGGCGAGAGTGGGACATGGAAGCATCAACGTACACACCAAGATCTTTCTCATAAAAAAAGAGAAAACAGTCATACCACAAAACTGGACATTTTGGATCCCAAATTTTCCTATAACCCATGTGAGATTCAGCAAGACCTGCCTTTTTGCTTTTTAACATCACACTGAGTGACTGGTTTATTGGGTGCAACTGCCAGCTCCTACAAACAAAGCATCCAGTGGCTGCCACTGAATATAAACGGCACCCAGACTATATCAAGAAGTCCGGTTGCTGCTGGTGCCAGGCATGGTGGTTCCAGCATCTCAAAAAAGCCACCTTCTCATTTCACACATTGCAGTGTTTGCAGCAAATGGCACGATAAGCAAAAACACCCACTCGGCACCATTTCTGTGGTTACAAACTCCTTGTTAATAATAATGATGATGATATTAACGACACATGTATTGATCCTTGCGGGGAAATTCTCTTCTCACCAAACCCATCCTGCTCTCCATGACACACACAGACACATGTGCAGGTGAGAGCAGGCTTGGCAGCGAAGGGCAGAAGTTAGATAAGGCGGATAGGAGCATCACGACAGAGGAATGGTGAGCTCATTACAGCCAATAGGAAGGCCACCAGTGAAAAATAACAGCTTAGTACAGTATTGATATGCGAAGTCTTTTCTAAAGTTTTCCACCCTCGAAGTGATTCTGTATGAAAAGGAGTCCTAATGAGTACTGGATATGTGTACCTAATGATGTGGCCACTAAGAGTATCTACATATATGGCTACTTACTGTACACTGTGCACAAAAATAAATAATAATGATTATTATTATTAACACCAGGAAGAGCGTTTGTAAGATGTATAATGTATTATTATTATTATTAGTATTGCAACAAACAAATTAAATTAGTATTAATAAAAAATGCCCTTAAAACGATACGTAACAGTTGCAAATAAATTAACTCAGCATTTGTTTACGAAATAATAACCTGAATCCATTTAATATCCTACAAAGCTCGGCTGGTGTCGGCATAACTTATAAAGTTCACTGAAAATACAAAAGGCAAATAAACATGGTACAAGAGCAACTACTTATTTGACACCCCAAATGCCCTTGAGTATCAAGTATAAGTGAATCATTTTCTTAAAAACTGGGTTGGTGTGGGTGGTAAATAAAACTTACATAGACGGTCATTTTTCTCCCAAGATAATTATTTCATTTAATAAACTGAACTGAAAGCTGAGTATAATGGACCAGTACGTGGAGACTCGCTGACGCTAATTTAGAAAGAACAGTGCCAAATAACTAAGAACCTGTTCAGCAAAAGGCGTGGTTATTGTAATAACAATATGCGTAATCCCACAAATTAAATGCCGGGTCTGAATAAAACACGCGCATTTATTTGCTATTTAAGAGTGATTTGCATTTGACAGACGCGCCTGAAAGCCAATGAAAAAAGGAGGTAAAGACCGCGCAGCCAATCGCGGCTTCTGCGGTGGGAAACGGGGCGGTTCGAAGAGACACACCACCTCTAAACGCTTTGGCTCTCGCCTGCTGCTCTGTGGCGATCGCGGCGCTGCGAGCCAGCGGGGCTGTCCTTTCTGCTTATGCTGCAAAGGGGGACGTGTCGCCGGGACGGACAAAAGGCGCTTCATTTATGGACATATAGCGGAAAGAGCCGCAGTGTGTGACGGAGCCGAGGCGCACGGGAAACATGAAGGCGCTGCGCTGCTGCGCCCTGGTCGCGCTGCTCGGCTTGGCGAGCGGCTCGGATTTCGCGGAGCGGTCCGGCGGCGCCGGCTTATCGCTGGTGAGGAGCCGCGGTCCGCGGCACGTCCGGCGGAGATCGGCGCCGGGCTCCGCGGGAAGCGGCGGTCCCGCGGGGGACGCTTGCGGGGCGCTCCGGGAGTACGATGCGACGCTGCGCAACAACACGCACTCGGTGAGTCTCCCCATCCCCAGCCCGCATACTGCATCCCACCCTTCCCCAGACTCTCGCCATAATAACCGTAATATTTCCGCACTTTTGAAACTAGCAATCTGGGGCACTCGGAATTTGGGCTTGACCTACGGACATCTATACTGCATTATAGCGTAATACTCTGAGTTTGACCGCTTCACTAAGAGGACTTTCTTAAGGATTTTTATTTTTTTTTACTTGGTTCATGCAAAGAAGCAGCTGACATGAAGCAAAATTCTTTTTCCATCCGATGTACTAAAAATTCCTTAGAAGCTTTTTCACTCATTGATGTCAAGGGGAAAGTAAAACTAGATGTTATGACACACTCGTATTGTACTAGACAATGTTTTCAGACTCTGCTAATTACTTTGTTTTCTTGGCCGGCGTCGCATTTTAGCCACATATTCCCCTAAGCATCATGTAAATATAACACCCACTTATTTATAAACATCTTTTAGGCTTCTTTTGCGCAGAGCTGGACGGCTTCCTGTAACTTCCCGGCCCCGTACTCCCTCGCTTACTGTCAGAGGCAGGGAGGTTTTATTTGACAACTGATGTACGAATATTTGCCAGTTTTTGTTAAAATTATTAGGTAGGGAGTGACGCCCTTGTTTAAATGTTTTAAAAAGTGTAACAGCAGCCCGAAACTTGGCCAATGGCACTTCTTAAAAAAACGAGAGACGGCACTGAAATAGCGTAACTTGATAGTTTTCTTGTGATTTATTAACATTCGTCCCAGCCCATGCGATTCTGGAACAGGAAGAAAGAATGCATTCTGGAGCAGAAACGAGAAGCTACTGTAAAAATTGTGATCCTATGTACGTTTCCCACGTCGTCATAAACTGGACAGATTTGTGGGTCGTGTTCCATGTTTAGGGGCCATGGCTTCTTGGGTTGAGGGTGTTTCCCTTCAAGGGAATGACCTAGTCGCCAATTGTTAATCATTTCACCAAAGGCAATGGATATTTAGAATCAGAAGCAGAGGAACTGCTGCTGGGTGAGGCTGTTGCTTGAGAATGTTTTCCGGGTAGAGCGTGTAGTGGTTCCTCAGCTCTCGATGGCAATCAGTCTCTCACAGAAACTGGAGATTAAATGCGAAACAATCAAACGCCCAGAATTGTTCTCTTGATTCTAAGGTTCTTCACAACGGATTCCTTGTGCTTTTGGGGCAGGCCTTTGAAATCCCTGCTGAGTGGTTCTCCTGTTACGTCTGCGGTGATTAACACTGGTGCTGTTGGTTGCCGCTGAGGTGCAGGTTGGCCTAAAGTCCCTGTGTATGTGTGCATGTGTGTTGACTGGACATTGAATGAGGAGCTGAATGAGCTGGGAAGGGTGGGGGCTGTGTCTCCCGTAAACATTGCTATGCTGCCCACCCCCCAGCTTATATGACCATTTGCCTGACTTGGGTATTACTAGGCTAAGATCTGGATTTACTGGTATTCCTGGTCCCTTGGGGAGGGGAGCCTGTCAAATTTAAATGAGGTGATGTGTTTCACCGAGACGTACAGAGGATCTAGGGAGGAAGCTTGTGTGTCTCAGGTCAGATGTAAATAAAGCCTCTAGGTCCTGGGGAGATACCACCTGAGGAAGACTGTTTTGTTAACGTCCCTTCAGCTCAGTTGGAATCTCTGCGAATCTGGCTATCAGTTTCAAATGAAAATATTAACATACCCCACTGCCTTTTTTAAAAGTAAATGTGGGGGTCATATTTTTTTTTCTATAATGTGAATTTATTGTTGTTGTGTGGATTTCAGTGACCGCCACAATGACAATTTTTTTTCATCCCAAAGAGAAGAGGAACGTCTCCAAGCTCTAGTCACCTAAAACGAGACCCATCCGCAATGAAACTGCGCATCTTTTTAGGCCTGTAAACAACATGTAGTCTTGCTTTTGCAATGGAAACGGTTGCCTGTTTTATAGGCAAATTATGGCTTGTGACCAAGGCTCAATCTCTGTGGCTGCATTGCACTCATGAAGGTCACATGATTCTTATGTTATGACTTAAAATGTTCTCCTTCCCATCCAGTTTCAGTAAGTGGATAAACTTCTGAAATCACATTCGACCCTTTTGCTAGTTGCTCCCGTTTATGTGATCTCAGCAATGCTGTAACATTAGAATTGCTAGATCTGCGGTACTTTGGCAGTGCATCACAGGGTGCCTCAAGGCAGTGAATTTATGTGTTTTTTTTTCTTCTTCAAACTCACTCCTCCCGTTTAACTTCTGGAAGTCAGCGGCAGTACTACCCAGATGTAGTGTGTGGAGATCGGGCCCGAGTTAGCCAGGTATTACTGCAGACACTGAGGTTAGCCAGAGCACCGTGGGTATGAGTGAGCTGGGATTAGCCCTTGGTCAGCCTGCCCGGTTACCCGGATATAAGTAATTCCCAAACTGGGGACTCGTAAGTTCTCTCTCCGTCCTATTCTTGGGCTGCTGTTGGCTTTCTTCTTGTTGACTGTGAGATCTCTCTCTCCAGATGGAGTTACCCTCCGTGTGTTTTTCCCTTGCAATGTGATCTGTTCACTGGGGCTTTGTTTTTGTAAGCTTGTTTTAGGATATGCTAATACTGAAACCAGTTAGGTTTTGTGCCGTTTTCCTGGTGCGGTTGTTGCGGGGCTTGAAATCTGATTATGGTGATCAGGTGATGCTCACATGACCTCTGCACACACGTCACAAAAAACAAAAACCTGTTGTCGTCTCTCCCCTCGTCTACGGAAATCGCACAGTCTGTGCCTCCACATTTAGCATGTTTAACACGTAAAACCAGACATACTGCTGACAGCAATTTTAAACCTAGGAAGGAAGAAGTTTTATGTTCTAACAGAAGACTGATACATGCAAGAGGGAGAGATCTCTTTCCAACCTGCTAATCTGTTCAAACGGCATGAATAGGACCAGCTGAGTGTTCTGTACCAGAGCTCAGCAAGAACACTGTCTCCCTGACCGCTAATCTGTATGACTTGTCCTGATTACGGAAGGGGGCCTTCAGTTCTACCTGCCAGAACTCTGCCCGCGTCAGACTAAAGATGAGGATTATAAACTGTATTCTCTTAGAATATAACCATGGAAACTGTGCGTTGATCAGTCCCCTCCCCCCCCACCCCATAGCCTCACACTGGTGTTATTCGCCGGTGTTCCCTGGCTACTTGTCCAACGAACACAACAAACACTTTGGAGAAATTTCTCTCATGGACCAGCAATGTTTTGTGTGAAAACATTCTGTTCTGCCGTGGTGCTTTTTTGGAACCCGGTCAGGGAGAGCAGACAACGGTTTTGGTGTAAAGCGTAACGCTGGCCTCCGAGCGCCAGGTAAGTGTCAGGGTTTGGTCTTCTTGCCACGGGGCTGCAGCGCGTCTGGCTTCTCTGTGGTTATGTCAGCTCCAGCCGTGCTGTAACCGTGCTGGAATGCTGACTCCGTCCCCGGTCCCCCTGCCTGTTTGGATCGGACAGCCTAAAGAGTGTCTTTCCCATGCAGCCCTGGGAAATGACTCCTGCTTCAGGTGATCGGGGTTCAGTGGACGACCACCGCTCTCCCCTCGCACACGTTCCCAAACTCTTCACGTTATTAAGGACGGATGGCACAGTTCGGTCCTCTGCCCCTCTCCTTCTGTCTCACGCTCGGCGCTAAGTGTCGCTGCCAAAACATGAGGCCCAAATGAGCGCCAAAGAACCACAGGAGAGCTGTGTGGTGGAGAAAAGGGTCAGAATCTCTGGAGCTTCTCTTTGTTGACACAGGTGGCGTTCGGAGGTGAGCGAAAAACTAAAAAGCTCTGGTCATCGTCGCAATGATTCCAATAGACCAAAAAACAACAGCACGGGAATTGTTCAATGTTAGATGTGTACTGGGCTCTGCCGTATGATACTGGACTGTTGCACAGGGCTGTTGGTGAAGGCGGTCTTTTTAAGAGAAACCCAGATGGTGCCAAAGGCTAGCTTCACCGCCAGTGCCCGCTACACGAGAACTTTATGGTTACTATGAGGGATGATCATATGCAAAGGTGGGCCGGGCAATCCTATGGGCGACATAGGCGGCCAGCTGGGGGGGCGTCGTCTTTTGAGGGGGCGTTGATGAAGCCCCCCCCCCCCCGCCCAAGAAAAGTTTCACCGGCCAATTGCACTTTTTTTCAGATGCTGCATGCAGCTGGGGGGGGGGGGGGGTCCGCGATGGGTGGTTATTTAGGGAGTGATGTTTGTAGTGAACATGTGGATATTACTTGGGTTTCTCCTGGTCATTTGCAGGACACCTCAAAGTGATTATATATATTTTTTATTATATATATATATATATATATATTTATCTTCTGTTTAGTTGTGATTCATTTTGAGTCATTTGATTATGAAAGGCCTTCATTTTTTTGCGTCTTTGACAAAAATAAGCGATATTCTGCAGTGGTGTGATCTTTTAGTGTTAAAGATCTATGAAGTTCTCCCTGGTCCCTTTGCACCATCCCCTGTCCTGCTCCTTTTCTTTTAATTGAGTACCTGTTCGTTTGAGAAGTTCTGAACCGAAACTGGTCAGTTAAGAATTAATCTCTTCCTTTGTCAGGAAGTAAGTGCTGGTTGCCATGGCGTCATTGAGGGAGGATGGGGTCTGTTATGCAGTAGCTGTGATGCGGTTCCTGCGAGTGATGAGGGGACCGTGACTGTTTAGAAGGCACTGTGAAAACTTAAAGCGAGCAGTGCAGCGGGAGGCTCATTCAGCCGTGTAAAAGTAGACATATGATAAAAAGAGAACTAATGTCATGCCAAACCAGTTGTATTGCATTTTCCTGCGGGTTTGAGAGAGGAGGGGGTGCGAGTTTCAGTTTGGACATGGCGGCGGTGGGGGTAGGTTCTGCATACTGCTGCCCCCATCCTGTCTGTCCAAACCGCCAGTGATGTTTCGCCGTGGCACCCCCGAAGGACGCCGCGCTGCCGCTTGCTACACTGACAGTTGGCTCATGCTTACGGTTCCCCTTTCTGCCTACGGGGCGGCGGTTGACATCCTTGTTTATTTTCTCATGTGAGATGGTGATTTCAGAGGCCCCCCTTTGTGTGATACTTGTGTGATACTTGTGGACCTTATCTTCCTGTCCTGTCTGGGAGGGGTGGTGGTTCTGGGCGTTTATTGCCTTGCATTACATTCCCGGTTCCCTGAGCCTCCGTGGACCAAGATTGTTGGAAGGAGTCACGCTGAGTAAAAATCGACATCTTTCCCTGTTGGTCTGAGCAAGCGATCAGCCTGGATAGTTCCTGGTACACATCCTGTTGGCATTGGAGACCGAAGTCTGTGGACGATCCGCTTCCTCAGTTCCTCGACACCCTCTGTTGTTGATAAGGCTTTCAGGGAAACCAGGGTTACCAGGCTGCAGATATCGGTTACCTGCTTGGCAGTTAATGATCATGCACTATGCATGAGTGTTCACCGTAGCGCACGGAAGCCCTGAGGTTTGCGTAATGCTGAAGCGATGATCCGTGCAGAGGGGAGGGGTGCGGGGGTGGGGGTGGGGGGGAGGGTCACACTGCATGCAGGCCATTTCCCTAAACAAACAGCAGGCAGTCTCGAACATCCTCGGGGCAAGCCCCAGCTGAATGCTGTCGAGTCCAGTTTAATTGCTGGGCTGTACTTCCCGAGTTTGACTCCACCTAGGACAAATATGCTGCGGAAACCAAACACTGCCCCGGGCACCTTGACGCTACTGCTGTGTCCTTTTTGTGACGTTTTATTTTAACTCTTTCTGCTTGGCATGCTTATTTTTGCATGGGGGTGAATTCACTCGTGGCCTGGTGTCAAATGGTGGGAGGGGTTACACCTATCCATCTTTTATGATGTCACAAATGTCTAGGCGGAGCAGAGTGGGATACTGTGAACATCCTGTTATATAGCAAACGCTGCTTTTGTGGTGCTCCCCTTTCAATTGATGATGCACAGAAGAGGATTAGATAGGAGCTGGTGGTGTAATGGAATCTTGGGCTTTGGTTGTATAATCTCTGGTCCTTATGTTTCCCTTGAGGTAAATGGTTGAATTTAAGAATGCATCCCACTGTAGGTATAATTATCTATCTGTAAAACTATAAAGGCGTCATAGAGCAGCAAGGAAATGTCATGGATAGCACCGTAGCAGTATACCACGTATCATTGCATATTCTCCTTGTGTTTTTGAATTGAATTTCCTCCCAAAGTCCAAACACAAATTGTTAGGTGAATGGTTAGATGAATTGCTGTCTATAAATTGCTGCTTGTGTGTGATTGTGTGCCCTGTGATGGGCTGGCACCTTGCCCAGGGTGTTCCCTGCCTCGTGCCATGTGCCTCCTGGCATAAGCTCTGGGATCTCTGCAGCTCCGTCCTGAATGAGCACTTATGGAAGATCAGTGGATGGAAAAATGTGTCAAACAATCAGCCATGTCAATCATTTTAGGTCACTTTAGGTCACTCCAGGATAGGGGTGGCCAGTCTTATACAGAACGGGCCATTGTGTATGCAGGTTTTTGCTGTACCTCCCTAATTAGATAGGACTGATTGGCTGATGACTCCCTCACGCCTGGGCTTGAACAGCTAACCGAAAGGTTACCCCAGAGACCTGCATACACACTGGCCCTTTGTGGATTAGACAGGGCATCTCCTGCCCTAGATCTCAGGGCCATAGATGAGATCGCCTCGTGTGGTAACGCCCTCCTTTTGTTCTCTCTCTGCAGTATGTCTTCAGGGACCTGAGTGGCTCCGTGTCGCTGGCCTGGGTGGGAGATGGCACCGGGGTGAGTATCCTGGCTCAGGCCTAGCTGCACCCACAAGCTGGGCCTAATGTCCGAGGGAACGTGGCCGCTTGAGAAAGCACGCAGAAAGAGCATGGTGACTGTGTTTCTAGACTGCAAGGCATCATGGGTGGTCCAGAGGCCATATGCTAGGGCAAACCGGTCTTGGCTCCCCATGCCCCCCCCCCCCCCCCCCCCCCCCCCCGTAGCTGGTCGGGCGCTAATTTAAGATACAACCAGTTTCTTTGGAAACATTGCTTGTGTTCCTAAATGGAAGTTATTGTGGTTAAGAAAAAAAGAAAGGAAAAGGAATAGTTATTTGTCTGGTGCTTAACCGATTCGGTGATTTCCCAGCTGTCATGTGCCAGGAAATCAGTTTGTGACATTGAGAGCTGTCTGTATGGACAAGCAAGAGGTTTCTTTGTTGCTCTGTGGGCTGTAGAGCAGTTAAATAAACCCTTTTTGTTATTTTAGAAACATACTTTGATTCAAACTTACAATTTGATTCTTATAAAAGTGCATTTATGATTTTTTTTTTTATGATCAGGCTTTAATTCTCGTTTTCTTTTTATGGGCATGTAAAATCAATTTATGGGTCCCATAGTAAATGATCCCCCACACCCCCACCAGCCAAGTTTCACCACAGTGAAAGTCGCCGGTCAGCAGGATGTGGAGTACCGCGGTCGGGAGATCCCCACGGGCTTCGCGTCCCTGTCCGGCCGCCTGTCTGGTCCACGAAAGCTGCCGCACGGTCGTCCGTGAATGACCTCGTCTTTATTCTGAAACCCACATTAGTAGCATCCACAGGTAGCATGGCACAACGTCATTGGTCCAAAGGATATCTGGCACTCCCCTCAAAAATAAAGCGTCCAATAGCTTTGCTTAATTAGCATGTCCCGCCTCATTGTTCCCAGTCATTGGTTCCCAGGCAAAGACAACAACATAATGAGAAGACCTGTAACATTTGTAATACTTCTCTTTCAGTTGGGAGGATTTCCACAATGTAAAAAACAGTGGCAGTGGTTTTGATGACTGGCAAACTTGATGAAGTTCTTCTGTGTGAGGCTTTATTTTTAATGTTTTGTGGAAAATTTGTTTGAGGAAATATTTCGCTTAATCATACAGCGCAGTGTATTTAACTGGCGAGTCTATTTTTCATAATTGTGTCTTTGCCTCCTTGTTCCTCTTTTTTAGCATCTTCTTTCCCTTTTCTTCTTATATTTCTTTCTTCATGCATTGAGGCATTGAGATACATATTAGTGACTGAGCAGTACTTCGTAGTGCAACATACCTTTGTTGACTCTGTCAGTGTGCTATGGGCCAAACGTAGGCTTTTTAAAGTGCCACAGACACGGTGCTCTTATCCAATCTGTCCCTGGCCTGCAAAATTATCTGTTCCTGGCAGTCAATCTTGGCAACATGGCGGAACAACATCTTGGCCTATTTTTACACTGTCATGTTCAACAACTTCAGCAACAAATAAAGTATGTGTGTTTTGCCGAGAACATGTAGAGTAACTAGTCACTTCTAACTCTAAAACTGCTTCCACATCGAGAAAGACAAGCTTGTTAAGCAGCTCGTGAAGAATATTATTTTTCAGGTTAAACAATGGGGGGAAAAACAGAGCGAGTGATTGGGTGATCAGTTACCATAGATACCACCAATGACGTTGGCTCTTTCACACAGGTGATTTTGGCTCTAACAACATACCAGGTGCCTATTTTCATGCTGCGGTTTGGCCAGTCAAAACTCTACAGAAGGTAAGTGTCAGTGCAGGCCAACTAGATGGAGGAGGGGCTCAGCACAAAATGTATTGTGCGTGTGAATATCTGTATTTATGCTGGCAGTACAGCAAAACGCTTTACATCTTCCTCCCCCACAGTACAAACTATGGGAAATCTTTTGAAGACGTGACGGATCTCATTAACAACACCTTCATCCGCTCTGAGTTTGGCATTGCTGTGGGCCCTGAGAATTCTGGGAAGGTAGGTGGAAGGCTGAGCCCTTTTAGATGCTTTCAGCCACAGACCTCATTATGTCTGTTCCCCACAGTGCAGAGGTCTTAGATCAAACTGGAGATCCTTCTGTAGGGCTCTGGGACTCAGAGGGTTTGCTAACTAGACTTTCGCCCTGTCAGTTTGTATTTGAATATTTAATTGCCATTGGTTTCTAATTGAATGTCAACATGCTGAACTATGGAGTTTAGTGACTGGAACTATGTACCCTACTTGGTTGTGTCAGACTTCATTAGCCTACCACTGTGTTACACCCCGCAGCATGTCAGTGTGTTGGCATTTATGAGGAATTATAGTGTGTGCTTCCTGTTTTTGCACTGCAAATTCTAATTTAATAAGAGAATATTATGTGCAGGCCAAAAATGCAGATGTACTCTTTATTCAGGTGATTCTCACCGGCGACGTGTCAGGAGGTCAGGAAACCTCACGGATCTTCCATTCCAGAGACTCTGGGAACAGCTTCATGAGCACTGACATCCCCTTCGAGCCGGTGACACAAATAACCTACAACCCCAGTGACAGCGAGGCACTGCTGGCCATGAGCATCAATGTGAGTCGCCTAAGCCGCAGACCCACGATACCTTTGGGGAAAGCTAATATGTACCGTGCGAGCACCAGTATTCTGCAAGACTGGATCTAGACAAGACTGTGAATGGAATCAGCGTGGTGTTGGCTTGGGAATAATGTGCTTTCTGGGGCTGAGAGATTGTAATTATTATATATTATGTTAAGTCTGGGGGTCAGCCTGCCTTCTCTGGACAAATATGCCTAAACACATGCAAATGCTACATATGATATTAATAATGAACGCACTATTACACACACTAACGTACTACGGAATACTAACGGACACACTAACGTACTACCGAAGTATATCTTCAATGACAATGGCAAACATCTTTGTGTGTATTTTATTGTAAAGGTTGCTTATACATGTTGAAGTTATAGAGGCTTTAATCTTTCTGTGCTATTTGCCCATTTGTCTGGATGCCCCCTTGTTTCAGAATGACCTCTGGCTGTCAGAGGACTTTGGCAAGAACTGGAGGAGCATTCATCATTCTGTGTGTCTAGTGAAATGGTAAGAACCTCGGGCAGAAGCGATGAGTGACTGCAGTCTCTGCTCAGCCCTCGCCTCCGCGCTGCAGTCGCCCCTTTAAAAGGACGGGCTGATGGGCTGTTCAGGGCGTGTCTGCCCGCTGGCTGGTATGTAGGCCAAGCTGTCCTGGGAACTGGTTTTTTAGGGCCAACGAGAGACCAGCCCTTGATTGGATCTGAAAGCTAAGTCTTCTCGTCAGAATGCTCCTCCTGGTTCCCTGTGCTTCGCCTCTGCTAACCTTCTCTTAGACAGGTAGACCAATAGTTCACAGTCAGTAAGCTGAGATAAGTTAGGCTAAAGAAATGACCTACAGCGCTCACGGAAACTCATACCTACACTAACAGCGATCAGGTACATATTAGAGGCCTATTGTCATTACGAAACCCAATTACCTATAGGCCAGAGTCCCGCAAATATAACAAACAAATCTACTACAGTCCTAGGCTGAATGACTCATGGAAAGTCTTGTGACACTTCCTTAATTCTGTGAAAATATTGCTAATTTATTGGTCTTGTGAAATCATTCCTTGAATGCCAAATTATAGTTCTAAAAGAGCTGTTCTGACTTAAAAAGTCCATTGACTAACAGAATCATTGGGTGCTTTTTAATGAATGACACCTTTGCAATGACATAGAACACCAAACATTTGTGTTTAGTGTCCCTTTGGGAGCCAGTGACTACAGTTGGAATTAAGAGCAAAATGGAAGCAAACTGAATGAGTCATACAAAAAAATGACAATTAAAAGAAAAAGTGTGCAAAAGATTTGTGCAGGTATGTTAAACATTGCTTGTCAGGGGACTTTTATTATGAAGCCAACAAATTTGCCAAATTTTTACAGAATTAAGCAAGCCTCCCGAGACATTCTGTATGTGAGGTAACTAAAGGATGGAGGGGGGTCTGAAGTCACATGTCTGTCATTTTAGGGGCAGAGACGGAGCGATCTTCTTCACCACCAGTCTTAACAGATCCTGCAGTGAGTAGCTTGATTGAGTCCCGCTGTGTTTTCCTTTCCGGCTTCATGCGGGTGGAGAGACGTGTAACTTTCTTCTTCCCTGTCAGGCGATAGGGGCATGTTGGAACTGAGGAGGACCACTGACTACGGGAAGACTTTCAAGACCCTTGGCACCAACATCTACTCCTTTGGCGTGGGTGGACGCTTCCTATTTGCCTCGGTCATGGATGGCTCGGTAGGTTGACCGACAGTGTGTGTGTGTGTGTGTGTGTACATGTAGAGCAGTGTAACAGTTCTGTGCATGTGTCCGTTTCTGCCTCAGACCACCCTACGTGTGATCCACGTCTCCCTGGACCAGGGTGACGTTTGGAACATAGCCCAACTTCCAGCCGTGGGGCACGAGCAGTTCTACTCCATCCTGGCTGCCAATGACGACATGGTCTTCATGCACGTCGACGAGCCGGGAGGTCAGCTTTCTTACTACATGCTGGGCTGGCTCTGCTGGGGTGGGGCCAGGGCAGCTCTGTCTAGTGCCAGGGGAAATTCAACCCGTGGGATCAGATAGACAGTAGACAGGGACTGTTATTCCATGGTTGGTTATTCATTGGTTTGGTAGTCATTGTTAGCAAGTAACCCATACCAGATAGGGTCATTTGTAGTGTCATTGCTCCCAGATTCAGGTTTTGGCACCATCTACGTCTCCGATGATCGCGGCGTTGTGTACTCCAAGTCCCTGGAGCGGCACCTGTACAGCATCACAGGGGGCGATACTGATTTCACCAATATAACATCACTGCGCGGCGTCTACATGACCACCGTTTTGGCGGAGGGTGAGTGTACCAGTGTGGCTTGTGGCGGGGGTCTGGGTCGGGCTTAAAGGGACGGCTCTAAATCAAGAGAGACAGAGACATCACCCTCCAGAGGCAGGTTTGGGTGACCGTAAGTGACAGTGGGTCCCTGTGGTCTACAGATGGCTCGGTGCAGACGGTTGTGACCTTTGACCAGGGTGGCGAGTGGAGGCCCCTGCAGAAACCAGCAGACAGCGTATGTGACGCCCCATTCCAGAGCCAGGAGCAGGTGATGATCCCAATGGGTGGACGAGATCAAAAATTGTGTGTCTGTTTGCTCGTCTCCGTGTGTGTGCGTGCCTGCGTGTTCAGTAGGCCCTGACGGCTTTCCCTGCCTCTCCTCCCCCTCAGTGCACCTTGCATATCCACGCCTCCTACAGCATCTCCACAAAGCTGAACGTCCCCATGTTGCCGCTGACCGAGCCCAACGCCGTGGGACTCATCCTGGCACATGGTGCTTTCCCCGTCCACCTGGCATCAAAGGCCCTCTTGCCGCCATTAATCTCGGCAGATTTCAGTGTGAACTTACATGCCACTTTTGTAGTTGCTTTCAGGTCTGCGTATTTATCCAAGTAAATGCAACCTGCCACGAATGGTTACCGGCTTGATGGGGATACCTTAAGACACTAACTGTCTGACCTCTTTGCAGGCAGCATGGGAGATACTGTCTCAGTGATGGAGCCTGATGTATATGTGTCGGATGATGGGGGTTATTCCTGGCAGAGGGCTCTCAAAGGCCCCCACCACTATGCCATCCTGGACTCTGGTGGGTTGCTGGTGGCTGTGGAGCACACCCCCTCCCAGGCCATCCAGCAGATTAAGTGAGTCTGGCCCGGGGGAATGGGGGTGGGTGTACTGGGGCGGGTTATATGGCATGTGCTATGTGAGAGACTTTATTCCACTAGTGACCCGATGGCTGTTTTCTCTTGGCCATGTCAACGGTTTGGTCAATGAGGAAGATTATGATCCATACTGTACGGTGGCCACTTTGTGTCAAAGTGCCACACAGTCTGGCATCTGAGTGGATGGTGTGTGGCGAGCTATGCTGATATGAAGGAGGACACCATGTTAATTATCTACTGTATCCCGAGATGAGGGACTCAGTCAGTTGAACAGTCTAGACCTGTACATGATACTCAGGCAGGACATATCGCCAACCAAAGGCCACGGAGGTCGGCACAGATGCCAGAGGGATCAGACGGTGCCACATGGATCTGCTCCTGTAATTCACAATTCTCTCTTCTCTCCGAGCAGGTTCTCCACAGATGAGGGACAGTGCTGGCATGTCTACAACTTCACCACGGAGCCGATCTACTTCTCTGGGTTGGCATCAGAGCCTGGGGCACGCTCCATGAATGTCAGTCTCTGGGGCTACCGCGAGTACGTTTTCAGCCAGTTCTGGGTCTCCATCACGATTGACTTTAATGAGCTGCTCAAACGAGTTTGTGAGTATTGGTCTTGTTCAGAGTTTGGGGTTGTGGGATTTGGAATAGTGCCAGGCTATGGTGAGGTAATCTTAGTCAGCAGAGTGAAGGAGGATGGGGTTGGAGAATTAGAACGAGGCTGGATGGGTTGACGATGAGGGGAACTCTGCTTGTCAAGTCTGAAGAAGTTTTAGAGGTGGAATTTGCAGCTGGTTGTGGGTTCTAGCATAATCATTGCTAGGCAAACGCAGCAACAGAGATCCAATTGTATTGATGGAAAGCAGGTTTGAAAAATGACAGAAGAAGGATCTTACACTTCTGGTGATGTCTAACACACAGGCTGTCTACATCTCCACAGGTGACACTAATGACTATGTGGAGTGGCTGGCACACTCTGATGATATCAGCGACCCTAAGGATGGGTGCATGCTAGGATACAAGGAGAAATTCCTACGACTACGCAAAGACTCTGTGTGCTTGAACGGCCGGGACTACGTGGTCAACAAGGAGCCGGTACCCTGCCAGTGTACACTGGATGACTTCCTCTGGTGAGGAGCTTCACGTGTTGTGTTAAGAAAGAGAACCAGTAGACCAGTAGTCTGCATACTTCAGGGCACATCCAGGGTTTAGTTCTAACCGTGGTAGGCTGGGCAGGTGGTGTAATGCAGGAGTAATGAGTAACAGTACAAACAGGTGACGAAACCTATTTCTACATTTTCAACATCTCTTCAGTGGAATGTGACTGACAGGGTTTTACACTTTGCATTCACGTTTATTTATTTAGCAGTCGATTTTGACCAAAGCAACATGCAAGCAAGGCAGAATCAATCTGGGTTTTAAAATCGTGTCATGTGGATTGAGGCCCAGAATTCCTCTTGGGGTTCTGTGCTCCTGATTGCGACGTCGTGTGCCCCTGCAGTCTGTTCGAGACTCTTATAACCCTGGTGTACCGCCATGGATTGAGTGACCTTGGCAACAATGATGGAGCTAAGTAGCTATTTTGAAGCTGTAGCTGCTGACACTGTGTCTTCTGTCTGCAGTGACTTCGGCTACTACCGTGTAGAGAACAGCTCTGAGTGCGTGGAGCAGCCGGACCTCCAGGGCAAGGTGCTGGAGTTCTGCCTACAGGGCAAGATGGAGCAGCTGCAGACCAAGGGGTAATGCTCATTCCGCTTGCCCTGGCACCAGAACACCGCCCTCTGCATAATGATAATGTCGACCATCCTTCCCATTCTCTCTTGGTTGCTGTTGATTTGTCAAACAGCTACATCTCCATCCATGAGCCATCCTATCCACAAGCACGTTGGGAACTTCAGACCCGGAATGTCCTGCAAGATTAAATGCATTGCACTATATTGAAAATATAGTTAAAAATACATCTGTTAATAAATATTTGTTGCAAATTGTTAGTGAGTTCACCTCTACTGCTGTAGTCTGTTGTATATTCAAAGATCATCCAGCCATCCATCTTCCAGCTGCTTATCTAGCAGAGGGACATAGTATTTGCAGAAATGTGACTCTGAATTATGGGTGGGCGATATGGCAGAAATATCATATAGAGATTTTCTTCAGACGTCAAAATTCTTTTATATGTTTGTTTTTAAGACAATTTTGCAATTTACTTAACAGAACACCCAATTCCCCTATTTAAAAATACAGCACTATAAGGTCATAAAACCTAAACCTAAAGGACAAACATACTCGGCGTAATCTTTTGGGTGTTTTGCTGTGAGGTGGTGAAAAACAAGCTGGCAAAACAAGTTTAGATGCACGTATGAGCCATAGACCTGCAGCTGCTGGAATGTAGACTGTAGAACAATGCTAACGATCTCTCTGCAAAGGCAGATTGCGGAGACGTCCTCTGATTTCACATTCAGGAAAATTGTGGTTTTTTCCTCACTAACACTACTTCAAAGTATGAATGATTCCTAAGCAAAGGCAAGAAAATCTGTGGATTTGACCCTGACAATAAAAGTGAGTGGGAATCCACTGTTGATTCCTGTAAAGCTGACCTCCAACACTGTCTGTGGTCCACAGGTACCGGAAGATACCAGGAGACAAGTGTGACGGTGGTGTTTCACCCGAGCGCAAAGTGATTGACCTGAGCAGCAGGTGTGTCAGTAACATTTTGGTCCCTGAAAAGCAGGTAAGGAGTCTCCACTGTCGCTTAAAAGATCCCTGCACTAGAGTCACATTCAAAGCTGGTGCTCTTTCGTTTATCTATGCATAACTTTCATATTTGTATTGCATTAGCATTGTTTTGTAATGAATATTTAATACATCATAATAATACATCATAATACATCAGCTTTTATACTGGTGTCATCTGAAAACTGTAACAATAAGTTAAAATCCTTATGCTCTCTGCCTATCTGACCCCCCCCCCCCTCCCCTCAGATGAAGATTAGCAACTCCGGCACTGCGCTCATTATAGTGGTTGTTATATGCACACTGCTGATCAGTGTGGCTGCAGGGGTGCTCTTCATCAAGAGATACGTATGTGGAGGGAGGTAAGTGCACTTCCTGCCCGGGCACAGTGCCCTCTGCTGGCTCGGTGGGTGTATGTTTGGCCAGAGTGCACGTCTCATTGTTCCTCTTGCAGATTCCTGGTCCACAGGTATTCTGTGCTGCAGCGACATGCCGACGCCAACGGCATCGACACCGCGGACGCTTTGGACACGTGTGCCACCAGTACTAGCAGGAGCCAGTACCATGACGATTCTGATGAGGTACAGACACGCGAACACTAGGGGGTGTGACGATTATCCAAATCCACCGTTCGGTTCAGACTTTGAGCCATGGTTCGGTTTTTTGGGTGGGGAGGATGGGGATGATTAACACAAAAAAAAATCTGGGTTTCATTATTTATTATTTAAGTTCTGGGTTATTATCCATCTTGAGCTAATGAAACTAGCCTAGCTTTTACTGCAGGTGCCATCACTCAGTCATGATTGGACTAAAATAGTCATGTGACACAGTTGGAAGGCGAAATCTTTTCAAAATATACAGCTTGCCGTGTCTTTAAATAGAATAATAATTTCATGATTTATGGGTCTTGGATTCAAAACCATTATATCACTAATAAGCACATGCATTTGAGTGTTGCAGGACCTACTGTTGTAGCTCGGCCAGGCTTGTTCACTTGCTGTGTGCTGAAACACCATGGCCTTTCTTTGCAGGACCTCTTGGATTGAGACCCAAAAGAAGCTGTATCCAGGTGGAGGGAGAAACCTGGATAGACGCACTCCCTCACCACCCAACTCCTAGGCACCATTCTCCTGCTGTCCTCCAACTCTGTCTACCCACGCCAGCCCCAGTACTAACATTGCTGCTCAATCTAGTGCCTCGACTCCACCATGCAGATCTCTACAGAACAACCTTTAGCCACTTCTCAACCCGGCCTGAATGACCACCAGCCAAACTGTGTTTCAAATGCAGCATCCTCTGCTTGTGCAGGAGACCCGGGAGACAGAGATCCACCCCAGGAGAGCAAGAGGTCTCCACTGCCAGCCAGGACAGCTTTCTGCCTTGTGATCTGGTTCTTTGTGGTGTCATGTTTCATGCAAATGTACGGGGATGGACTCGGCCCCAGGGTGTAACTTTGGTTTGAACATTGGGGGGGTTGAGGTCCTCACCCATTTAGGGGGAGGCATAATTATTGGGGGCGTTGTATTAGCCAGGTCTGATTATTGGAGGGGTTACGACCCCCCCATCCCCCCGTAATTTACGCCCATGACTCAGCCAGATGGCTGTTAAACAGGTGGCTGGACAGGTGGATCTGGGCTGGGAAGTCTGCCTTCACCGCTCCTGTTAACTTCACAGCTTTGCCCACCAGCCATTGCGGTGAGAAAGCCAGGGTGAGAAACTTGAAATGAGAGGCACAGAGTTTATCTTATGGCCACAGAGATACACTTGCTTTCCAGGCTGGTGGATACTATCTGCTGTCATCTAAAAAAATGGTGTATATATATTTTTTTATCATGCTTGAAAAATACGAGGAAAGCAGTTTAGTTATTTTCCCCCCACTCTTTCAAATTGGTGATCTGTGTATTTATGTAAAAAAAAAAATCTTCATTTTTTGATTTGTGATGTAATAAAGAGAAATCTGGGAACTTTAACAGCGTATTTATTTTTATTGTTCTGCTAAACATTTTTAACTAATTGTATGGTAGGTGATTCAAGAATTCCTGTAGAATTCTGTTATGCCCACAAACGCATGGAATGTCTTGATCAATGGGCAATAAAATTCAAAATGCAATATTTTATAAATCCTATTCTTTTCAGCTTTGTTTTAATCCTGTCCTAGATGAGCCTTACCAACTGTGATGATTGCTGGTGATTATTCAATGATAAACTCATGAGGCAATTTACTGTCTAATTACTACAATGAACGAATTAAGAAATGAGGAAAATCACACACTGAAGGAATTGCCCCTCTTTGAATGTTTTATTATATTTTTCTTACATTTGGATCCTAAAATATGGATGCATCATCAGTTAGTGTATTGGTACTTGATTATACAGTATTTTGTAGAAGATAGTACCTCTGCAGTATTTGCCCAGTGTAGCATAGTTTCCTCTGGATGGCACATGGATGGACTGTTGAAAAACACTCATAAGCATAACCCAGACTTGCCCATTCATGGACAAATGTGTGTGGCAAAATGTCCAAGTCCAAGTCCGCTTTATTTGTCAATTTCTTCACATGTGCTAGACATACAAAGAAGTCGAAATTACGTTCCTCACTGTCCCA
>JAODKL010000128.1:18795644-18814440 GCA_026780765.1 Petrocephalus schoutedeni
TCCCAAGAAGCACTTCATTACCACTCATGGCTCATATGAAACATTTTCTCACACAGCATGACCAGAGATTTCGAGAAAAAACTATATTTTATTCATATGCAATGTGCCAAGCTTATCCAAAAGCTATCCAAAACCTATCCAAAACAGCTAAAGTGTGACGTGCAGTACTTCTTGGGATACCCCCCTTCTTCAAAATGCATTACCACTTATGGCTCATAAGAAACATTTTCCCACACAGTATGACCAAGAAAAAAAAAAACTTTTATTCAGCTCAATGCAATGCAATCAATACAATTCAAAAACAAATTCAATACAAAAATTCCCAAAAAACATGCCTACTATGCAATTCTATTCAGAATCCTTCTGAAAATGCCACTCTGCAAAACATATGCGGTCTGCAACTATGCAGAGTGGCACATCACAAGCGAGACACTTGTAAATAGTCTTATTTTTTAGTTTTTTTGACTGGCAGTACACACAGTACTTCCTGCCCCGTGTGGCCTTCAGGTAGGGATCCACAGCTGAAGTATCCGTGATAGCCACTGGAACGCACCTCTGCTTCCTTGACTCTGGCTGTCGCAATGGCTCTGGTACCCCCGCTGCTTCAGCCTGCCGGGTCCCCTCCTCAGTGCATCCACAGGCAGCCAGTTGCTCGCACAGAATCTCCCGAAAGCATCTTTGTGTGAGAGGCTTTTGTTTCTTCTCGCTGGCAATGGTCTTGTACATGATGTAGCTGTTCACTACCGCAATGTCCACAAAGTGGTAAAAGAACTTTTTGTACCACTTCGCAGTCTTCTTTGCCACGGTGTAGTGCTTTATGAGGGCGTCTGACAAGTCCACGCCCCCCATGTACTTATTATAGTCCAGCACTGCATCAGGCAATGGCACAGTCTGCTGTCTCCAACCATCTGTACCCTTCACACGTCGCTGAACGGTCTGTCCACTGTATGCCTTGTGGATGGTGGAACACATGGTGACATCTCTTGTGTCCTTCCACTTCACGTACAGGAGAGGACCTTTCCTGATCCACCTGATGTCCCCTCGTGGCAAATCATTTTGCTTGTGCTTTGGGAAGCCCATCCTATTCGCCCTAATCGTGCCACAGGCTCCAATGTTCAGTGAGTGCAGATGGGTGAAGAGAGCTGTGCTAGTGTAAAAGTTGTCCACGTAAAGTCTATAGCCAGTTCCCAAGAAGGACACAGGAAGGAGGTTGACCACTGCATCAAAACTCAGGCCCTTCCCACTAGGCGCAAGTGCTTTCCCCTGGTACACACTAAAGTTGAATGTGTACCCCGTCAGACTGTCTGCTAAGACAAACAATTTGAAGCCCCATTTTATCGGCTTGTCCTTCATGTATTGCTTCATCCTGTGTCTTCCTTTGGAAGCAACCATGCGCTCATCAATTGAGATGTTCTGGTCAGGATGGAAGTACGCCTTGCATGAACTGATGATGTCGTCGTGCAGGGGCTTCAGTCTGAATAAGGGGTCATAGCCAGGAGTGCCTTTGAGTCGGTCGTTGGTCACATCAGCTTCTGGATCACTCATGTGCAGGAACGAAGAGATGGCCTTGAACCTGTAGCACGGCATCACAGAAGCTGGGAAGGGGTGGCGGTGTAGCTTGTCAGTCCTCCACATGTCTCTGACCTGAGTGAACTTCACCAAACCCATATAAATGATGAGGCCAATATACCTCAACATTTCGTCTGGGTCAACGTCCCTCCATATCTGCCTGGATCCCTGGGTGTGTCTGTGCCTTGAGTACTTGTTGGTATTCAGGCACAGGGTTGCCAGTACAGTCCTGGTGAAGAACAGCTGGAAGACATCTAGGGGACTGTATTCTTTGTGGAGGTCCAGCTGAACCCCAGGATCCCTCTTTGGACAGAACTTGAACTGCCGGTGCTCCTGATCATCAGTGCCCACCGTGTGCCATTCACCCGTGGAGAATGGGCCAGAAGATGAGCTGGGACGGCCAATCTTCTTTCTTTTGGCACGAGGGGACTGCACCCGGGGTGGAGAAGGCTGCGGAGGTTCAGGATCTTCAGGGCTAGAATAATAAAACGAAAAATATTTATGAGCAAAGCAAGAAAAAAAATGTGTAAGTTCACTCAGGCATTGTGCAACATTACCCACTTTGTTTCCCATACAAAGTAAACAAAGCAACGCACCACCTTGTCCAAACAAAAGGCAAACCACAATTCTGCCCAAACAAAAAAGTTCTACAAACACAACACATAACTTAGTCCAAACAAAGCAGGGCAGAGGCAACGAGCAATTCTGTTCAAACAAAAAAGTTCTACAAACACAACACATAACTTAGTCCAAACAAAGCAGGGCAGAGGCAACGAGCAATTCTGTTCAAACAAAAAAGTTCTACAAACACAACACATAACTTAGTCCAAACAAAGCAGAGCAGAGGCAACGATCAATTCTGTTCAAACAAGGCTGGACAAACGCAGCACATAAGTTAGTCCAAACAAAGCGGGGCAAAGGAAATGCGCAATTCAGTCCAAACAAAGCGAGGGAAAATGTGTAACTTTGTCCAAACAAAGTTCGACAAACGCACGACATACCTTAGTCTAAACAAAGTTCGACCAAGGCAACGCGCAATTCTGCACAAACAAAGCGGGGCAAATGCGACGCGCAATTCTGCCCAAACAAAGCGGGGGAAAGGCGACGCGCAATTCTGCACAAACAAAGCGGGGCAAAGGCGACGCGCAATTCTGCACAAACAAAGCGGGGCAAAGGTGACGCGCAATTCTGCCCAAACAAAGCGGGGCAAAGGCGACGCGCAATTCTGCCCAAACAAAGCGGGGCAAATGCGACGCGCAATTCTGCCCAAACAAAGCGGGGCAAAGGCGACGCGCAATTCTGCCCAAACAAAGTGGGGCAAAGGCAACGCGCAATTCTGCCCAAACAAAGCGGGGCAACTTTGCACAAACAAAGCTCGACACCCGCAACATGCAACTTTAACTTATAAAACTTATAAAAAATGTTTAGGCAAAATAAAAATATAAAAAGTACAGAGAAAACAAATGAGAAAAGAATAAATCACTGAAGTGAACTGTAAACAAGAACACTTACTTGTCAAGGGCTGCATCCTCTCCGCGCAAAAAAGCGTCCTCCTCCACCGAGTCAACGCTGTCCGCGATGGACGCCTCACTTTCGTCCCCCGAATCGCTCTCCAAAATCATCATTTTTTCCTCCTCGACACTGAAGATCTCCCGAACATCATCGCAGAGCATCATCTTTCTTCACTCGGAGAAATTGTCGCGGAGAAGTAGCCAGGAAACTCCCAGAAACTCGCTGCAAGTCAATGCGCAATGCGTACTGGGTCAGGGCAAAACGCGGACTTATTTACAAACAATGGTTTGTAAACTTATTTACAAACAATGGATTCCGTGTTGATAAACCAACGTGCCGTAGAAAGACCACGTGACAGAGATACGGACAGAAAATAATAAAAAAATCGAAAACGTTACCTATTCACTCTTTTCTTCTGTCACAGGTACTGCTAACACGACCGTGAAAACGACCAAACGACCAAAGAAGGGGAAAACCACGTGGTGCTCGAGAAACTCCACCACTTCTGCGCCTGCAGTAAAACATTTGCACATGTATGTCCCACGCGCGGAAAACAATGCCCAATCGTCACACCCCATACCATTCTTATGGAAAAAAAAATTCTTTTTGTTTGATGCTGTGACCGTTTATGATTTTTTGGTGGTCAAAGAAATAGTTTGAAGTGCTTGCTTCATATTTTATTAACAATTCCGGTCACTCGAGCTTTCTAAATATGGCCACCATGGTTATATTGTTTTTAATTAGTAGAAAAAAATCCGTGGCACATACACCGGTGAAACTTTCCACACATATTGTTTAAATGGTTTTTGAAGTGTAACGACTGTTTTTTCGTTAATTGAGACATTAGTTTGATTTATTAAATGCTATTTTTCTTTGTTAGTGAAAACATAGACGTGCACGTCTCTCCACTAGGGGGCAAATTCTATAAGGCTAACCCAGTTTTAGCAGCTTCAGCAATCGCCTTAGTTTTCGTTGCTTGCTGCAGGCCAATCATTTGACCGTTCTGACACGGCATAACGTCGAGCACAGGACACGTCTTTAATAAATTAATCGCTACAGTACGGATCCAATGGAAGGCTCTTACCTATTCGCTTAGTTAAGTGCAGGTGCCGCGTGAGCGCATCCTAAAAACCGCAGAGTAGCGGGATCTTCCCCGCGAGCACGGTCTCTCAGCACCCACGCGCCGCGATGCCAACGCGTCACCTCTGGCGTAATCTCGCGAGATGTGCGGAGGGTGCCACCGCGTCGGTGTCGAAGATGGACGTCGTCGTCGGGGGAGGAGGAGGCGGTGGCGGAGGGTTGATCGCCAATAACAAACAGCGAGCGATGATACCCAACAAAAGTCGGGGCGAATTCACCCGCAACCAAAGGAAAGACTCGGAGGTGAGGAACGGACGGTCGGGGATGGAGACGTCGCGCGTCTCGGCGAAGGAAACGTCGTATATTTTGGTCGGCACTTGCTGGCCTTTAGCCGCCGAGCTAAGCGGCTGCCGCTTACCGACGCGCTCCTGTCAGCGTTACGGCGACGGCGAGTCGAACGTCCGACCGGAGCGCGACCCGAAGCTCCAGCTGCCTCGAACCTTTAACTAGTGAAACGCCGTCGTCTTGGCGTCGCAGGCCGCCACGTAGGGTCAGTCCGCTCAGTGGCGGCATTGGGCATTTTGGGGTAAATGTCCGGCCGGCAGCAGCCTTAGCTGACGATGGCAACGATTCAGGTTAAGTTTCTTATACCATGAACATAATTTGAAGGGATTTTTGTGTGACAGCTGTGCGAACGCGTGGGAAACCCGTAGCTGTGCCGGTAGCCAGTGGCGGTTTGACGTTACCTAATGTGCGATATAATTAAACGGTGTGTTTCCGCATGTCGGCTTTTCCTCCGATTTCCTGAGAGGATTTCGCGTGTATCGCAGAGTCTGAAGTTACCTTATAGGAGAGGCGGTGCTAAAGCCCCGGTATCACCCCCCCGTCTGAGCACTAGGGGCTAGCAAAGCCTCTTCCGGCCGGACCTCGTCGTGTGCGCTCCACAAGATGGCATGCATTGTTTTTTTACGTGTGCTTAAAATCAGTTATTGCAAGTCAGCTTCTGGCAGCTTGCACCCGTGGGGGCAAGTTAGTCTGCAGCTTATCCCAGGAAGTGCAGGGCAGGAGACCAGGAGCAACCTGGATGGGATGCCAGTCTGCTACATGGCACAGTTCCTAAGGGTGGTTTTAAGATTCCAGTTCACATAAGCTTCTTATCTCTCGGCTGTTGAGGAAATCCACATGAATGTGGAAGCAACTCAACACCCACACACAAATGGGGGGGACTGAACCCACACTGGACAAAATGCTTTTAAAATAGAGCTATATTGGACTCTATGCTGCTAAGTTAGCCAGCCTCAAGGTAGTCCCAAAAATATTAAATGGTTATTAAGGCTGTATTTCCTGTTTTGATACATAAAGGTTTGTTTCTTGTAATTCAGAGCTCATTTAAAATAGCTTCATTAATACACAGCCATTTATTAACTTCCCTCGAGCATCTTAATTAGGCGCCACATTTCTACGGTTTTAAAGTCTGATACTGCATGAATCTCCTGCCATCATGACCCACTCTCCGTACTGTGTGGGAGCCATCCCTTTGTCCCATTTTGCTTTCCTACAACTACATGTCAGAGCATGTTCATTATTATTATTTTTTTAAACCTTTCATTCTGTTCCAGGGGTTTTCCGAGGCTCCGGATCTGGAGTTTGAGTATGGCGATACGGATAAGTGGGCAGCAGAGCTGTCAGGTGAGCCTGCCGCTGGGTGTCCGTGTGGGATGTCCCCACCTCAGACCCGAGTGCCTGCCAGCGTCCCACTCTCCCCGCGAGCGCGGCCATCCTCTCACCCACTGCAGAGGGTTTATTCTTTTGGACTAACACATCCCCTTTGCTCTCTCTTTAGAGCTGTACAGCTACACAGAGGGGCCGGAGTTCCTTCTCAATAGGAAATGCTTCACCGAGGACTTTAAGACTCATGGTACTGGCCGTTACATTTTCCTTACTTTCTGGTTTGTGAGGGGACAAGGCAGCCGGGGGCTGGTGTCCGGCTGGCGTGCCGCTGAGGAGTTCCCTTTAGCTGTCGCGTCCATGTGATCCCTGCACAGGTTTAATGATCATGCTTCTTGGCAGCTTGTGGGTGCCGCATGTCACGTGTGTTTCTGCACTGTTTCTGCAACATGTTTAACGAGGAAAGAAATAATTGGATCAAAATGGTCATTTTAATAGTGTTATAACTTATCACTATGATTGTTAGCAAAGGACCTAATGAGCACCTTATGGATTAATGCCTTCGTTTCGTGGTTGTTGTGGTCTTGGTAATCCGCTGTGTGTGCTGGTGTTTGTCCCAGCGTGGCCGTAAATAGCCCTGCAGGTATTGATTGTGTAAATCGTGTGAATAGCACCACGTCACCGCGGCCCACATTCAGTCTGCCCTCCCTTTCCCGGTCCTCGCAGTGACGGATAAAAAGTGGCCCGAACTGAGCCTGGCTGAGCACCGCGCTCACGCCATGCGCCTGCTGGACGGCCTGGAGGTTACGGCCCGTGAGAAGAGGCTGAAGATGGCCAGAGCCATTCTCTATATGGCTCAGGGTAGGAAATCCCTCTATCCGCCTCTCTGTGTTAAGCCCTTCCTTCCTTTATGTGGCTTCCCTTTCATTTATTTGTTTTAGCTCCTTTAGTACACACATCCTAATTTTTGTTATTTTAAAGGAGCCTTTATATGCATAACATGTTTACTTTCTTAGCTTCTGTTTTCTATAATCATTGTTGTTTTGCTGCTTTGAGTAAATGTAGGTAATTCTGCACGATTGGGCCAGTGTCTGTGGTGTGAGGAATAGCTTAATGAGCTGCTTATTCCTTTGGGTGTGTGGTGTAGGTGTGGGGTTTGGAGTGGCTCCCAGTGCTCATAATACTGCTGTGTTTGGCTCGGTCTGGACAGGTACCTTTGGAGAATGTGAATCGGAGGCAGAGGTGCAGCACTGGATGAGGTATAACGTCTTCCTTCTGCTGGAGGTCGGCACCTTCTCAGCCCTGGTGGAGCTGCTGAACATGGAGATCGAGTAAGTCGGGTGGAGTTGGGTCTCAAGTCAAGCCAAGTGGGCTTTTGTCATACCGTCCGTTTATAAGTATGCAATGGGATGTGATAATCGTCCCTCCCGGCCTCAGTTCAACATACAGACAATAAAAAGAGAGATTTGCAGTATTTAAGTCCAAAAGCACAGGATACTGCGAGACAGATGGGGTTATGAATATGTACGTTCCTGAGTATGTAATCGACATGGTGAGGGGGTGGGACCTCACAGGCCATTGGTGGCATGTAAACCACCGTGGCCAATCATATTGCACGAGATCAGTGGTGAAGATGTGGGAAGTGTCACAGGTGTCCCTTTCTCACTGGCTTCTGTCCCCTTTCCGGCCTCTGCCTCCTGCAGTAACAGTGCTGCCTGCACCAGCGCCGTCAGGAAGCCTGCCATCTCCTTGGCTGATAGCACAGACCTCAGGTAATTGCTCCTGTGAAGCACCCCCCGTGTCACTCATCCCCATCCCTCCCCCCCCAGTGCCCCCGCATGTGACCTGTCCTATACTTGAACAGGGTGTTGCTGAACATCATGTACCTGATGGTGGAGACCATTCAGCAAGAGGACCTTGCCGACAGCCCAGAGTGGAGGGCGGCCCGGGACACCTTCAGGAATGAGCTGGGTACGGTGGAGTGGGGCAGACTGGGCCAGGATCACACCGTAATTCTGTGGCGCTTTTCCACTGCCACCAAGAACTGAGCCGTATTGCGACCTGGCGGTTTTCCATTGTAGAGTACCCAAGCCATACCCGAGATGACGTGGCCCCGTAGAAAGTGTGATCGTACATTGCGATGTATTTGTTCATTCTCGACAACTCAGAACTTGAAAATGCCTACATGAAAAAGTACTATAGGACAGATGAACGGAATGGATCCATAGTGCTAATTCTGCTAACCTTTGATGCTAACACAAGACTGCAATTCTCACAGACATGCTAGCAGAAATTAGCACATAGTAAATCATAATGTATACGTAAATAAGCCTCTCTTCGGTTTTACGTCACTATCGCTCTCCAAACCTGGCGTGCCTTTACTGAGCCGACCCTTCTGCAGTGGAAAACCGGAGCGAGCTGGAACTGTGCTATAAGTAGTGTCTCTTCGCGGTACGGAGGTTGGCGCGGCCCGATTCCTGAATGTCGGTGGAAAAGCACCATCTGTCGGGCCTGTCGGTCCGCGCTGCAGCTCTGTGACTGAATGTGTGACCCGCAGGCTCCTCGCTGTACAACAACGAGCCCATCTCCGTCATGCTCTTCGGCATGGTCACCAAGTTCTGCAGTGGCCACGCCCCCCACTTCCCCATGAAGAAGGTGTTGCTGCTGCTGTGGAAGACCATCTTGGTGAGGACGACCGTTTATTCAGCTTTTGTCGTTGCTCCTTGCCTTAGTAATCTAAGGATTAGCTTAGCCTCACCTTTGGTACAATGATACCTTTTCCCAATTTTAACCTGGATACCCCCCCCCCATATATTTCCAGTTCACCCTGGGCGGTTTCGAGCAGCTCCTGCAAATCAAGGTGCGGAAACGGGATGAGCTGAGCCTGCCCCCCCTGCCGGAGGACAGCATCCGGGTGGTGCGCAGCATGCGGGCTGCCTCGCCCCCCGCCTCCGCCTCCGACCTCATAGAGCAGCAGCAGAAACGGGCTCGCCGCGAGCACAAGGTGACGCCCCCTTCCGCCGCCCTGCGAGCTGCAGCCCAGCCAGCCAGCGTCCTGCAATCGCTGTCGTCAGCTGACATCTTCTCTTAGTGTACACGCTCGGCTCAGTTTGAGCCAGTAAGACGCTATCTGCCAGCTGTCTCCTGGAGCTTCTGGTGCCAGAACGGGGGAAAAAATAAAATAAAATCAGGGATTGTTGCCAGGCAACAAAACAAATTAATTCTGTCCTCTACCAGTAATGAGTCATGGCTGCAGTCGGTGTTAAGCTCTTTCTCCTGCTGTCCCCCCCAAACAGGCGCTCATCAAGCAGGATAACCTGGATGCCTTTAATGAAAAGGACCCCTACAAAGCAGATGATGCTCGCGAGGATGAAGATGACAGCGATGACAATGACAACAGTCTGGAGCCGGAGACCTTTCCCCTAGAGCGGGATGAGGTCATGCCCCCGCCCATCCCGCACCCACCCTGTGAAAGGGTGTCTTTCCCCAAGGGCCTTCCTTGGGCCCCCAAGGTCAGGTAGGTGCAGGTGCAGAACCGGTTAAATTTATTGGAACCATGTACTCTGCCCTCGAATGTGAATGTGGACCACCCATCATTTACCCTCCGTGTGGGCGCCTGCGTTTCCAGGGAGAAGGACATTGAACACTTCTTGGAGTCCAGCAGAAGCAAATTTATCGGATACACTTTAGGAAGGTAAGTTTGGGTCGTTGCATTGTTATATACTTGTAACTACATTTGTTACAACCTTAAACAGTTATCAAGGAATCCAGATTAGACTCTCCAGAGAAAGGGGGCTTCTTGGCCAGTAGAGAAGCTGCAATTACAAGTGTAGCATCCTTGGCTGGGAGCAGGAATGACCTGGGAGCAGGGCCAAGCATGTGCTGCGAGTCTGACATGCTGAACGGTGTGTTTCAGTGACACGGACACCATTGTGGGCCTGCCTACTCCCATCCACGAGAGTATCAGGACCCTGAAGCAGGTACTACTTCTCAGGCCAAGGTGGCACAAGGATACCCTGGGCATGCTAAACTCAACAGTGGGCCCGTCAAAAGGCTGTCCCTTTTCCTCCTGTAAGATCTGGGCCCCAGAGTCCTTCACCTCCATACTGGTGTCAGCAGTTTAACAGGACTTTAAGTACCACCTTTCCTACCATAATTGCCCCTCAGTGTAAGCGTGAGGTTCATGATGCTTTCTGTTGCAGCACAAGTATGTGTCCATCGCTGAAATTCAGATTGCCAAGGAGGAGGAGTTCCAGAAGACTCCGCTGTCGGGGGTGAGTTGTCCTGCAGGCCTGTCCATCCAGCCAGAGACGCTCCTTGTGTGGTGTGTCCCAATCATGTGACTGCCGTGTTGTCATGGTGTGTGACAGGGAGAGGAGGAAGTAGAGATGAGTTCCACGGAGCTGCTGTACCAGGGTATCCTCCCCAGCCTGCCACAGTATATGGTAAGTCTGCTTCTCCCTTCTAGGGAAGATGTGGTGCTCGGTGCAAATACCTACCAAGTGACTAGCGATGAATCATTGTGAAAAGATTTGTGGGGTTCTGCTTGGGCCCAGATCACAGATGTATGTATGAAGTGTCTTTGCAGCCTCTTCTGATGCTCTGTTCTCCTCCTTATCCTACTGTGCAGTCCTTGAGTTTGGCTTAATTAAGTCTCTGAGTCTGGGACTCAGAGAAGGACTGAGACTGAGAAGCCTTGAGCACAAGGTCAAATATCTGTAAACAGACATCTTGTATAATGGAATTAGGCCTTGACCTGCTGGAGTCCTGGTGGTCACACAGCCCCGAGTCATGCTGGACATGATTTATCAAGAATATATGAAGTATAGATGTTGAATTCACCTGGCTTGATTTCTCCGAGCCCTCCAGACCAAGCATCTTTCTCTCACTGCCCACCTCTCTCCACTCCAGATTGCACTGCTGAAGATCCTCCTGGCTGCAGCTCCCACCTCCAAGGCCAAAACTGACTCCATCAACATCCTGGCTGACGTCCTGCCTGAAGAGATGCCGTAAGTCCCCCCCCCCACCCTCAGTGTTGCTGCCCTGTGTGTGGATGTGTGGGTTTGTGTGTGTGAGAGAGTGATGTCATCTCCTTTCATCCAGGACCACGGTTCTGCAGAGCATGAAGCTGGGTGTGGATGTGAATCGGCATAAGGAGATCATCGTCAAGGCCATCTCTGCCATCTTGCTGCTGCTGCTCAAACACTTTAAACTCAACCACATCTACCAGGTACCCGTCACCATGCACCTGCTGCACAATCCCAATAAACCATAAACTGATGCAAAACTACAGTTTCCTGGCTACATTTAGCGTCCTATCGTCCTTCTTTCTTAGTTTGAGTACATGGCCCAACACCTGGTCTTTGCTAACTGCATTCCGCTCATCCTGAAGTTCTTCAACCAGAACATTATGTCCTACATCACAGCCAAGAACAGGTCAGTCAGGGTCATTGTGACCATGGTGAGCTGATGTATTTGTGTGGCCAGCTTCTGAAGATTGGTGACACCATGTCTCTTCCAGCATCTCTGTGCTGGACTTCCCCCACTGTGTGGTGCACGAGCTACCTGAGCTGACTGCAGAGAGTCTGGTAAGGGAGAATGAACACGTGTCAGTCGTCGCTGTTAAAACGCGGAGCAGTCAGAGGCCATGCGGTGTCGGGTCTCACCAGGCTCGCTGTGTTTTTGTGGTTCACAGGAGGCTGGTGACAACAACCAGTTCTGCTGGAGGAACCTTTTCTCTTGCATCAACCTGCTGAGAATCCTTAACAAGCTCACCAAGTGGAAGCACTCCAGAACCATGGTGGGGGTTCCCTCATCCCCTCAGTCCCTCATCTGCAGTTCTCCTCACCCACTTAGCTCCCCTTTATGTGTTACACGTGCCTTACCATCTGTTGTCTCATGTCTCATTCATCCGTACATGTATGGCTGATGGGACATCTGTGGAACATGTAAGGCATTTTAATGGTGCAGTTTCATGACAGCGATGTTTTTGTGTCAAAACCCAACAGCCCTCATCTGCTGTGCATTTGACTAGGGCACCAAATCAGCCTACTAGTTATTGCCTAAAACGGGGGCAGCCAGTCTTATCCAGTGTATGTGTATGTATGTGTGTGTGTGTGTGTGTGTGTGTGTATATGTGTGCGCGTTTTCACTGCAACTCCCTAATTAGATAGAGTGTGGGTATGTTAAATGTGAGTGTTTTACACATTTGTTTGCTTGGTTGTTCCTGCATGTATATGTCAAAGAGGTTTCTTTCCATTCCCTACAGATGTTGGTTGTTTTTAAATCGGCTCCTATCCTCAAGCGGGCACTCAAGGTCAAGCAGGCCATGATGCAGCTCTATGTGCTAAAGCTGCTGAAGGTCCAGACTAAGTATTTGGGTCGACAATGGAGGAAAAGTAACATGAAAACCATGTCGGCCATCTACCAGAAGGTGCGGCATCGCCTCAATGATGACTGGGCCTTCGGTAACGGTGAGCCCGCCATCGCCCTGCCCACCCGGCATGCATCTCCTCAAAGCCTGCGGGCGGTTGCCTCAATCTCTTTCGAGATGTTCTTAATTGATGACTGCATGTCCTCAGTGAACAGGTTTCCGCTGCTTAGTGTTGCAAGCATTAGGAATTTCTTGTCATACACATGAGGCCACCTGACCCAAGTCTCACAGAGTGAAAGATTAACAACAATGGTCTCTTCTGTCCTCGTACGTCACATAAGGTTAACGGAAGGTTAAACATATAAGCAATAGCAAGCAGGGAAACGAGACGAAAAGGAGCTAGTGAGGCGAAAACAACTTTGGGTTGATCTCAGCTGTGCTGGTGGATACCCAATGAGGGAGAGACGGCTGCCCTTAATCACATGCAGAGATTCTGAGGTTGCCTTGGTTAGGGGAATAGCCCTGCTCACATGTAGAGTTTGGCTTTCAAACCTCCAGTCTTTCCCAAACCTATCCACAAAGTGTTTAGTTGTCAAACCTCTAGTCGTGGCCATATCCATCATAGAGTGATGATAATCCCCCGCATGCCCAGAGTAGGTTCATAAATGTCCATTTCCAGAGGTGACTATTCCCATTTGGTACAAGTGATAATTAGCAGTCAGTGTCTCATCTGGGAGTATTCCCAGCGGTAACGGCCCCCGTTTCCCGGCAGCAGACCTGGATGCGCGGCCCTGGGACTTCCAGGCCGAGGAGTGTGCACTGAGGGCCAACATAGAGCGCTTCAATGCCCGCCGCTACGACAAGAGCCAGGGCAACCCGGACTTCCTGCCCGTGGACAACTGCCTGCAGAGCGTGCTGGGCCAGCGCGTGGAGCTGCCGGAGGACTTTCAAATGAACTATGACCTCTGGCTGGAGCGGGAAGTCTTCTCCAAGCCCATCTCCTGGGAGGAGCTGCTGCAGTGAGGCCAAGATAGTCGGGCGGGATCTGGAGGGATTCGGCACTAATCCGATTCCTCCCTCTGCTGTGCTCTTGTCAAGGGACAGCATTGACCCAGCACCATGTCTGGGCCACCCAGAGCCGTGCACAGCTTAGTACTCTGGTCTGAGACCAGTAGAAGCATCACGGCAGTGATTACAGCTGACTGAGCTGCCGGAAGCTCATCTGCATCTTTATTGATTCCTGTGGTCCAACCCCCCGCCACGCGCACGCACACACAAGGCTCTGTGTGCTTCTTCTGGTCTGGGCCAAACCACACATCTAACAGTTAGCACCCAACTATAGCAAGACCACACCAGACATACCGGTCATCGGAGATTGTGTTAAAATCAGTGGTCTGCTTCAGTGGGCACTGTCAGCCTATAGAGAGGGGTCCTTCTGGGCCCTTTACCTCCTGAACCTTACACTACTGTCCTCTCCTGGGGGCATCTTAGAATTTGTATGTTATAAATGATTTCTGTTATGTATTTTTTTTATTTTATTTTTTTTGTGTATAAGGAACTTTGCTTATAGGTATGTGTTTGCATAGGCAGATGTGCGGGTCTGTGGGCGTGAGGGGATCTACCTTCACATCGCTCTCTTGTTTTCCTGTGGACCAGATGTCGTGTTTCCTGAGTGAGGCTCTTCTGGCGTAATATGCTGGAAACTGGTGTTTTTGGTCTGGGGCTTTTTTTTTCGTTTAAAATTACTTTTTCATAGCCCACATCTTGCAATTTTATCTCTGCTGCGCACTATGGTAATCCTGGCATGTAATACCCACGTAAAGGCCGGGGGACTGACCCGCCCCCAAGCATTTCTGGGAGTCCAGCCTTTGGCTGTTAGTCTTGCTGTGTGATGACTGCACTGCCATAGGTGTGGATAGTTAAGGGAGAAGCCAACCTTTCGGATGATTTTTCACATGAGGGTCTGGTTTGACAGGTAGGTAGGTAAGCCTCCTGTTGGATGGGACCCCATAAATCAGCACTCCTTGCAGCTTTCATTTTAGCTCATGTTTTACTTTAATATTGTCTGCTTTTGTACAGTCTACTGCTTTTAATATGGAAGTCCAGCTCACTTAAGTTTTAGCCATTCATACTGGATTCCTGAGCCATGCGCTGCATCACACACTGTAAACGACGGTATTAAATAAATTCCTCTTGACGTGTGCTGCTGCTCGTGGTCGGTTTATTCAGTGTGTTTGATCTTCCCCGGCCCTGCCTCGCTTGTACGGAACGCACTGCTGGCCATCTGGTCTGGGCCTCCTGGTTGGAGCCTGGAGCCTTGGGGAAATGGTGCTTTTGAGCTTTTCCCAAGATGGCCTTTTTGATGCCTTGAGGAATCCGCACTAGGGCAGGGGAGGCATAGCAGCTCAGCAGGTAACACTGCAAACTCACCTCCAGGGCTGTGGATTCAGTTTCTTCCTCGAGCTCTGTCTGTGTCTTTGGAGCCCACATGCTCGCTCCATGTTCATCTGAGTCTCCTCTCACAGACCAGCTACCTCAGATTGACTCTGTTAGTGAAGTGAAAGTGATTGTCATTGCTGACCCACCACAGCGCACAACAACAAAATGTGCTTTGGATTGAATATGGAACCCATAGTGACCCATAGTGACCCATGGTGACGTTTATATTTAGCACCCGGGGTTCTGTGCATGGGGGCTTAACTTATCAGGGGGCCTTAGGCTGACGGCACAGATTTATCGAACTCCTCTGTTTTTCCCAAAAACAGCCCTGTTTACCAGGACCCTACAGGCTATTGAATAGGATAGTCTGCATTAATCCATAATCTATTACTGTCTCTAATTTTCCCATAATGCCCTCTGATGGACTGGCATAGTGTCCGTTGTGTACCGCGCCTTGTGACAGTCACATATTCGTTTCTGTTTTATTGTCAGTGTTTGTCATGCATGTTATGCAGGAACATAAAGCAGGATTGTACAGAACAACGTCCACCGACCTTGATGTGTAGCAAAGTTTACGTTTTGCGCGATTTAAAAAAAACGTGATGTACAGTATAGTCCATTTCTCCTTTAAAAACAAGCTTTGCAGACAGGATTTGTGCAGCAGCTTGGGGTGTGTCCGGAACACGGCTCTCTGTAAGTAAACCCACCGGCGCACACGTTCTAGCTGAAAGGCACATTTCCCGTCTAAATCAGTTTTAACTTACGTTAACAGCCGTTTTAGCTTTAATTCATTTCTAGAGGGTATCACAAATTCAGTTCTAACTAGTCGGAATGCAAATTCTCCATATAAATTAATCTGTGACTAATTACGATGCCAGTTCTTGAAATCGGAAATCGGGTTGTAGATGGTGAGATTCAAAACGTTTTTCTCATTAATTTAAAAGCGAGGTGGAATTTGAACTGGGTAAAATGCCAGTTTCTCATATCAGGAATTCAGTTGTAACTAGTTATAATGAAGGCTATTGATTGAAACTACCAATTAAAAGCTAGTTAGCAGCTAGTTAACAATTATTATTATTTTTAGTTAATACTGAATTCCTGATATCGGAATTGCGATTTTAACGTAAGTGACTTTTATGCGTTTGAGAACTTAAGGCGCGTATCGACGTCACACGTGGTGGTTTCGGTCCGCCGGTCATTTCCGGACGAAGACGGCCGAAGTCCTCCGTACCGACACGAAGCGCGAAGGGCCGCCCCTCGCGTGCATACAGGAGGGGAAGGAAATCAATGTTGATCACACCCAGTTCAAATGAAATGAAACTGGGACAGGATGTTCTACAAAACGAGACCTCCCGTCTGTTAGAGAAATGCCCCAGTCTAGTGTCACTGCAGACCAAGACCAGTTGCACTGTCTGATCTGTCGGCATTTACTGGAAGTGCCAGTGACAATTCCCTCTGGACACACTTTCTGTAAGGACTGCATTGAGGGCTCATGGCATTGGAATGATCTTACTGGTATCTACAACTGTTCCCAGTGTTCGGAGACCTTCAGCCCTCGCCCAGTCCTGAACAGAAATGAGATTCTGAATAAGAAGATATCGGAGATGAATATGTCCGGACTTGGAGGCGCAGAAGGTAGCAGTTCTGTTGGGAGCAAAAGGAAGGCCTCGGGCTCCCCAGGTCTGCCGGAGTCCACGTGCATGTTTGGAATGCCGGGTGACACAGTCTGTTCTTTGCACCATAAACCGCTGGAGGTTTACTGCCTTACGGACCTTAGCAGCATCTGCTCTGAGTGTGTGAAGGACAGGCACCAGCACCACGCGATAGTCTCTGTGCAGGACGAGACAAAGGAGAGACAGGTAAGGGCTGGATGCTGTTGACATTTACAGCATTTGGCAGACGCCCTTAGCCAGAACAACTAAGTGCTTTAAGACTCCATTAGTGAATACTGTCTGATACTGGCTCAATAAATCCCAGGCTAAGAATACCATGTGTCTAAGACTCTGTTGGGGAAAATACAGGGTTTTTATTTTTAATTAAGAGTATCATAACAGGAGTGCTTATCCAAGTATTTCTGAAATTTCTGCTTTTATTATAAGAGTTGTTTGAAGACACCCAATGACTGACATCTCGAGGGAGTTAGTTCCACCAACTAGGTGCCAAAACAGAAGAGCTTAGATGCATGTCTTCCTTATGCTTTGAGAGGTGGTGGGACCAGTCGAGCAGTGCTGGAGGATCGGAGAGAGTGTGGTGCAGTGTGGGGTGTGATGTTCTTTTAATTAGGAGGGTGCTGGACCATTTTTGGCTTTGTAGGCAAGCATCAGTGTTTTGAACCTGATGCGGGCAGCCACAGGAAGCCAGTGTAGGGAGTGCAGCAGCGGTGTGGTGTGGGAGAACTGGAAACTTGAAAATGTATCTTAGTGGCCAGTGTGGAAAGAAATAGACTAATCCTTCCGATGTTGAAAAGGAGAAATCGACATGGGCGGGAAAGATTTGCAATATGTGAGGAAGAGGACAGGTCATTGTCCCTGGTAACCCCTGTTCAGTCCCGACACTTGCACTATATACTAGGTTTCCACTGGGATTATTACATTAGTTTCTTCCAGTTCCTAAACACATTTCTATCCAAAAGCATTAGTAATTTCACTCATTTTTAAAGGCTTTTACAATCTTTGTACTTTTGAGTAATATTCTCAGCTTGTGTTAAGATGCGATGGCTGTAAGATATGAGATCTCTGCTAGATTTGTATGGATTCACTATGGATAAGATTTGGTGGACTGGTGTCATAAGTAAAGTTAATACAGGCCAAGTACTAGTCCCTGACCCACTGTCACATAACTCGTATTTGTATGCATATTTGTGCCAAATTGTCCGAGCAAGCCTCTCTGTGTGGGTGAACATGCGATGCGTCTGAGTGGAATTATTTTGTGTACAGAAACAGCTGACAGCAGAGAGGACTGAGTTCCAGAAGAAGCTCCGGCAGAGAGAGAGAAGGATGCTGGAGAATCGGATGAGACTGGAGGCCTTCAGGGTGGGCATGGGCCACAGAGCGACTGGGCGCTGCTCTGTGTGGGCAGTCAGGGCTGGGGCTGGCCGACATGCGGCGATGTTAAGCTTGATGCCGAAGCTCCGAGGCATGTGCCAACAAAAATCCCGATACAGTGCGTTCCGAAGCACAGCTTCGCGGCTTCCGTCACACCACTGCAGACACGTGACCGAGGCCGTCCGAAGCACCGTGCTGCACTTAACCATGTGACTGTTTGGGAAGTGAAAATGAGTTGCACGCTCGCTGGTTTTGAGATTTAATTAATAATATTTCCCCCCCATCCAATTCACTCAAAAAGAAGTTGTATCTTTATATTGTCCTTCTGTTTCACTGCGTAGATCAAATTTCACAGTAACAACTATACGTGAGAATAAAATAGCAAAAGCATAAAGAAAACGCAGTTCTCTGCTTGTGCTTTGGCAGTGTAGGAGTAAGTGCTTTCACTGTCAAGTAGATTTGCCATAAAGTAACGAAAATAATAAAAAAAAGTTTCAAGGATACCGTTTTAATCTATATTAAGCGAGCATAAGCCATGCGAAGGACAACTAGGTTTCCACAGTCTGGTTTTTTCGTTGCCCTCAATGTATTTTCACTGAACACACATGCAGCAAAAACAAGACCACAAAAGCATGTAGAGCATATGCACAGATCCAGTTATAAAACGATGAAGTGCAGTAAAGGCTTAAGCCAAAGGACCGTGGTGCGATGGTGCAGAATGCAAAGATGCTGATTGTTGTATATACGTGGGGTCAGTGACAGCATATACATACGCTTGTATATACGTGAGGTCAGTGACAGCATATACATACGCTTGTATATACGTGAGGTCAGTGACAGCATATACATATGCTTGTATACACGTGAGGCCAGTGACGGCATATGCACACGCTCGTATATACGTGAGGTCAGTGACAGCATATACATACGCTTGTATATATGTGAGGTCAGTGACAGCATATACATGCACTTGTATATACGTGAGGTCAGTGACGACATATACATACGCTTGTATATACGTGAGATCAGTGACGGCATATACATACGCTTGTATATACGTGAGGTCAGTGACAGCATATACATACGCTTGTATATACGTGAGGTCAGTGAC